>OU015494.1:34947378-35342378 GCA_907164885.2 Dolomedes plantarius | reverse complement strand
CGTCATCCCCCAGGGAAATTAGCAAAAGAAAAAGCCAGATTTAAACATACCACTGAGCATGCGCAGACATAAATTTTTAATTGTAAATTATCGCTAATTAGTAGAAATTGCGGTTACAAAAACCAAATTTGACAAATCTATAGATTGCAATCTTTCGTTTAAGACCAAAATGAAGTAAATTGATGCAGTAGTTTTCTCTCACGGACTGCCCTAAAAGTCGGCTTAGCATATTGAATATATATAGATGAATTTTTAACCAAAAATCCAATAAATACGCATCCACAAGCTCCATATTCACCTGATATAGCACCGTGTGACTTTTTCTTATTTCTGAGGTTGAAATTGCCTCTTCGTGGTCACCGTTTTGAGTCCATTAATTTGAGGAAAGAAAATTCGCTACGGGGGTTTCACAAAAACGACATTGACATATGTTTGGATGATTGGAAAAAACGTTGACAAAAGTATATTGCAGTCGAAGGAGACTACTTTGAAGGAGATGCAATAAATTTTGACCAATAAATTGATAACTTTTGTTTTATGTCACCATTCCGGGTACTTTTTGGTCACAGTAATATATATATATATATATATGTGTGTGTGTGTGTGTGTGTGTGTGTGCACATACAATTTTTTTACACTAACTGTTTTACATAAAATAATACTACTCCACCCACATGAAAACATAGATATTGTTTGTTAGATTTTTTTCAAATAAATACCTTTTACAATCTTAAAAATAAGTGTAATTTTTTGTTTTTCTAAAAAAACTATTTTAATTGTTAGATTTATCAGGTATTGATCATAGTTTTTATTAAATTCTAATAACGCATTTTATCTTATATTAAATAAATATTTAATTAATAAAGAGACCGTTTAATTTAATTCCTCTAAAGTAAACAATTTTAATTATGAACAGGCTGCGCATTAATTGCGAATAAAATTTTCATTTAATAATAATAAATATGATAAAAAAACAGCAAGAAACAAAACCGCTCTGTTGTGCTCTAATATACTTAGGAAAAATTTTATTTTTTTTTTCCGCAACATAATATACACAATAAAACATGAATTTTATAAAAGAGTGTAGTGATTTTTTCCTTTATAGAGTGAAGAAAAAAATCACATTTTGAGACTTCAAATTATTCTTTCAAAGAATATGCATTGTACTGACTAAGAAAAATCTGTATTTTTTCAACGCATGCAGTATAAAAATAAGAAAGATTAGTTTAAAAATCAAGCGTTCTAATGAATTTAAAAGAATGAAAAAAAGGAGAAATCTTTCAAACAAAGGAGATTCTTGTTAACTTTACCGGAAGCTAAAAACGGCCAAAGGCAAAAGTAAAATAAGGAATGTTCTCTGTACGAAAATTTTAAGTTATTTTATAGAGCAGGATAATAGGGAGGAGGACTGAAGAGAAAAGCCGAAATTGAGACTATCAACGCCTTGAACGAACTGCGGATAAGACAAAATAAAGACAAAATCCTTCTTTCATTCTAAATTGAGTATGAAGATGAAAATCTAATTAATTAAGGTAAAAAAAGAAAGTTAAATAAAGCGTCCTCGTGTGAATTTTATGTTGTTACTTTGTTGAAGTCATCTGATTTATTAGATAATCTACGTGTTGCGCAGCAAAGTAAACAAAAGAACACCGACCTGCTTTGGATAAATGGAAAAGGTGCTGCAGGGTGTACTATGGGAATCTTGGATCTTCACTTAATTAAGTTTCTTCCCTTTGAATCAATGTTTTCGTACTCACTTTAACTGAATTAAGATGAATCTTCAGATGTCAGAAGGAAAAAGTCCTAAAATAATGTGTGAAAATAGTTTTTATAACTTTTTCAATGCATAGAAGCACTCTGCTATCAGACTTACTTAAAACTGGTAATCAGGAGTGAAATGTTTCTCAGACAGAAATAACTTTATAAAGCATTTACATTTAAGGGAGTTCTTTGTTTGGTGTATCACAGTAGAAAAACAGTAGAAAAAATATAATCAATTTATTGGAACTTTTTTATATACGCAAAAATTACTATTATAGTTCTTTTACGTAGAGTAAAGATGAGAGAAGAAGTTTATAGGAGTCATAAAAATGATGAATACCTTAGCTGAAATCAGTTAAATAAATATTTAGTCTTCTTTCACCTTTTCCTGTCTCGAAATATCAAATATACTAAACGTAACAGTCATTAATTGGCCTCATGCAATTGCAATAGACAGTCTTAATTTGCACGTGGTCATTTAATTGAATTTCTTAAATCTATATTTATAAAACAGTTCCGTGACTGACTGACTGACTGACAGATAACGCACAGATCAAACCACTGGACCTAAAGGGCGGAAATTTTGCATGGCGATTCTTCTTATAGTGTAGGGGTGCACTAAAAAAGATTTTTGAAAAATTCTACTTAGATTTTTTTCATGGAATTAAGCTGCTTTTGTAACATTTTTTTAAGTTTCCTTTTAAAATAATAATCTGAGGGTTATAAAATTTAAATCACAAGAAAGATCATAAAAATTCCTTTAAAACCCTTTTCCTTTTGTGATACTTTAAATTAATTTTGCTTCACGGGCATAACGAAATAAATTGACAAAAAAATATTAAAATACAGTAGAAGGTAAAATTTAACCACAAGACTAATTGAGATGGAAGTTTTTAAAGAATTTATTTCAAATTTGTAGGTTTTATGGATATTAAAGTAAATCTATAGATAAAACAGTTCTGTGACTGACTCACAAACCTCGCACAGACCCGCTGGACCTAAAGGGCTGATATTTTGACAGTCGGTAGATACGATCTGTAATTGAGATGATGCCGTTTACTATCCGGTAGAGTTTTTAAATTACCTTACATCACCGGGTCTTCCATACCATAAGCTCCCTTTGCGGAAGGGCACACCCGTAATGCTTCTTTGGGATTTAAAACCACCAAAATTGTGTAATGGTTTTAGACTACAAGTCAAAGCCCTGCATAAAAATTTAATAGAAGCCATTATTTCAACCGGGTGTGCTCAATGAGAAAAAGTGTTCGTGCCACGCATTCCTCCAATACCCAATGACCTCCCCTTTGACTTTCATAGAGTACAATTTCCCCTCAAAGTATGCTTCGCCATGTCTCAAGGGCAACAAATAAGTCTCAAGGCCGACCTTTCAAATATGCGGGCTTAGATTTAAGAGAAAATTGTTTTTCCACAGTCGGTTTTACGTAGCTTGCTCACGCGTAAGTTATTTGACCAGCCTGGTAATATTAGTTCAGCCCAATGAAGAAAATAATTATTGTTTATAAAGAAATCCTCTAAAAAGCAATTTCATTATTTTTTCGTTGAAATTGTCCTAAAATGTACTCCGTAGCGAAGTACGGGTATTCGTCTCGTATTTTGATATTCCTGAAATACATTTAAGGAATGGACCATTTAAATATTAACTAATATATCAAAAGGAAACTTTAAAATGATCTGACCCGAAAAAAATAATTAAGAATGACTGTCCAGTTATAATTTATTTCAGCCCATATTATCTCTTGGTCATGAAATAAGACAGTAATCTACGTCAAAATATATTACTGTCAAGTAATATATATACTTTCAAGTAATATTACCTGAAAAACTATTTTAATCAAAATTCCTCACTCTCGAGTGTTAACGTGTACCACTGCTTAAGCAAAAATTTCATTTATTCTAAATATTTTGTCAGTGTGTGTTTGTTTCCAATTTAATAGAGTGTAAGATATACACAAGATTCGATTCACAAGAATCGAACTTTTGAGTGAATGAATTAAAGAAGCTGCTTGAGATATGCTAATTTCGGCATACGCGCTTGGTATAAATACCAAGCAGCTTGATTAAAAAAATGTTTTTGTTAAGGTTGAAAAAGAGGTTGTCAAGGTTGATAGATAAGAGAGAGGGATTTACGGGGTAAGTAGCTCCAGGTGTTATCCTGCGCTAGTGCTTAGGGGGCCCAAAGTTTACGTGGCAGTACTGCTGGTTTGACTCTCTGCTGGTTTGTGAGCATTCGCAAAGTGTATTTCTATTGAATGTTAATATATATATCCCGTACAAGTAGTACGTATGCTTATTGCTGTAAAAGCAAATTCTATATGTGCAACGAATTCAATAAACATTGTTTCATGTATAAACTGTGTTTGTATCAAATTCATTTAGAGTGCCACTTCAAATTATATACACCCAAATCTGGGTAGAAGTGAGCTATTTTCTCTATAAGTTGTTTGATTGCATATTCCGCTCTTTTCTCTACTACTTTGAATTCAAAATACTCCTAAACATCCCTCTCTCTCTCTCTCTCTTTATATATATATATATATATATATATATATATATACGTATATGCGTTATTGTTGAGCCTGAAAATATTTTCTTTGGGGGTTACGCTCTATTTCTATGTTGTACATTATTACGAGAATAAATGCAAAATATCTATCAATGAAAGTTACATATTTTTTATGATCTTCATGTTGTTAGCATAACATGTTTACGTTGAATTGAAGGACTGTACGTATTATAAAAGTAGTACAGTCAATTTTCCTATAGCGCGTTGTTTCTATAACGTGATTTCCATATATCACGGAGCAAAAATTGCGAAAGCTCTCCTATAATGCGATCTCCTTATAGCGCGTGTTTCGTAGAAGAACATTCGAACAACTCAAATGGCTTGAAAACTTTATCTATGATAGCACTTATTTGATGTGTTAAATTTTTGTAGTTGACATTAATGGCGTATTCCCCTGTTTATCAATTCTAGTTATCAGGGAATTTGCCTAAAATTTAGCAAACAATAAAGCATGAGTCTCTTTTAATTTGTTCTAGGATTTTCTTTAAGTGTATTCAGACAAATGTGAAATAAAATTCTTTTGACTTGTTTAATTTACGTTATTGGAATTGTAAAACATTAGAGAACATCTAGGTAAAAATTTTTCTTGAAAATTAAAATAATAATAATAATAATTCCACGTTATATGGAAATCCTATTATAAAAACATCGTGCTATAGGAGACTTAACTGAATGTAAAAATCTGCATATTCACTGCCATTTATAATATAAAATTTTATTTATTAACTGCATCAATCACAACTGGATGTTTTGAGAATGCAGTTTTTATTAAGGTCTGAATGGGTGCGGTGGCCCGCTTGGCGAAAGCATCAAGCCAGTGATCAGAGGGTTGCGAGTTCGATGCCGGTAGCTGAAAAAATCCCCCTCCGTGTTCACTAATGGTGGCCGGTGCACGTAAAATCTGTCGTGTCTGCAATATCCTCCAAGTGCTCAAATTATCCCCTGGAGGTGCTCAAGTGTTCCGGTCTCGTCGCTTGACTTGGTACTAAATTACGGGACCGGCTTGTAGGGGGTAATGCTGGCCACCTATACAGTGACCTCTTAAATGAATGGCCAGCAGTCTCGCCCTTTATTATGAACAAATAGCGTCATAGTCAATCTTCCGGGCATTTCTAATCTATATATATAAAACAGTTCCGTAACTGACTGACTCACTCACTCACTGACTGACAAACAACGAACAACCGCTGGACCCTAAGGACTGAAATTTTGCATAGCGATTCTTCTTATAGTGTAGGGGTGCACTAAAAAAGATTTTTGAAAAATTCTTCTTAGATTTTTTAAAATAAAATTTTTAAGCTGTTTTAGTAACTTTTGTTAAGTTTGCATTTAAAATAATAATTTGGGGGTTATAAAATTTATATCACGAGAAAGATAATAAAAATTCCTTTAAAATGAAATCTTTTTCGAACCTTTAGCTCGATTGTCTGATTTTTGGTGAATTTTTAAAGATTCATTTATATAATTTAATTTATTAAATGCTGCTCACGTGATTTCTTTTTCTGGTACTTTAAATAAATTTATCGTCACGTGCATAACAACTAAATAGACAAAAAAAAAACATCATTTTTCTTTCTAATGCAGCAGACGATTGGATATTAGCCAAAAAAAAAATAAATATACCTTAAGATTTTTTTATAAATATATATATATATATATATATATATATATATATATATATATATATATATATATATATATATATATATATATATATATATATATATATACAGTGGAATCTCGATCGATCGTTTTCGGATCCATCGTTTTTGCGTATGTGTCGTCCATTTTATCCAGTCCCAAATATCATATTGCTTTGTTATGTTTCCGCATCTATCGTTTTCCCGCATTTATCGTTCATTTCAATCGGTCGCTTGAAAAACGATAGATCGAGATTCCACTGTACACAGTGGTACGTCGACTTACGAGCTTTTCGAGATGCGAGTATTCTCTTGGCAGATTTTTTGCTTCGAGTTACGAGCTTTATTTCGGGTTACGAGCAAGCTTCAGATACCCCACCGCTAGTTTGCTCAGCGAACGCCATGTTACGTCCTCATCAAATGAGAACCCGAGAAGCATATAATATTTACAACCTTTATGTACAATTATTATACAATTGTAAAATATTATTCTAAGACTACTATCCAGTTTTAAACCGAGAGATTAACACTCAACAATTATCACCCGGGCAGCTTGCTCTGCCCCACTTGAGTCGCCATCCGAAACCGAACAGCGTGCAACCTCTCTCACAGAGAAATAGCTTCAATCCCCACCCTCACACTGGAACCCCCATGGGGTCTAGGGGAGGGGATGACCTTGGTTAAAAATCAAAGAAAAAGATTTAATTATTCAGTTCAGCCTTTCTCCTCCTCTTACATCAGCATCTTCAAGTCTGATCTGCAAGGTAAATGTTGTAGATATCACTTTAATACAAGTTTATTGCTGTACATTCTATTTTATTGCATTTTTATACAATGTTCATCATTTATAAGCACATGTCTCTTATTTAAAAACTTGAAACAAAAAGTTGCGGTGTTTTGGGGGATCCCGGAATGAAGTAATGGCTTTTCCATTCATTTCAATGGGGAAAATTGATTCGAAATACAAGTATTTCGAGTTACGAGCTCCATCATGAAACGAATTAAACTCGTAACTCGAGGCACCACTGTATATATATATATATATGTTTTTTACATCAATTGTATACATTGATCGTCGAGTTTATCATTAATATATATATTTGTTTTTTTTGGCATTAATTGCATACATTGACTGTTGTATTTAATTTGAATGTACTCCGTAGCGAAACGCGGGTATTCAGCTAGTAATTAAATAAATAAATATAGGTCTGAATAGGTCTGATTTATGTACAATTAAGTTATTTCCGAGATTCTATATAACGCGGTACGAATTAATTTAATTTGTATCAATTCTGAGTTTCTTATAACGCGGCAGTGGTTTCCATATAACGCCATGTAAATTAATTTAATTTGTCTTATTTCTATGTTTCTTATAACGCGGTTTCCATAGAATGCATTTCCTGATTTGAATTAATGATAAGTTTCTTATAACACAGTTTCCATATAACACGGTACAAATTAATCACGTTATAGGAGACTTAATTATAACTATTTTTTTCTTAATATACGTGCTTAAACAAATTCTTAAATCAGCATTTACATTTCGTTCTGATTCAACTCAGATCTTATGGAATTTTTCTCAAAACTACGTATAATATTAGTATCTTTATACCACCATCTCTTTTTGTAATACAAAAATTTAATACAAATCATGATTTTTATAATATACAAAAGTATTGAATGTTCTATAGAAAATATGCACATAATTAATAAATTTCATTTATCATGTTCCTTAAAATACTTAATAATTATTATTGAAAGATACAATTTCGGCTTAAGCAATTTTCTTGAACTTCTGTAGTGCCATAATACGCGTATAGAACTTCCATAAATATATACCAGTGTATGGATATTAGATTTCATTTCTCATATTCAGTTATTTTCTACCCAATAAAGTGCTATACCTATGTTTATTAAAGATCTAACATGTATCTTAGTCAACTAAATGAATCCGAGCAAGCTCAGGTTAGATATGTCTATTAACAACCCTTATAATATGTGCAGGTTAAAAGTTTTGACTACAGATGGTTAATAATTTCTGCAATAGAGTAAAAAGCTATCAATATCATCTTTAAAAATTTACCACACGCAATAAGTTATAAAGTATTATTCAATACTACCGTACGTACTTCTTCGCACATGTTTACCGGATAGATCGTTAATTCATCATACACCCGACACTTTTCCGGACTCTTCATGGATAAATATTATAACATACATTTTTAGAAAACTTTTTACTAACATATTTTTTAAATAATGAAGCATGTTATTTAAAAAAATCATAAGTGCATAGACATATAGGTTAATTTTAATATAAATATTTCTTGGCGGTACATAACTTCTTTTAGTGTTAAAAACTTATTTAAAGGAAATTTTATTTTATGTTTCAAATTTTCGTTAAAACTATTTTCATCTTTTTATAATTAGAAAAAGACAAAAGCTTTTAAAATAAAATGCCTATTTATTTATTTCACTTTAAATACACCATACTATAAACTAAACTTGAATTTATTTTATATTTGTAGAAAATGTTTCATAACTACGCAGTAACTGAACATTTTTTCATAAATATTGAAATATAGATAAGACGACAAAAAAAATGAAGCATGTTATTTATTCCTCCACAGATATAGATATATATTGAATTATTCTGATTTACTTTTCTAAGTACAATATTAAACAGCAGATGAAGTTATAAATCTCTTTCAGATTTCCAGAATGAAGTTCATTTTCTCCGCCGGAAGAAATGAAATTTTGCATAAGATTTCATTTTACAAATATTTTTTCACAACTAGCTGTCATGCTGCTATGAAGTCATTAATCTTTGTATATGTCTACTGTAACGTGGTTTACTTTCATTTATTTTTCTCTGTTACAAGTACCAACTCTATTTCGAAACCTCGACCTCCCTAGAGATTGATTGACTTGTGCCGCAATTTTTTGGGATTGACTCTGTACTCGCTGTTTAATGAATTCCATTATTACGTTTCTTCCTTTAAAGCCGCAAAGGTATGAGATAATGCTACTGGAAACAAGATTTTTCTTTTTCCCTTATCCTCCGAAGAAATTATATTTTTTATATCTTTTCTATTTCCCTTCCCATTTTCATATATTTTATTTATTTTTACGACGAGAGTATATCACAGACAAATTAAATGGATTTCCCAATTTCTATACCAGATTAAATCAAATGCGTATGTAATTCATTTGATACATTTATAAGCGAATATTATATATATATATATATATATATATATATATATATACACTAAAATATTAATCAAAGAATAACTGTAATGGAACAAGTTCTTCGAGAAATTATCGTACTAATTCAACCAAATTCATTAAACAAATTCAAATATAAGGAACTGAGAAATAATACTTCTAAAGCTGAAAATTTGCTTACATGAAAGTATATTTCCTCAAAATAAAGTAGACATAGAATTTAACTTTATGTATGGTTATTGGGTATCTAGTCAATGAAATTTTAAATATTTCATTATCTTATTATTTAATTGGTTAGTTATGCGTTACATCCTCCTTTTAGTTGCTTTATTGTAACTGTAACCTACATGAAAATAACAGTATTTTCATTTTTTTCATTTTTTTTGATGAATTTTCTATTATAATGATGATTCTAATGATTTCTTTTCTTTGATACTTAGAAAGGTCATAAACTAATAATTTTTAGATTTATTTACAAAAGTAATAAGTGCACTCTTATTCACTTTCCAGTTTATTTGTTTCGCTGGCTTTAAATTCCGTTTTGCAGTACATCCAGTTAACACTGCAAAATAGAAGTTTAGAGAAGAATTTTGTCGAGAAATTTGTTTAAAACAAGAAATTGGACTTTTCTCATCTTTACATTTCGTTTTGAAAATACCTTAAATAAACATTTTAAACAAAAACACCATTCTTCTACAAAGTGGGAAAAATATAAAATATTAAGCCGATTTAGAGTTTCGAAATGATTAGATTAGTTACCCCAATAGTTTAAATTTCTTTTCCAATAAAAGAAGTCACTAAGAGCAGCTCTTTTTAAGTTCCAATCAATTTGCCTATTGAATCGAAATGCTAAACGCATCCCAGTGTGCAGTAAAATTTTCTTAAAATATCTATTAATATTCTAGGTTGGAGTTACATTTTCGTATTGAAAATGTCCATTTCATATATCATGGGATTATAAGAATAATATTGACTCTAAATTTCAGAGGTTTAACTTTATCTCGAATACATTTTTAGAGATCACATATTTTCGTGTTTCTCATATAATAGATCTAATTTATCAGGTAATGTTCATCCAAATATGGCCAGAAGCCTCAGCCATATTTGGATGCTTATAGAAGAATAGAATGCTAGATTATGGAAATTTCCTCTATATAATTTATTGAAAAACTATATGTTTCTTATACGTAGCTATATCAAACATCTAATTTTTCTTATAGGAATATGTTAGTCTTAATTGAAAATTAATTGTTAAAAACATAATTTAAATACACGTTATGTTGTTTATCTGTGTTTGTGTAATCAATTTCTAGTGACGCTCATCAATTTGCAGCGTGATACTTTTTTCACCTAAGAGGCGTTGAAGATACACAGATCTTTTAAGTTACATTCAATGTTTAATACTCTCTCCTTGGAAATTTTATTTATTTCAATCATCTCTTGAGTTCAATTTTGCAAAAGATTACTCTTTCGTACGCGTGAAGGAATGATTGGCATGAAGTTTCACAGTATACAAGAGTATTTATTTAAATCAATGAAATTCCATTGTAATTTTCTATTGTTATTATTAAGGAAAAAACAAAAATTTGCTGTTTATTTTTATTTAACACAATGCAATAAATTAAAAATTTATGACTCATGTTTCGATTAAATCCATGTTTTTTAGATTAACGGAACACTATAGAAATTTTCAGATAAATAAGTCAATGTTGAGTATTTTTGTCAGTTGATGCATGGCTTAAAAAATATGAAAGTTTTGAAAATCGGTGAAAATGTTTGTTTAGGCATGCTAATGAACATACTAAAAGTGCCCACTAATCAGACTTGAGCTTTCACCGCCATAAATGAAAACGTGTAGACTTATTTTGTTTTTTTAAATAACTCGAAAAATATTGATTTTATATAAAACAATTGATACAAAAATTGAAAAGCATTAAATTATGTACAAAAATCTTCCATTATAGTTTTTCGTAAGTCTAACATGGAAAAAGATAATTGACTTTGAAAGGAACTGACTATCCTCCCTGGGATGCAGATGCGCGGGTTATCCCCATCGAGATGGGAGATTTGTGCACCAAATGTTTTGCATACTCTCGTTTGTTAAACTTCTGCATATTGAAGCTCGAGAGATAGTTGCAGCAACATCCAACCCATTGTTATCAGGTTGTATTGTGAGTCTTGGTGGATTCTATCTTTTAATGTAGTACTTAGGCTGCATTGGGTGGATACATAAGGGCTGGAAGTGGGTTGAAATCAATACTAACTTTGATGTATGCACCTACGTCAGAAGAAAAAAATTGTTGCTTGGCCATGCATAAGCTAGAAGAGTCTTTGCTCATTTATTTACCCAAAAGTCTTCAGAAAATTTTTTTTTTGACTGCATGGACATATCTGATTTGGAAAGCAATAATCTCCATGAGTTTTTTAGAGATTTTTCTACTGAATCACTATCGCTAGAAACCCTAAACGAACACACACATATACGAGCCATCGAGATTAAAATGAGGAAGATTTTAAGCACTTGAAACAGAATGGCCCAACAGCAACCCTCTGAGTTCAGTACTTTCAAAAGGCAACCCTTATGAAAGAATATATTTGCGAAGAACGATCTGGTGATTGGAATGAACACCTTCCTTGCGTTCATCAAATGATTGCAATGTTTCATGCAAGCGGTTTTATATTTTTTTTGTTCTCTAAAGCTTGCTACTTATATCTGCAGGACATGCTCTGCCTTAAATACAAACTGAGTACTGAAGAATATGACAGATTCGTAAAAGGATATTTTACAGTTCAAAGAACGGACAAATTTTGGATTGGGGGTGTGGTCAGAAATGACTATCGAAGAAACTTTGTTGCGCAGCATGAAAAATGTTTATCTCATCCGATCAACACGTTGATTTAGAACAGTCACGTAAAGCAAGAAACGCAGGAGATACCCAGAAGCTTGCACATTGGTTTAAAAACCATCCACAGTTTTAGAAGAATGATAAAATAATGTCAATAGCCTCCGGAGTTATTGTAGACTCAAGTTTAAACTGCCTACAATGCTATCGATGTTGGAAAAAAAAACAGTTACAAAAATTGTAGGAAACAAATTTTCATATGTGAAGTTCTCACGGAAGAACAAGATTTTCCCAATTGCATCTGTCAGTTGTATTGTGAAAATAATCGACTTCAATACCCGTAAACCCGTTGTTGCTTTTTCAGAGGATAGCGATTTCTCAACAAACTGACGAAGACCAAGAAACTTATTTAGAATGTGAATTTGCTCCATTTCCGTTGGCTCTGCTTAATGAAGATGGCACGCGAGAGGCAACGACATCGGCCTTGTACGAAGTTTTTGAAGTTTCAAACAAAGACCTTAACCTCTTGACTGCTTTTGAACAAACATACTTTGAAAGAAACATACAAAAATATCTTAGAAGAATTCTCTAACAAGGATTATTAAACAACTGCCTAACTCCTACATTTTAGACTTTGCTATCGATTTTGCTTAACCACTCAACTGCCATAATTTTAAATGAATGCGTATCACCCAGCAGTCACCATTAAGGAAATTTCAATAGAATTTTGTTTTCAGAAAAAAAAAATTCGTAGGAAAGTACCATCAATGTGCTTGAAATTGAGTCATCAAGCTGGGTATTTTAGGGAAGAGAAAAATTCATTCTAGCAGATAAAAAATACATGAAATTGCGAATTTTGGGGATTAAATTATGCAAATGTTATTAACGTCAGTGATTATCTATGAAAGTATGATCGTAGTAGCTTAAGAAAAGTTTCAAATTTAATTTCCTGTTAGATCTAGTTGATAATACAAAATGTCATATGTAAAATCTGTCGTTTTATCAATGGTGTAAGTATAATGACCGTGAATCGGATCAGGTCAATTTATTCTTTATAATCAATATATATATATATATGATGCAAGTTGAAAACATATATATATATATATATATATATATATATATATATATATATATATATATATGTGTGTATATTTAGCGTACTGGTAGCTCTAACTGGCTGCTTCTTGTGCAAAGCTTGTATTTTAGTTGGTACTTTTGAACGAATAAAAGCCTGACACTTAAATCCTTGTTGTTAATACATTTCTTAAATTCCTTCAATATGTATGTATGTATGTTAGTATGTATAATTTAACGTCTTAGAATTCAAAATAAATCATCCATATTTGAAGCATATTGCTTGATATTTAAGATAAGAAGCACATTTTTTATCTGTATGAACGTACTGTCAGGATATTTTCTATTTGTTGATTCTCACAGGAAACTGTTTGCATTCATGCATTCTTGAAAAATGTGATCAGGTACATTTTCTGTACGTTTTTGAAAGGATATAAAAAGTCAATGAAAACCAAATCATGATTTTTAATCTCTAACATTTAAGGATTTCTGGAAATTAAAACACGTATGTTGCATTTCAATCTGTTTAAGAAATTCAATTCCTTAAATAATTTCCTATCAGAAAATACATCAACGAATATTGATCGACTAAAATTGCTTTTCAAGCACCCTATTGAATCACTGAAAGGAAATTAAAAAGATTCTATGGCATATGTTTATTTATACAGTATTCACATGTTAAATTCTTTAATTTC
This sequence comes from Dolomedes plantarius, assembly GCA_907164885.2. Lineage (NCBI taxonomy): Eukaryota > Metazoa > Arthropoda > Arachnida > Araneae > Dolomedidae > Dolomedes > Dolomedes plantarius. The sequence continues at coordinate 35,328,553 of OU015494.1, read as the reverse complement.
ATGATAATTTACTTGGGTCAAAAATAGCTAGGGAATTTGTCTTTAAATAAGTTAGCATTCCCAGCTCCAAGTAGAATAAACAAAGGCTGGAATAATTTATTTCTCTCCGACTCAGGGAACTCCCTGTGATCTTGGAATGAAAATTCATCACCATAGCCGTGATGGAACAAAATAAAGAAAGGTGTTCAATACGTTAATAGCTAAATGAATTCGGGTAGTGTATTGTCAAGGAAGAATGCTCCGTCTAAATATTTTTTTCTCTTTATTTAATTTGTGGTATCTTTCAATGACAACTAGAGCAACGACGATTTAAGCGAATTTCTAATTCCCTTATTCTCTGACCAGAGTTGGATTTGTTCTCTTGAATCAAGACTACTCTATTGACCTTTAAAAGAAATTAATTGAACTAGAATAGAGAATCAGAAATATTATTCAAGGATAGAGCTACAACAAGGTTGTCTTAATTTTTTAGACTAATTTGATTACTGTCTTGCTTATTAATTTTAACTAATCCCTTTACTAAAATATTTTAAAATCTGTTGACAGAAAGAAAAACTAATTGTACGAAATGCAAATTGATAGTGGTATAAACAGTCACTGATAGTGGTTTAAACAAAAGCACTTTAAATGTATACACTAATTTTTCACTCATTTTTTGTAGTTTATACACGGTGAGCAAAAAGTTAGTATACAGTAATGCATTAATTGTTTTTTTTCTTTAAAGGTATTATGTATGATGGTTTTCTTCGGCAAGTAAAGAACAAATAAAGGGAATTATGGAGTAGTACTGACAAACTGAAAATTTGGTGTGTAGTGAAAAATATAGTTCATGTGAGAAAGCTCCAAATAGCGGACGAAATGGAAGAGTTCATAATTGACGCATTTATGGCCAATGATTCAGACTGCAATCTTTGCCAAACTCCGTATGAAAAATGTCATCGGATAGGTTGAATGCATGGTGTAACGGTGATGGAGGACATTTCGAGCAATTAAGAGATTAAACAGTTTTAAGTAATCAAACAACTAAGCCCTGTTACAATGTTAAGCTACCTACTTGTTAAACAACTAAGTATTGTTTAAATGCCAATATATAAGAAGAACCATCAATGAAACGTACATGAAATCGATTCAGATGTTATGAATAATAGTAAAGCAAACCACTTTTTAATGCTTTAATGTAATTATTTATTACCATCATTGGACCAAAAATATATATTATACTGTATACCTACTTTTGTCCCACCCGTTATTTTTGGATACGTCAAGTCAATAACCCAAGAGGATCTGTTAATCAGCTATTTATTGTGAAAGTTTCAGATTTAACTATCTGACTCAAGTGAGTGGTAAATCGAATCAAACATTACTTTTATTTACCTCATTCGCAGGAACATCGTAATAAATGTTTACCATTACGAAATGTCCTTAATAACTCTTTTCAGTCTGTTTCTATTATTATTTATGTCATTTGTCGTATATAATATCAATTGCATTGCTAATTTATTTATTTCAGATATGGGAAAACTTTCTTAACCCTTATTAAGTCGCTAAATAAGTCTCTAAATAACCCTTAATAAATAAATCCTCAATAAATTGTTTTACTATTCATTATCAGCATCATAACATTTAAATATCATGCATCCTTCTGTTCCACCCCTGGGAATGAATATGATACATATTGTTAAGTTATAAATATAGATTGAATCTGCATTTTCGTACGCATATGATACCTCAAGAATAATTGAGAAATAGATTAACCACACAGAAACAAATCTTGTCCATTTCGTGGTAAGCATGAAAATTATCTGATGAAAAAATTCTGAAACAACGTGCAGACCGAGTTACGACTATGAGGGCCAAATTTTATTGTGTATCTAAAACTGTATTTTTAGATAGAAATTTGTATGCTGTTTTTTCTACTATATATCATACCTAAAATCAATGGAGGCGTGAATAAAAAATTTTCCCGATGTAACGCATTTAATTTTATTTATAATTTTTATTAATTTTCTGGATCTGGAAGTTCAGTGTTATTAAGAAAGTTATGATTGCTGTGTTTAATTTACAAGCTATTTCACACGCACTAGATTTATTCTGTGTGTAAAAAACGTTAGCACTTTATATCATTTTCATCTCCCAAGTTAATGCAGTTTTACAACATTCTTCCTAAATGTTTTAGCTTTTAAAGAGTGATACAATAAGTTCACCAAATGACTAGTTTTTCACACTTTTCTCGGACTGCTGGTGACAAGAAATTATCACTTTGTGAAAAATAAATGTGTTGAAACCTTTGATGGCTGAGAAATGTACTCAATTCCCCAATATTTCCCTAAAAGAATAATTTGTTTCCCTAAAAGAATAATTTGTTTTCTCAATTGTTTATTTATCAGATGATTTCGTGAAATAACAGAGCCATCTTTTATGATTCGTACTTCACCTTTCCTTAGGTAAGAAATGAAGATGAAAGCAGAGAGGTTAATCTTATTGTGTGTGGGTAAGAGAAATGTCAAACCTATCTACATCACTCTCATTTGACTCTCATTATAGAAATTTTCATCGAGTAACATGAATTCACAGCTTCTGCATGTTACAATCATCATTGAAATTGAAAATGGTATCACCATACGCAAATTGCAGAGAGGAATCCTATTCTGAGAAAGGTTTTCATTAATCTCATTAATTGATTTTTAGTTCTTAAAATACATTTCTTTCGTAATTTGAATCTTCAGTAATTCGACTACAAAGTCAATGATTTGTTTTCTTTTTTAGAATTGAGTATAATTCTTTGTTTTAATCTGTTTGCACTGCTACAGTTGAACATTTATTAGTGTTTGTAACGGTTTTTAACCACCTTGCGTGTGAGTTCTTTTATGCGAGAAACAGAGACGACACAAAAAAGACTTCCATATTTTTAGCCCAAGCTTTTATTACATCATTTTTAAGGGACACAGCAGATGCAGCACATATAAAGTAATTAAAAAAGGATTGATTTGGCATACAGAGCCATATTTGTCAGCTAAACCCTGATGGCCTATGTGTTCTCGTCTGCAGTTCAATTCCAACTTCGAACAACAAAACGCTCCCCCCGGAAGTATGGTTGCCACACGCCAACCTTGACACGGGTTACCAGACGTGGCTCGTGTTACAGTATTTAAAGTGAATAATTGTTTAAAACATTCACCTCAATTTCTTTATGTGTTTATATATATATATATATATATATATATATATATATATATATATATATATATATTAATTCTTGGTTTTAGTATTCTCACTTGTGAATAATATTTTGTGTATTATTTATATGAATATGATTTTGTGTTCAAAGGGAATGACTGCTAAAAACAATTTCTCTCCCTCACTGTTCATGGTTTCTGCCACCTTGGTCTGAAATATTAGGGTCCAGCTAAGAGCATGTGTAATACAGGTGCTTTTACTACATTTTTCTTCATCCTCCATTTGTTGTAGATTTAAGTCCAGTAACAATGTAGTTAAATATTTTGCAGTAAGTCATAGAAGTAATATTTTACAGCTAGACCTCGGCCACACCATATCATTGATGTTAGGTTAAGAAATAGTGCTTCATTTACCACATTTCAATGTAGTGTGTGTGAGTGCTGTGACGGATGTCGAGTTGAAAGTCCTTTTTTTTGTTTCAAACTAGAACCAGCTCTTTTTAAAACATACAGTTTATTATGAGACGAGCACAGCACGGACAGGTACAGGAGACGATATATATATGACAGGTAGAAGAACAATATTTACAGGAACAAATTATCAACGTAACCTCAACGCTCTAAAGCAAATACCAGCTACGTTCGGAGTCTACAATCACCTCCGAACTTTTCTCTCTAAAAAACAAAATCTAAGACACGACCGGAGTCTACAATCACCTCCGTCGTTCTCTGTGACAGCCTATCAGATACGTCTGGAGTCTGCAATCACCCCCAGCGTTCTGCCTAGTACCTCTTCCCTACGATAGGGGGCGTTATTCCTTATTATAGTGACTCGCCTGTCTCTACACCCTCCCCTCAAGATTGGGATTATACCTGAAATAATCTGAATCTGAAATTTAATTGACAGGCGAACCACATCTTATCTACTATTATCAGAATAAAAAAAAATTCAAAACATACACAAAAGAAATAATTATGACAGATAAATCAGTAAAGAATTAACTTAGTATATCAAAATATTAACTTTCATGTCTAAAATGATTAGCAAGAAAATAAAAAAATTAATAAAAAAAAATGTTCAATGAAAAGTCAGTGTTCAGGAACAGTTTATAATCAGGAACAGTCTCTGGTGCAATATTTTAGTCCGGCATCAGTCTGGACAAAGTGTCAGCATCAACAACTTTGACCCTTGAGTAACATAAAACACAGAGTTTAAGCAATGTTAAGTCTATCAATTACACAGATTTTTTTTTCTTTTATGGTAGTTCATCTCAAATACTACGCATTCATTGCGATTATTTTGCACTCGTGACCCATTCTGTAGGACCGAATCACTTTCCTTAGACACATAACTCACAACGGCATTTGATTTTGCCACTTCTTCCTTCAGCAACAAAATAGTAGCATTTTTCTCCTGTATTTTAGCATGTAATTCATCGCACAGAGTCTTTAAATTTTGTGATTCGTCACCGGTTTCCGCAGCGGTTTTCACATACTCACTGAGTGAAGTCGCACATTTATTGTACGTAACGTTGGGAACATTGGACTTATCTAGCAAGTTGCTAAAAGCAGATGAGTTGGCCTTTGACGGTTTTGACGTCTCCGTCTCACAAACATGCAGTTCTGAAGCACCCATTACATTTTCCACATCATTCATGCCACTCCTAGCTTCACTACCATTGAAGAAATGCGAATCACTTTTCGATTTCTCTACTTCGATAACAGGACTTTTCGGAACACCACTTTCACTTCCTAGTTCATGCATATCATTCTTATTTTCAAACGTATGGAAGTCGTGCGAATTACTTATTTGTTCATGGTTTCGCTGCTCGGAATATTCGTACGAATTATTCCGCATTTCAGGTTTCACACCCGACTTTAAATTAGAAATAGGCAGTTCTTTTTCCACAATCTTATTTTTCTCCATTTTCCGTTTAACATGATCAAGAACCGCTTTTAACGATTCACAACTTTCTCCGTTTCGCTTATCAGTACCTAATATCAGGTTACACCTTTTCGTCTCTCGCCGCGAACTGTGGTTTACACATATTTCACTCCCCTCAGACCCTTTCGTGGGGATCCTACTGTCCGGCTCAAGCTCTGCTGCAGTGGGGTTTGACTCTCCCGAAAGCAATAAATTGTGTGCCTGTGGGGTCAACAACCCGGGGCCGTGTAGCTCTTCTGTTGCTGCGAAAATCTCGGCAGGTCTGAAAACGGGCGGTTTTTCGGGGTTGCTAAGAGAAATTGGAATTCTCGCCACCCTGGCTTTAATTGTTTCTCCAAAAGCAGAAATCAGGCTAATATTGCCACTTTGCAATGGTTGCTTTATTATTTTGTCGGACTCTAAACGTGTAAATCCGATCTTCTCTATCATGTTGTCGCCACCATTTTTCTCTGTTGTCTCATTCTTTGAGCGATCGAAGTGTTTTTCCTGTGTACCCAGTTGCGAACAAAATCTGGCAAGGTGGGTATTTTCTTCATATACGTAACAGTGTTTGGGCGGATATCTATTTTTATTCGTGTTCTGACTTCTAATTGTTTCCAATTCAATTTCTTTTTCCCGCTGCGCTAATTTAATTTTCTCCAATTCAATTTTGTAAGCTTCAAGTGCTAAGTTCGTATTCCTAGCCTTAATCTCATTCATTTCCTTTCTTCTTCTATCCTCAACTATTGAGATCAGTAAATCTGCTACAAACTCTGGTTCATCTTTAAAAGATTGACATTCCTCAATTCTATTTTTTAATTGCATCACTGTTAAACCAACAGTTGGTGCATCATCTATTTCACCAAGAAGTTCTATCAAATCTTCTTTTCTTGAATTGTTATACATTTTGGCTTTATATATATTTATATATCTTCCTTATATATATCTATATATCTCCGATGAAATTATACTTCAATTAAAATCATATCAAATATCTCCTACCTGATTTCCATGACATCCGAATGTCGTTTTCATTAGCTCTGTCAACAGTCCTTTGCTCTGGTTCACTCTGATTAAGCTCTGGTTCCCGAAAGGGAGCGTGTTGTGACGGATGTCGAGTTGAAAGTCCTTTTTTTGTTTCAAACTAGAACCAGCTCTTTTTAAAACATACAGTTTATTATGAGACGAGCACAGCACGGACAGGTACAGGAGACGATATATATATGACAGGTAGAAGAACAATATTTACAGGAACAAATTATCAACGTAACCTCAACGCTCTAAAGCAAATACCAGCTACGTTCGGAGTCTACAATCACCTCCGAACTTTTCTCTCTAAAAAACAAAATCTAAGACACGACCGGAGTCTACAATCACCTCCGTCGTTCTCTGTGACAGCCTATCAGATACGTCTGGAGTCTGCAATCACCCCCAGCGTTCTGCCTAGTACCTCTTCCCTACGATAGGGGGCGTTATTCCTTATTATAGTGACTCGCCTGTCTCTACAAGTGCATTATGATATTTTATCATTTAATATCCTTCTTTCATCAAAAAATATTTTATAGAAACAAAGCACATTAGAAATTGTGAATATTGTGAAAAACAAAGCACATTAGAAATTGTGTACAGGGTTTATTCGTAGGAAGAATTATTTTACTATTTTATAGATTGAAGAAACGTTTATGCTCCTTCAATTTAGGCTTCTTCAGATATTATTTCAAGGATTGGAAGACATTAAATAAATTAGAACGAAAATATCGCAAGCTACCATATTTTTATGGGATTGCAAAAGCTTAAAATACCCTTAAGTAGATGAATTGTTTAATATCCCCAGTTCTGAAGACAATCCTTGAGAGCTTTATGTTTTCACGTACAGAAATTCTCTCATTCTGTCTTAGCAAAACTGTCAAAGTGAAATTTATGAAAATTTTTAACTTCTGCTGGAAGCGATTATTCCGTCTATTTTAAATGGATTTTTGCTCGAACGCTATGCACTTTTCATTACTTACTTGCGTTAAAAAAGGCTTCATAGGATTTGTCTTTTAAAGTTTCTTTATCCACGTTTTCGTTAAACATATACCGAAAGGTTTGAATAATTTATTCCTTTCAAGTCTAGGAAACGTTTCCTCATGACAAGAAAATCTGTCGTTGAATTGGAGAAGAAAGAAAATAATAAAAGCCGTCCAATACGTTAATAGGTAAGTGAATTCTGGTCCGACGCGGGACACTGTCGCGGAAGAATGTGCTTCCACAGATATTCTGTTTTTGTTTTCTCTTTATTTATTTGATGGTCTCACTCAACAACTGGCGAGACCGATGACGCTTTAAGAGACAGTCGAATTCCTGCATCCACGAGGAGAACTGGCGTTTTAGCTTTGACTTAAAACACATTTGTTTTAACTTAGGAAAATAAGGCGTAAGAAAATGATAAATTGTTATTTAAAAAGGAGCTTTGTGTGTAGAAAAACACCTTTTTAAGCTTTTCTTAAATTTTTGGTTCTGTTGAAGAAAAATTTAACGCTTTCTCAATTTATTGTTTACATCCCATTGCATAAGCTACGTATATAATACATGAAAAGTGTTTTAATAAATGAAAACATTCATGAGAATTATATTTTGAGGAAAAGAGAGGTAATTATTTTCTTCTGTAAATGTATGTTTATAATATGTCAAGCTAGCATTTTAGTAAATTTGGTTCAGATATTTATGCAGAAATTAGGATTGACTAAAATTTAGTTATATTTACAGTGGTTTAGTTTCGAAGAAACTAATTTCAAGCTATACTCAACTAATATTTGCTTGACATATTCTGTGTCTACAAAACTGCTGAAGAGGCAAAAATGCTAAGTGCATTGGAGATATTTTTTTCATGTTTTCAGAGTGATTTTTGTTTCTCTTCAATACGATATTGATTATTACCTTATATCTTTCGGCTTCAGCTTCTCTCTTTGGGGGCAGTAAGAACTCTATTTCATCTACATACTCCATGAATCAGACACTTAGATTTTCTAATCAAAAGGAGATCTGCCATAAAGATGCTGACCTGGATGCTAAATGTATTGTTATGTTGTTTTATATTTTTACATTGATAAGGGAACGAATGAATTTTTATATTTCCATAAACTGTGACAGTCAAATTTTTAATTTGAATTAAAAAAGAGAAACGTTCAATAAAACGGCAAATAAAATAAATTATCTAACAAAATTGCTTATATTAGAAGGCAGATCAAACTTTGTATATACGTAACATAAGTTTAATAAAATCAGGTTTCGCGTAAAACAAAAATGTTCTGTTTTTTAATGTAAAAATCATTCTAGAAAAGACTTAATATCATCATCATCCGGGGAGCTTAATGGTTACATTAGCGCAAGATTGTTGTAAATAAGAGTTAAGGTTAGTTAATTAGTTTTTGTGTAGATTTTGAGATTTGGAATATTTCACATCACAAGAATTTACATCATATTTCGCATCACAAGAACTGATTATGGACATCTGGGCATATAAATAAAAAAAATCCTAAAACTTTTGAGAATTGTTAAAAATATCAGTTAAAAAATTTCATATCTTCGGGTAACATCCTCTTTAGTTATCTTCAATTAAAATATTTTCGAAATGTTACTGAAATGCAACAATCTTGAAAGCGGCTGAAATAAAACAGAACGAAGTAGTGATGTGCAATATCCTTTTAAAGATACTTCACAATGAAATTTAAATATAGAATTATAAAGAAAATTTCCTAGAACATTCTATTTAGAGATAAATATTTTTTAAGTGCAAATGTACAGCCATGTACGCATAGCAGTTTTACATACAAATATGTTTCATGATAATGTAATCACGTCGCAAAATCCCGTGGTTTTGTAGTATTCGTGGTATCTCAATAGTACGCTTTAAGCTTACAAAATAAAAAGTCCTCCTATTTTGAATTTTGTGTACTGGACTTCTCTCAAAGCTGATGTTCGGCATGATAAATATCTTATGAATTGAATATTAAACTATCTTCCTTCATCACACCTATATGCAAAAATACATAAAGATGTTTTGATATTTTGCTGTGTTATTCGTGTTGCACCAGTTTTGATTTGTAAGTTTTAATTTTAAAGTCAAAGATCCTTCAAAATTCTCCAGCGCATTATGCCACTTTAGATACCCTGAAGAGATAAACTGAGTTATTAAGATGCACTGGAAGAAAGAGCAAGTGCTTAGAAAACGAAAATATGAAATTGAGGAATCTATGAATATATAAACAGATTTTTTCGAATTAAGAAACCGCCTGAGGCATTGATTAAAATGAGTCAAACATCCTAGAGGAATCCAAACTGACGGAAGTAGTGAGAGCTATGGTAAATAAGGTTTAGATTAGGTTCGAAATTTGTTGAATCTTTGCCAATGAGGTAGGAACTGGGTAGTTCTCACTATGTGCATTTATACTATTTTAACCGTATACACAATAAATTAAAATATATATATATATATATATATATATATATATATATATATATATATATATATATATATATATATATATATATATATATATATTTATGGTGTTATTTACCTTATCTCTAGACATTGGTTTATTAGGGAGTTAAGAAGAAATGCGACAAGGGGAAGTCAATTTACTCTGGAAACTAAAATAAATGAAGCAAGTGGAACATAACAGTTCTTTGTAAACTGAACCAACTGAAAAGGAAGTAAACTTCTCGCTAGGATGTCTCAGGAATGCGGTATTGGATTCAGTGGTAATACTAATGAAAAATTCAAAATTAATTTCATATATATCATATCTGCACCTATGCAAACAGCATATCGCAACAATTTTCATCTCGCACAATTATATGCATTACGCAACGCCAGAACCAGACTCAACTGTTTTTATGAAGTCAGAGTGTTATATTCTTAGCAATATTTTGCCTGTAGCAAATTAAATATAATAACAATTAAAGTTTAAACAAGAAATATATATATATATATATATATATATATATATATATATATATATATATATATATACCGGAACAAGTGGAAGAGGTGCTCTTCACCAAGCACCTGTCCCGCCGCTGCTTTGACGGAGAGCACAAACCTTACCGTTCGTGAGCTCTGGAAGGACCACTATAACATCGAGATATGCCTTAGAATTATCGATATGGCCTGGTAGGGTGTTACAAAGAGGACTTTGACTTCTGCGTGGAAGAAGTTGTGGCCTGAGGTGGTGTCTGAAACGGACTTTGAAAGACTCGATCCCGAAGCGGCAGTGGTGGATGAACTTGTATCGCTCGGTAAGTCCATGAGCCTGGAATTAGATGCATGTGACATCAACGAGCTCATCGAGGAGCACACCGAGGAACTGACAACGGAGGAGTTAAAGGAACTACAGACACTGCAGGTCACGGTTTTGGAGGAAATAAGTGACGTGGAGGAGGTTATCTCTACAAGTGAGATAAAGGAAATGCTGGGAATGTGTGAGAAACTTTCAGACTTCATTAAAAAGAAACACCAAGAAAAAGTTGCAACTGGGGGTGCAACTGTGATATTTAATGACACTTGCATAACTCATTTCAGAAACATTCTGAATGGGAGGCTGAAACAAACCTCATTGAACAAGTTTTTATCGAAAACCCCTGCAGACGAAAGTGAGGAAAGCGTGGCGAAAAGGCAAAAAAAAAAAAAAAACGAATAAGACTTATTTATTCACTTCAGCCTTTTGCCCCCTCTTCCATCAGTATCTTCAAGTTTCATCTCCAAGGTAAATATTTTACATTTCACTTAATAAAACAAGTTTATTGCAGTACATTTTATTGTATTACGCTTTTTATACAAGGTTCGTTATTTATAAGCAAATTTTTCTTATTTTAAAACATCTAACAAAAATTGCGATGTTTTGGGGGAGCCCAGAATGAATTAATGGCATTTCTATTCATTTCAATGGGGAAAACTGATTCGAGATACGAGGATTTCGGGTTGCGAGCACCGTCATGGAACGAAATAAACTCGTAGATCGAGGAACCACTATATATATATATATATATATATATATATATATATATATATATATATATATATATATATATATATATATATATATATATATATATATATATATATATATATATATATACATGTTTAGTTTAAAAACTTTCAAGAGCACTTTTATTTATAACATATATTTATGTCTAATGATTTAATATTCCTTTTTTATGAAATTTTTGCGTCTTCATTAGGCAGACTCGACATAAATCAAATAACGAGATAAAGGATATACTGAAAAGCACATGAAAAGGCTATAAGGTGTCGCATTTTCACCGAAATTTATGTTTAAATATTTTGGTAAAGCAATATACCATTAATTCAAAGGACTGAAATAAGGAAACGAGCAATAATTTAGATTTTTCTCTCACAGTCAACGCGACGATTTACAATTAGACAGGAAGACGTAATATTTTATTGAAAAATTTACAAAGTTGTCACTTACAGAGAAATTCAGAAATTTTTCAAATTATAAATTATGCACAGTGTAAAAAAATCAACTATTTTTCGCTTTTCATGATCGTTACTTGTCACATGCATTTGTTTCCTAGAAGGTTACCATGTGATTTTGTATAAATAGATGCATAAACTGGCTTTATACAAAGCAAATGCAAAAACCTTAAGGCTTCAAAGTTTATTTCAAAGCTACTGTTGGCGTCGATCCCATTATTATAACTCATGATATTAATGAGTGGCTGGGGATCCAAATATGAGCATATTTAATAAAAAATGCCCGTGACTTTATCTGAGTTACTTCTGAGCAAAAATATATAAATATAGTAAACTAAAAAGATGAATATTTTTATGTGAATCACATTTTATAGGAAATAAACACTATACAAAAGCAAATACGAAAACTTTTATGGCTTCGAAGTTTATTTCAGAAATACTGTTGAAGCCGATTACATTAGTATGACTCTGCTCTCGATAATGAGTGACCGAAGATCCAAATATGAACATTTTTATTAAAAAGTGCCCGTGACTTTACCTTAGTTACTACTGAGCAAAAATATATGAATATAGTAAACAAAAAAGATGAATATTTTTATATAAGTTACATTTTATATGAAACAAACACTATACAAAAGCAAATACGAAAACTTTTAAGGCTTCGAAGTTTATTTCAAAAATACTGTTGAAGCCGATTGCATTAGTATGACTCTGCTCTCGATGATAATGAGTGACCGAAGATCCAAATATGAACATTTTTATTAAAAAGTGCCCGTGACTTTATCTTAATTACTTCTGATCAAAAATATATGAATATAGTAAACTAAAAAGATGAATATTTTTATGTAAGTCACATTTTATAGGAAATAAACACTATACAAAAGCAAATACGAAAACTTTTAAGGCTTCGAAGTTTATTTCAAAAATACTGTTGAAGCCGATTCCATTACTGTGACTCTGTTCTCGGTGATGAGTGACCGAAGATCCAAATATGAACATTTTTATTAAAAAGTGCCCGTGACTTTATCTTAGTTACTTCTGAGCAAAAATATATGATTATAGTAAACTAAAAAGATGGATATTTTTATGTTAGTTACCTTTTATAGGAAATTAACAATGATTTATTAAAATACAAATTTAAATAACATTTATATATTTTTATAGTTATTTAAGAATCATACGTAAAAAGAAGTCAGAATATCGTGACAGGTAAGGAAGTTAAAGGAATAAATAATAATTTTATCCTCAGTAGTTTTCTATTTCCAAAGATTTGACTACTTTTTAATCTTTCTATATCTTGTAATATTCCAGATATGAGCTTCATATCTAAATGGATATATAACAAGTAGCGCACGCAGTCATAACATTTATTGCTTCAGAGGTTTTCAGACTAAATCCTTTGGATACTGGGTGGATTAAATTACATGTACTAACATATCCATTTTGTTACGTTTACTTTGTGAACACTATTGAGTCGGGAGTCAACTGTGTGTGTGCGTATGTAATCGCTCCTATCATACGGAAACTGAATTATTGGGTGCGGTAGCCAAAGTGCTCATCAAATACATCACAATTACCTTTAGCAGCTGTGAATCAGACATTACTTGATATTACAGCATTTGAACACAGATGATATTTCGTAATGGAAATGCATAATAGTATAAGATAATAAATGCACTCCAAATAATGTATGACGGTAAGTTAATTTTAATCATAATTTCATCACATCCCACAAATGTTTAAATAGCATTATTTTGATAGAATCATCAATTAAAATGACAAATTTATACGCATGTGTTTAACTTTACCATTGTACAATTCGTTCAAATGAATTTTACTTACGTCTAAAAATACACTCATGGACAAAAAAATTAGCGCACCAAGAAGGAGTTGTCAAAATGAAACGAAATTTTACATACGTAATGACTACTTTGATATACGTAAATGATAAGAAAATCAAAGAAAAAGGATAATTTATTTCAGAGACAAAGGCAAAAGAACGGAGGAGTTAATACTCCGTTGGACCCCCTCTAGCGCGAACGCACGAAGCGATACGATCGGGCATTGAGTCATACAAGCTCTGTATGATGTCTTGAGACATTTCGTTCCATATTTGCTGTAACCTTGCCTCTAGTTCGTTCAAACTCGTGGGATGCCCAACTCGTCGTCCCAAATGATCCCAGATATGCTCGATCGGAGACAAATCTGGGGATCGGGCAGGCCAAGGAAGGGTAGTAACAGTGCGGAGACAGTCTTGTGACACCCTTGCCGTATGAGGCCGAGCATTGTCTTGTTGAAAAATGGCTCCTGGGAGCCGTTGCATGAGTGGAAACACATGTGGTTGCAGGATTTCATGAACATACCGCTGGGCTATCACGGTGCCACGGAACAATACTAGAGGTGACCGTGTATTGTAGGCAATGGCACCCCATACCATCACACCAGCTGTGGGAGCGATGTGTCGCTGTACAGCAAAGGCAGGATTGAAGCGTTCACCACGGGCTCTCCACACACGAACACGATTGTCATCACTGCCGAGATTGAATCTGGATTCGTCGCTAAAGACGACCTGGTTCCATTCCGCTGCAGTCCAGTTTCCTCGTAAGCGGCAAAACTCCAAACGGAGGCGTCGATGGGTGGGCGTCAAGGGCAGCACACGTAATGGGCGCCGCGATACTAACTGTACTTCAGCCAGGCGCCTTCGTATGGTTCGAGAAGACACAGAGGCCCCTAGTGAAGGTGCTACCTATGCCTGGATGGCGGCCGATGAAGCAGTTGGCTGTACGCGTGCATTTCTTACGATGTGGCGGTATTCTCGACGACTGGTCTGTCGAGGGCGTCCTGAGCCTGGTCTTCGTGTACATGACATCTCTCGGGTCCACTGGTCCCAACACCTCCTCACAACACAATCAGAGCGGCCTAATGGACGAGCTACTCGCCTAGCTGACCACCCAGCTTCCATCATCCCGACGATTCTCCCCCTCTCAAACTGCGACAACTGCTTATATTGTCTTCGAACACGGCGTAATGGCATGTCTATCTCAGCTCTTCCTTTGTAAATGATTCAGCAAACTCAAACAAGCTTTTGTTACCTGTTTTATACTCCACAGAGTACGATGTTCAACGCCCACTACGGGCTATACGTAATGCGCAATCACGCTGCATTTCTAATCATTTGCATATCTCCCCGACATGTACCTTCATTGCAAGTTTCATTACGATCCCGCAGTTATTTCTTGGTGGGCTAATTTTTTTGTCCATGAGTGTAGTTGTTTACTCATTAGTGAATATGTACATATAAATAAATAAATAAATATATATATATATATATATATATATATATATATATATGTGTGTGTGTGTGTGTGTGTGTGTATGTTTGTTTGTTTGTTTATCGGATATTTTTTTCAATTAAACTGAATATTGTTAATTTTATTCAATGTACAGGGGGATTTTTATTAAACTGACACAACTCAGAGCCACCTGTAGCACAATCTATCAACCGGAATTCCACCAAAATTGATAGAAGGACTAAACACGACATGGAAAACTGTTTTCGTGGAAAAAAGCAAAAAAGTTCCAAAAGTCGCCGATAGGGGGAGATATAGGGCTGCTGTTGTCAGCGCACCCGAGAATTCGCACAAAACGCAAGTAAAGCATCGAAATGCAAATTCATGACTACGTAGTCGACAGCAGTGCCAGTATTTCGGGCTATAAAGATAAGGAATTAATACTGAAAAAGTTGCAATAAGCAGACAAATGAATCACACAAAAAAATTCACTGCAACACCGCTTTATGCAGAAAATTCACTTCTCCCTCCTTCAATGTGACCACGCATCTTGAATACTACATTCTCAAGGGCCAAGGGTAACATGTCCCCAGGGAGGTTCATCACAGTCCGGGCATATATCGTTATTTTAGGGCCTCCAAGTTACACCTTGGATTTTAAATAACCCCACAGAAAGAATTGACATTTGTTAGGTCCGGGGAGCGAGGTAGCCATGCAAGTGGAAAAAAGCGACTGATGACCCTTTCTTCTGTAAAGTGATGACGCAACAGATTCTGCACCGATCTTTATAGTCCAAAATTCTGGCGCTGCTGTCGACTACGTAGTCATGAATTTATATTTTGATGTTTTACTTGCGTTTTATGCAAATTCTCTTGTGCGACGACAACAACAGCGCAACATATATTCCCTTATCGGTGACTTTTGGAACTATTTTTTTTTTCCTGGAAGTTATTTCCCATGTCGTCCTTAGTCCCTCTATCAATTTTGGTGGAATTCCGGCTGATAGATCGCACTACAGGTGGCTCTGAGTAGTGTCAGTTTAATACAAATCATCCTGTATTTTAAATACCTTTTCATTTGGTAGTGAATAATTAATGCTTTGAAATTTAAATTTCTCTTATTATTATTTTTAAATGTATGTATATAAAACTGTATGATTATAGTTCTAATTTTTTATATATATGTTGAGCAGAAAAGGTCAATATGTGTTTGGTGTATAAAAGGGGAATATGGAGGAAATTTTATACAACTTGAAATTTAGGTCATATCGTATTTGATTTAATAATTGTTAAATAAAAAAATTTCAACAAAAGAAATATGTTATAATGAAATTTGGAGTTCTATTGAAAATTTTACTAATGAGAAGGCAATATCTGACTCACAAAATATTCTTCATAGGTCTCTCAATTGACTGAGAAACAGACTTCACTGACAAAGTTAACATCCTTTAAGCACCATCGTTGTAGGTTTGTATGTAGGGATCTTAATGTCTTAATGGCAAACCAATATTTATGATGCTATACACACACGCACACACACGCACACACGCATATATATATATATATATATATATATATATATTTATATATATATTTATATATATATATACATATATTTATTTATTTATATATATATTTATATATATATATATATATATATATATATATATATATATATATATATATATATATATATATATATATATATATATATCAGAGATATTTCTAAATTTTGAGATGCTAATGAATTTTCGTAATTCTTATGTGGCAGAATACGAAAATTTATATTAATTTCATAATTAAAATAATATTTATTTTCATAATTATTATTTTAAAGCTTTTGTGTGCATTCTGAAAGTACGGCCTTCACCCTTATAAGTCATTTGAGGCTGCAACAGAGAAACAATTATAATATTAAATAACATTTAAGAGATTTTGTAGTAATCGTATCCATACCCTTTCATATAAATATTTAAATATATTAGATATATCTCCAAGTCAAAGAAATGCAAGTACGTTTTAAAATACGCTCATAACTGTTTTATTATCACTTTTCTTCTAAACTATTCCAGTTAGAAGAAATGTCAGTGGTGCTAACATAATATATTTTTTACATATATTTATACACAACAGTCATCAAATATAGAGATTAAAACACATCTTATATATTCATCTAATGGAACATTATAGCGTAGGGGTTGGATTCTAAATCCAGCCAGTTAAAATGAAAGGTGTAGCAAGGGAACGAAATTACAGCATACTGCAAACGTCGTCAAACTAGCGTAATAGAATTACCTCCATCTGATTTCAAAGCTGACACTTTACTTGAATCTTGTGCTAATAACTGTTACAATAATGAATGCCCGTGCATCTTCGAGAATAAGAACCCTAATATGCTTAGGCAGAGGTGAAAACTTTTAGAGACCCTAATTTTTTTTTATCAAGCAAGGAGCATATAAAATTATGCTTTTGGTAAACTATGCGAGAGGAGTAATATAAAACACTTTGTAAGAAATATCTCATTTCTCTCATTTTATCTAATTTTCTATCTAGCATACAACAAGTGCATAAATCGAACATTCTGTTTCCCAGGGAGAAAAAGATGACCATTCGATATGTAAGACATGTGAGACTTGTTTACTTCCTACATATATATATATATATATATATATATACGTAAAAATGCTATCGAAATATTTACTAGAAGGGTCAATAAGCAATTGAATTCATAGAGAGCTTGACCGCATATTTCGCAAAAATATCTATTTATATCGAAAATTGTATTAAATAAGAAGAAATTAAATAAAATGGTACCTGTTCCAGGTGTATATTTTTAAAAAATAAATACCAAAGGAGGTGTAATATTTGAAAACGTGATTTCAAGGTTTTAATACCTTCCGAAAATGTAATATTCATTTTACCCTCCTCTGTCCTATTTTGACTACACGGGTAACTGGAGTACAAAAACTAAAGAAATGTTTATCGTTAAGGATTTTTTATTCTGTCATATTATTTCCTCGAGAATTTTGACGATTATTTCACTAAAATGTCTGAAGTAAAGAACTGTTTTACAGAAAATTCACGCTTATTCATGTTTTCAAATTTAACTGAAAATGCATGCACATGTAAATTTTCTCTTAAACTAATTACCATAGAGTAAATATTTTACATTCAAGCGTACTAAAACAGTATTACATTCCATTATTTCTTTTCGTGGTGTTTTATTTAGAATTAATATATGAAATTAACCCTCTTAGTTTTCACAATCTAAAACTAGTTCAATGAATCATAGTCTAAAATTCTTGAAAAAATAAATTATATTTGAGATCTAAAACCCCAGTTACACTTAAAACTAGTCCCTGGAACTCTTGCTTTATGCAAAAAAATATTATACGGTAACGAAATTATTTTTTAATTTATAAATTTCTTAGATATAAATTTTGTGACACTATATGGGCCACAAAATCATTGTTTTAAAATTAGTTTTCTAAACATGGTGATGGGTATTTACTTATCTTTTTACAGTTTAACTTAGCGTTTTAAACCTTGTGTAATATAATTCTACTCATAAGGAGAAGCATGGTTAAAATCAGTAAAATTATAAATTAACAAAACTACAGACGGTTTTATAATTGATAAGACATTCATCGCACTGCGTATAAAAGCACCTTCATTTACCCTTCCATAATATATGTTTGTACTACTTGATGAACTTCCATTGAGAAAGCTATAGACCCAAATGAACAGTGAGAAGCCAGTAAAGCTATTTCAAGAATATCTGTTCTAAAAGCTTTCATCAATACCTGTTGATAGGAGAGAAAGAGAATTTATCGCAATTAAATGGCACTGTAAATGATTTCTCGCCTCTTCCACTGGTGCTATAAAATGTGTATATTCCCGTTCAATAGTGATTTGAGATTTGTGTTGCAGTACAAATATAGACTTTCAAAATTCCCATAAACTTGGACTAAAATTTTGATCAATATCAATCACTTATACACCAAAAATTAAAGAAATAACGCAAGAGGTCATAGGGCATCGTTATGAATTAAACAGTTTCTCAGTCATTTAGCATTATCCACGAAATGTAACGTAGATTAGAAAAATTAAATAACTTATTAATATTGTTGCATCATTTTATATATATATGTTGTCTCTTATTTAAATACATTTAGAAATATATACTAACATGTATCTTTATTCATACCCACATATACACTCATATACATGTGCACAATTTCAAAACGAAAGTACATTGTTGCTAGCTGTCAATAAATAAAAAGGAATCATAACTTACATACATACAAAAATCTAAACAATTCCTATATAAAAGTAAATGCAAGGTGATTATTCCTAAAATTAACTTGTAATTAACCATCGCGTGAGAATATTCATCTAACAACATGTCTATATAGCATTAATTTAAAGTATAAACATGTATTTATACAAAAAAAAAAGATTTCTTCATCAATATCATGAAGTATCATCGTATTTAAACATCTTGAAAAGAAAATTTGTAGTTTTCTGCTTAGAAGGAAGAAAGTGCAAATATGAAGCACAAATAACAGTCGAGCATACTATTTATTACTAGATTCCATCACTTTGAACTTCTTCAAACTTAAAGGGAGAAATTAATATAGATGCATTGTGGATAAAAATATATAAATTATAAATGAGGAACAAGATATGGTATCTTGTAAGTTTTATTAATCTTAAATCAAAAGGCGATGTACTATTTCGCCTAATCACCTTCAAATGTTAAAAAGGTAAATGTTAAACAGATAAATCTTATATAAAAGGATAACTTAACAATTTAACAACATTATTTAAGCCCGATATATGATTAAATAGATGACTTTGGACCAATTGAAATTAATTTTAAAAATTGTAGTTATCACAAATATAATTAATCTATGTTACCATTCGTGAACGAAATACCATACAGAAAAACCTAATCTATATGACTCAGTATAAAAACGATGATGGTTTTTATATTTTAAACACTTCATTTATAATAAAAAGCGATAGAATTTAAAGAATTTCAGAGATAAGTGTAATTTGCTATAAAAATTATGAAGCATACAAAAGACAGTTTAGCAATTTGGGGATTTTCAAAAGTTTAAATGATACTTTTACAAAAAAAAGAAAATTTGTTGTTATTTTTACTACATTTTTTAAAATACCATCTTCAAATCCTAGTAAAGTTACTACGAATTAATGATATATAAACAATATTTAAGCTGATACTTTTACAACAGAAAATATTCAACAATTTACAGTTAATTTTACTACTAATTTTGAAACCCTATTTCTAAATCCTTACGGTATTACTATCAAGTGATATTTTATCTCATTACTGTTACATTTCATAACCAAAACCATTTTCCTACTTATTAAGTATTATATAGAGGATATTATTTTATTTTAAATTGATGCTCAATGTACGGAAGGAATGTAATGACAAATAAGGTTATTAATTCTATTTCATTTAAAATTTGAGTAAAATCTAGTATGGATCAAAAAGCTTCTTTGATGAAATACAGTTTTGAAACCTTTTTTCAGTATTAAACCTTCAGATCCAGAAAATCACTGGGAATTATGAATAAAGTTCAATGCGCTAGAAAATGTAAATTTTTCTTTCAATCGTCCATTAACAAAATTAAGCCCGCTTTATACTCTGCATTAAAAGATATTAATGAAATTATAATGATAATAAAAGCAAACTATATAAAAGAAGTTTACCGAATTGCTATCAAACCATCGGTTATTTCCTACAGAAAATCGTTTTCTGGTACGAAATATAATCCTTTGGTGATTATGTTGTAAAATTATTTGGAGATGATTATTGTTTTTCTTGAAATCGTTTCGCATTGGATTTCTTTCATAAGTTTTAAGCGTCGCAATTATGAGTAAAAAGGAATTTCAAAAGCATATGAAATAAAGTTCTATGATTAATTCAAGAATATACATAAATCTATTTCTTAGTATCATTCATTTACTGGAAAGAGTAATTTCACGCATAATGGTGAAAATTAAAAGTATTACTTTTAAATATGCATCCCAAGTTTTGTTGGATGCATATTGAGATCTATTGCACAAAATTTTGAGACGTAATTTGCTGACTTCAATATGTGGTATCCAAAAACAAATAACGAAGTACACTGCTGGCCACTGTAAATGCAACACCCTGAAGGAAACATGCAAATAACATGAAATTTACAACATGCATTAGCGGAGGTGAGATATGCAAATGATTAGAATTTCAGCGCAGACGCACATCACGCGCGCCTGTGGCGCCACTTCAAAGCGCTATTTAAGGATTGGAGATTTCTACGATTTCAAGTTCGGCAATTGTGTTTTTCTTATGGTTTTAAAAAAAAAAAACGCTCAATTATGCCTCGTCGAAAACAGCGATTATCTTTTGATCAAGTATCCGAGTTCGACAGATGAAGGATAGTGGCCTACCGAGATTGTGGATTATCTTTCAGGGAAATCGGTAGTCGTGTTGGACGAAACCAAACAACTGTAATGCGGATATGTGATCGTTGGATGCAGGAGGGTACGACGGACCGGCGTGTTCGATCGCATCTACCTCAGCGTACCACTTCACGTGATGACAGGCAAATTCTGCGCATGGCAGTGACGGATCGCTGAGTCACATCACGAACCATAGCACAGCACATGCAGTCTGTAACGCATCATCCAGTGTCTGCGCGTACCATTCGACGCCGTTTACAGCAGAGTGGTCTGTCCGCAAGACGTCCATTGCTTTGTCTACCCTTGACGCAGAACCATAGACGTCTCCGACGCCAATGGTGCGATGACAGAAGGATGTGGACGGCAGAATGGAATGAAATTGCTTTTACTGACGAGTCACGCTTCTGTCTGCAACACCACGATGGTCGCATTCGAGTCTGGAGACACCGTGAAGAGAGGATGCTGAACAGCTGCGTTATGCACCGCCACACTGGTCCTGCACCGGGTATTATGGTATGGGGTGGTATTGGATATCACTCTCGCACACCTCTAGTACGCATTGCCGGTACTTTAAACAGCCAGCGCTACATCTCCGAGGTGTTGCAGCCAGTTGTCCTTCCTTACCTTCAGGGCTTGCCCACAGCCATATTTCAACAGGATAATGCGCGACCACACGTGGCACGCATTGTCCAACGGTTCTTCGTCAATCGCCAGATTGAATTGCTTCCCTGGCCGCCTCGCTCTCCGGATCTTTCGCCGATAGAAAACATGTGGTCCATGGTTGCTCTACGATTGACCCAGATTCCATCCCCAGCTGCCACAGCAGATCAACTTTGGCAACGTGTAGAAGCTGCTTGGTCTGCTGTACCCCAAGAACTCATCCAAAGTCTCTTTCAATCAATGCCGAGACGTGTGGCGGCGGTGATCTCCAACAATGGCGGCTACTCTGGCTACTGATTTTGGCAGGAACCACACTTCACAGAAGTCTATAAATTTAATCATTTGATACTTGGTCAACATGTTATCTACAAAATAAATTTTGTTGTGATATCTCTTGTCTTTCTTGGTGTTGCAATTTGGGTGGCCAGCAGTGTATTTTAATATGGCATTACAAAGCTTTTTCATAGAAAATACTTTAATATGCTCTTTATTATTAACAATAGTTACCATGAATTCTTAAAGCATTTTTAATCTAATACGCAAATAATTTATTAACAAGCACATCTACCCAATGAATAAATATTTCTCTTTTTCTCTCTCTCTCTCTGTATATATATATAAATATATATATATATATATATATATATATATATATATATATATATATATATATATATATATATATATATATATATATATTCGCCGATTACTTGCTTGATATCCACAAAATTTAAATAGACAGAAAGCTGAGTGATCAGCCAAATGTAAGAATCCCCCCCGCCAATAGTCAGAAAATAAAACGAATACGTAGCAGAAACATAAACAAAATTAATCAGGCATTATATTTAGATTATCATTGTATTTAAATATTATTACAACCAAAGAAGATGAAACAAAGAAGTGAAAATTCATGTTAATATAATAGGTAACATTATTTAATTACTGTGATTGACTGATACTCTGGTAGTGATCTTATATCTATACATGTTGCTGAACATATATCCCTCATATCACCATTTGTATCTATTCACAATCATTATATATGCTAATAGTGATTAAAAAGTTATTAAAACAGAGTCTATTTTTTTCCTATCTTATACTCTCACGCCTTTTTAAAATTAACGTTGTTTGTTCTTTCTCTTCCAAGGTATGCTAAACTTTTTTCCCATTGAAAACATACGCTCAAACTGCAAAGCTCTATTTATGAAAACTAAAGGTAAAGTAAGAAGGAACCATAGAATTGTCAATCTAAGGCAATAGTACTTAACCTTTTTAATAGTCAAAATCCCCTTGAATCTGAAAATAAGGTCTCGCATCCCCTTGAAAAGTGTGTTTTTATTTGTAATTTAGGAAAAGACATTTATGGCAAGATAATTTATTCATTGCATAAAATAATTAATACATTTACAATACATACTATATTATTGTATATAAAACAATATCTACATTTTAATGGTTACGTTGTTGTTGTCTGTTCATAATTATCCTTTTAAAACAAGGCTCTTTTTTGAAAGAGTCACACGTAAATCATCAGATGCATTTAAGCGATTTCTGGCTTTTGTTTTGAAGTGCAAAATGAATGGAAAATTAATTTCACAAAGGTAAATGGTAGCATATGGAAAAGTATCTCTAATGCTGCTCTTGACAATTCTGGATAAAGTTCTAACTGCGTACACCAAAACTGTTCTAAGCCCAGTTTTTCAAATTCCATTTCAATACGCGCATTAGCTCGTATTGCGATAAGATCGTCTTTTAGCAAAACGTTGTCGTCCATTGAATTTAAGTAAAAAAAATGGATTCAGTATCCCTCAATGAATTTTGCTTACATTTCCCACGGAAAAGTATTCATCAAATGATTCACTCAATTGGTAATTTTCATTAAAAACTTAGAACCTTCTGTCGCACCCTTAGAAATGCTCTCTCGCACCCCCGGTTAAGGACCATTGATCTAAGGCAACGGTAGATACTGAATACCAAGTTTAAGGAAATACGATGACAACTTATCTAAACACGGGTACTTGAATTTCCAAAACTGGATAGCAGAAACATTTTTAAAATTGTCACTTTAATAATAAAATGAGCATATGCTTTCTAGGGTTTGGGGGAAGTTATATTGATATGATTAAAGGGCACAATACTCCGCATTATTCAATAAATAACCATTCTCGCAGTGAAGGTAAATGGACACTCAAGCACTCTGAATATGGAAAACATTCGATACAGTTATGGATGGTTTATGTTTGCTTAAAATTAAGAAATAAAATTATGAGTCATATACTAGTATAACTATACGCGCTGAGATGTCTGACGTTAATGAATTTTGTAAGGGCTCTTAAGCAAATCACTTTCGTATATTTTTGAACTCCAGAGATTTCATATTTTTTTCTTTGTCCTCTTAGTATGAGTTAACAAAAGTATGCTCTATAACAGAGAGAAGATGCAATAAACTTTTGCTTTTTTTGTAAATTTTTATTTTGTGGTTATAAAGAAATATGATTTCTATCTAGAAATCCTATAGTTTTATTTATTAACAACACATAAAACAGGGATAAAAAATTCCTTAAATATATAATTTTTAAGATAATCTACAATAGAAATAAGTTTGAATAATACATCGTAAACATTTGTAAAATAAAAATGTCACACCGTACTGCACGTACTTTTAAACATTAAGTACAATATACATCAACATCTAGCTATGCAAACTTCAGAAGAGTTTAACCTAAACAACTTTACTTTTCATTACCTACCTGTAATGATGTTCAGTTTTCAGAATTTTTAATTCATGCTTAACAAGTATACAAATGCCCTGAATTATTAAATTTGAATTAACATATTTTCCCAATTTAAAATATTTTGACTCAGCTGAGTTACTATGTTTAATATGCTGTCAGAAATTTCTGGTATCATTCATTACAAATATTTACTTCTATAATTTTCTAATTTTATTTTGTGGATAGTTATGATTCTAAAAGTGCTCAATAGCTCTAAAAAGTATAATTTATTGATCTATAATAATAATATGTTGGGTATAATTGTGTGCTACTTTAGAAATTAAGCTGAATAAATGGAGCAAAAAATGCTTCCGTGAAAATTAAATGTAGAAAATAAAAGCTGTGGAAAAAGAAACAACAGTTCGGAAATATTAAGATCAACAGTAATTGAGTTTCAAAGAATTACGTAAATATTAAAAAATTAACACTTTATATATAAATTACTCAATCAATTTACTATGGTGGCTTGTAACGACGTATTACGTAATGAAAGGAAAAACAATTTCTCCAAAAATTTTAATATACAACTATAAATCCTACAATATGGAAGCCAACACGCTGATGAATTAATTTTAAATTCATTACAAAGGACTGAAATATTTAATATCACATACATTATTTTATTTACTAAGCCTTATTTACAAAAGTTTAAAAAATTTTAGCTCTCTCCTGAGAACTAGTTTTATCTACCTCCTTTATTTTAATACCCCTCTTATGTTGAGAAAGCAATTTGAAGAGAAATCTCTATTGGCTTTCATAAATCGATGTAATTCTTTTCCTATAGGTATAATACAAATGTTTCAAAATAGCTTTAAGTTTTATTTTTAAATCTATAACGAATTATATCTACATGTGGCAGAAGACTATCGACATTTCTCTCAAATATTTTACGCGATCGTTCAGTAAAAAATGACATCCTACAAGAAAAGTAGATTAAATTTGCAGACTGTTTCTTGTAATTTCAATCCAAACTTCGAAACAAACACACACACACACACATATATATATATGTGTGTGTGTGTGTGTGTTTGTGTGTGTGCCTGTCTGTGTGTATGCCCGTACCATGATAATTTGCTTATTTAAGCATTGATACTGATGAAATTACTAAGTGGTAATACCAGTTGGTCTGTACTGGAAGATGAAATACGGTCGAAGACATTTATTAATTTTAGACACAAGATCAAATTTATAGTAATAAATTTATTGTAATAAATGACTTATATTATATTGATTTTAATAATTATATATTACATTAATTTTAAATAATCACTGAGTAAAAATTGGCAAAACGGGGAGCATAACATTGTATGAACATCTTTATGATTTTTAAGTACAACATAACTAATTATAAAATAATTTAAGGTACGTAGACTTCCTTTATTTTTAATAAAAAATTTTGATAAAATAACAAATATTTTTTTCTTGTATTTTCTCTCTATTATTTTCATTGGAAATTTCAAAGTCCCGCGCAGAATTAATTTAAAAACGCGTTTCAAAATGTAAAATAATTTCGTAAGTGCATTTTTTCTGCTTACGGCGTTAATTTCTTTTTTAAGGTTCCTCCACACCGTGTGTGCTTTAAGAATACCTGTACCCATAAAGATGCGATTAAACGACCCCTCTACCTCATAAAGATGCTTGAAGTCGACACCTGATTATTATACCTGAAGAAAGAGAAAAATTCAAGCTTAATCAGCTCAAGAATAATTCAACACAGATTCTTTTTTTTTCTGCGAAAATTTTTCATTATCATTTTTCCTTGAGACTCCGTCCACAGCTTCCCCCTCCCTTAGACCGTTTTATTTCCTTTTTTTACAATACTTCACGAATGAGTAAATTAAAGTGCTCTCCAAATAACAGAGAAAATCAAAATAAGAAAATAAAAAGAAGCCAAGCGAATTATTTCAAAAATAAAATTTGCCGTTCACGCTCAGAGTGCATCTGATTATAGCGCCTAGAGCACTGATATCTCCTAAGGAGAAAGAAACAGATTAAAAAAATAAATTGAAGGTGAAAAAACAGCTTTGGGAGAAAAATAAATTTTAAAAGATTGAAAGAAGAATTCGAAACACAAGAGGGCGGGGTATATTCTTGACTACCGCTCGGTAAATTGCGGTAAAATGATCTTTGGATTTCTGTAAGAGTAATATATTTCAAATGAAATGCATATATTCGATGGTCTTACAACAGACCACATTAATAATAAGTTTCAATTGTTCATTTGGTTTTATTACAACTTAACGCAATGATTTATTTGCAGGAATCACTGTGTTCCCTACAGGATAGCTTAAACTAGATTGATTTTCAAATAAATGATGAACGGTTTTTTCGTATAACTTTGTTGGAAGCTTGGAGTTATGCATTTCTTTAAATAACGTGATGTATCGAAAATAGTTTTGCAACAAGGCGAATGAAAGTTGTTAAATAATTTTATCTTTTAGTTAAATATTAATAAATCTCTGTCTTATATTTTTTGTTTTATATTTTTACGCAGTAACTTTAATGTTTAACGTTAAAAAACAAATGTTTAAATAAGCAATTTTCAAATTTATGTATTTTTCAGACATAATTTATTTTTTCTACTTCATCTCGTTCGAGTCAGTTAGGAAAACAATATTCATTATTTTTTTATTTCAGAATATATTATAAAACTTTAGTAAACTTTTGCTTTTAGAGAATGCTTCTGTAGGAACGTTTGCATTACTCCTTGATGATTTCAATATGTTAGTTTTATAATTAGGAAATAACGTGTCAGATATATGAATCCTCTTTTTTCTTTTACGAAATCCAGCTAAAAAATAACGTAAATGTTTAAATTAAAATGAAAAACTAATTGTTTTTTATCTATATAAACGGCCCAACTATCAGCTTTAATTCTGACTTAAAATGGACTCCCTAAGAATATTGATATCTTAAATTAAATTTGCAGATAAAATACAACTTTCAAAAACAAACAAGACTTTAGTTTGAATAAGCAAAGTTTTTTACAGCGTTTGGACAATGTGTAAGGTACATAGCTTATTATTTTCAGGTAAGTAAACACAGCTGAAGACTATTGTTATACTATTCTATTTTTTATTTCGATTATAAGTAAAAAAGCAGTGAAATTATTGGTTACAGGTGGATTATTGGTTACAGGAAACATTGGTGGTATTGATTGGTTACAGGTGGATAATTAGAGTACTTGAATCAGTGAAGAAAAAGTAAGCATAAATACATGTTTCTTAGTTCAAATGAGATATTAGGTTCGGGGTTCAAGCAGACACTGTAATGTATTTTAAATGATTCGTCGTCTATTTTTGAAGAGACCTTCTCAAGATGCGCTACATATATGAAATTGGGGTTGAGAAGGTGTATTTGGAAGAAGAAAGAAAGGCGTATTATGGTGTCACCAGTGAAAGCAACGTGAGGAAATCTCAAAATTCATTTACTTTTATTCTATTACTTTTTAGTGTAGCATAATTATTTTTTTATGAAATTCGAAATCAAAAGCACATTGAAAAATTTTCAACGTATTATTTTTTTAAATATATTTATCCCGTTCAATCCTTATTTTCTACATCATGCAGAATTACATACTATACAGATAATACCCTTTTTCATCATAATATCATGTGAGAAATACAGAATTACAAAAAAAGGTTTATTAGGAAATATTTCTTCTTATTTTTATGTTTTAATGTTTAATGAGCTTACTGTGACTCGAAGCAACTGATATAAGAGAATGTTTATTTATGTACACGAACACTAGTTTTTTTAATCTTTTCTATCCTCGATAAGAAATAAAACTTTGAAATGGCTAAGTGAAATTTATAACCTTTTTGTTTACGTGTGCTATATCTACGAAACATTTAAATGCCAATAGTGTACGTTTAACTTTATGTATATTTTTTACTCTACTTCACTAATAATTTTGAGTATACATAAAACATAGTTGCACATATCCACAGAAAATTGCGCGATATCTATCAAATTATTTAAAAATGCAGAAATCAAAACCTTTGGAACATATGTTATGTACTTTTATATACTATACCGAAAATGTGATGCCACACTTTTAACCTCTTCCAATTTTCGCAGGACACGTTCCATATAAAAATACTGCATATATTTCTTTTTATCTGTGTAACATGTACTAAATGTTTATATGATTTGTGAAAAATATCAAAAACATATTTTCAGCGAGTCGTAATATTTTGCTGAAACAACATCTAAATAAAACTCATCTTGCTCCTAAAAGTCGTGTCATATAAATCATGCAGAAAGGAAAATTTTTTTTATCCCTAAACACGATCATAAAAAGGTGAGCTGGATTGCTCTGGAGATTTTTTTTCCTTTTGCTTTCTCGTCACTCATCCTTGTGCATAATAGATAAAGTTGTCAATGGATGTTGTTAAATCGATACTATGTGCAATACGCGTAAAGATCCTACGTCGATTCCGTTAGATGAGTAGCTTCTCGATTAGACGGTTTCTATTTATGGGAAATCGGATTAATGCCGGATGAAATAAATTTATGCATTTATTCACAACTGCTCTTAAAAGATGAACTACTTCATGTCCCTGAATCGCATCTTTCAAGCTTAAAAGCATGAAATTGAAAGTTAATGAATAATGCTTAAAAATCGTCGATAATTGACTGAATTAGTTTGAAGGAAAAGAACAAAGAAACAAACTCGAATATATCACTGCAATACCATTTTTAGAGTTTATTGCTGGGCTTTGACAGTTTTGAAATAGCGCGATGTCTCTAATGACAATTACATTTGTGCTCTACATTAATTAGTATACCAGTTTATGTTGGTACATAGATTTTAGACATTTTTAAAGCATATATATATATTGAAAAGAAATCTCTAAAATATTTACTTCTTGGACCCTTAAGAAGTACTTTTACGTTTCGTTCAAGAAAACCAACTTGCCATATTTGAAAAAAAAATTCTCAGACTAATCTTTAGGGGAGTACATATTGATAGTATCTGGCTTAAAAGATGTAATTATATATATATATATATATATATATATATATATATATATATATATATATATACATACATACATACAGAAGGTCGTTCGCAATTTATGGAAACAATTTTGTAATTTATTTTTGTCGATTGCATGTTAAGATAAAATTTGGAAACTTCAGAATAATCGTCTTCCACTGTTTTGTTTTGATTGGAATGTAAAATAAAATATTTCTTTAGAAAATGGCTCCTAAAATTGACAGATAGCTCGAAGGTTACGTAACTGCGCTTCCCGAGGAGAAATATTCGTCTCAACAAATTATGAAGCAGTGTAAAATTCACTGTTATAGCATTTCAAAAAAAGGTATTTATAATATATTAAATTTGAATGGAAAAAAATCTAACTGAATGTAAAAATGAAAACATGACCGCGAAACCTCATCCTAAGATTGTTCGAACGCAGGTAAATTACAATAAAGTGAAGTCTCTGATCCTAAAAAAAAATCTGCTGACTCAAAGATCACTTGCATGGAAACTAGGAATGTCTTCCGGCACTGTAAGTAAAATCATTCATAAAGATTTGAAGTTAAAAAAGATGTTTAAATCTAAAGTTCATCTACTTTTTGCCAAAGCATATTACTGAAAGAAAAACAAATCGTAGGAAATTATGTGAAAAACATCTATCTGCTGAAAAATGAAAATTTGTGGTAACAATCGATAAGGCATGGGTGTATTTAGATGACTGCTATAAAAAAAGATAAATTTTCTATTGCTCAACTGACGGAGATGTCCGTACGGAATGGCCTCGTAAGTGTACAGAAAAGTTTCCAAAGGGAGTCATGATAGTTGCAGGATTTCGTTACAACGGCAAATTAAAAATCAAAAAAGTCTGAAGTAAAGCCAAAATTAATTCACTTTATTATCAGCAGAGTATTTTAGAACCAATTTTTGACGAAAAAATTGCAGTATTATATGGAAGGGACATTGATAAAGTTCAGCTTCATATGCGCAAAGCCTCTAGTCACACGTATAAATCAACTGCCGCGTATTTAGCAAAGAAAGAATCAAAAACGGGAATAAAGTGTATCCCATTTAATGAAATACCCGTAAAATCACCTGTCGCTTCTCCAAGCGACTTTTGTGCTTTCAGTTTATTAAAGCGAGCCTTACGAAAACGGCATCCAAGAACACTGAACGGACTTTGGAAAACGGTCTAAGAGTATTCGTGTAAAATTGACATGACAGTGCTAATAAAAAGTTTACTTTCATAGGATAATTCGAGCTAGAGCTATTGTCAAGGACCATGGCTATCAGATAGAAGAAAAATCGCCGCAAAAAATATGGCATTTATACATGAAACGTAACTATCAAAATCATTTCCATAACGTACAAACGACCTTCTGTGTGTGTGTATATATATATATATATATATATATATATATATATATAAAGATATTGACATATTCAAATATATAAAAATCAGTGGCTGAAAGTTTTCCGGTCACATATACCGAATGTACAATAGCTAATAAATTTTTCACTCACAAATCATATGACACTAGACCTACGGGAAGACCAAGACTTAGATGGTGTGACTGAGTAACAATGAATCATTAGTATTACCAAGTGGAAATCTCAGTCCCGATATAGCGATGAATAGAAAAATGTTCCAAGGAATACTCTATCCTACAATGGACTCTAAGGATGATAATGATAAAATATCTACTCCAGTAGCAGAAAATATGTTTTTTGATACTCAAGGTTAACAGGCTTTAAAAGGTATAACTAATTGCTTTAGGTAGTTTATCTTTCAAGAATCCGAAATTCTTTATTTATACAGTAAAAAAAAGCTATAGAAATGAATACACTAGAAAACACGATGCTAGTAAGAGTAGCATATTATCATTAAATTATATACATAAATAATTATTTTATGAAATAATTCTCAAGCCTGATGCTGGCACCGTATTGATGCGGCAACTTATCCATAATAATAAATAAACAATGTAAGGGGAAGGCAAATCACTGTACTGGCATTCATGTAGATAAAGATACATATTCTTTGAAAGGAATATATATTTGAAAATTCGTTTTTTATTTCTTGGTTTTGGTTACAAAAACAAATAAAATATTTTCACTTTCATATTAATCATTACAGCAACTCTAATTTTTTTTAAATTAATAGAAAAATAGTAAAACACTAAAAGTACACTTCAGTATGCTATATTTTTAACACTTTAACGTAACATGTAACTTATCTTCTGCAAACTATAAAACTAGGAAGCTCCGATTCACTAGGAACGGCGTTTTGAGTTATTCGAATGCTTCGAATAGGGCCCTACGTAGCGATTGTCTTCCATGTGAAATCTTCGTGAGTTTTGAGTTATCCCTTAGTAACTACTTTAAACTACTTCCGAGGGTCAAATATGGAGAAAAATAGTATATTTACATCTGTGGGGCGGATCAAGAATTCAAGGAATAATTTGAACACCATACTGCAATAACCAAATCTAGGTTGGCAAAACTTAGGTGTTTGCATTTTGATATGGTACCGTTGGGCCAATAGTAATTCGTCTGAACACCTCGGCCCCCTCCACCTGCGCGTATCGGCCAATGAAAAACCTGAAGACCGACGCCGCGTAGCAATTCCTGCAAACTCAGCTGAAGGTTGATTTCTCCTGTTCGGTTTATGTTTCATAAAGGCCTGGGCGCCGGACGGACAGTACAAATCTGCCGACCAATTTGGGCAACCCAGGGCCCCCGGCCCAGTAGTAAATATCTAACTCTGTTATGCTACTGCGAAACGCTTTTCTTCTGAAACAGACTACGTGTTTCCTTCAACTTTAGGAGTATATGAGATCGCAGATTAAGTGCCTTGTTGTAAGACTTCTAAAGAAACACTCCACACCCCGTTTGAAGAAGAAACCCGACGCCAGCAGTATAAAAGTTTATCTCGCAATAAACTAAAACCTTCTGAAATACGTTTAGTTTTTTTTCTTCAGGTAATTGCTGATATAGAGACCGAAAATATCAGGTAGCATTTATCCGATATTTTTTTAACCCAATCACCATTTTTTATGAAGCCTGCTAGTTGCTTAAATGTTGGATCGATTATGTGGTGAATTTATAGATTAAAACCACGGGAATATGTATTTAAAAAAAGAAGAAGAAATAAAATTATTCCCCAAATCCTAATTTATGAAAAACGCAGCAACTTCTGCCTTTTCACTTAATTTATAGGCAACTTCTTATATTATTACTCACATGACAAAAATAAACTTTCTTCTCCCACTTTTAATATTAAAAAGATTAATATTAAAAATTGATTTTGTGTTATTTTTTAAAAGAAAAACTTTATATACGACTTGTGAAGTTTGACATATCCTAAATAGAAATCAACAATGTACTAGAAATAAAAATGTTTTGTTACTTATTCCACCTTAAAATTAAACATTCCGTGAATTAATAGGGAGCATCTGGTACCATATTGTTTTATCTTCTCATATATAACCCTCAGACTACCAAAAAAAAAAAAAAAAAGAGTGTGCAAAAATTGCCACTCGAATCCATTGGAGCCGTATCTAAAATATATAGGATTTAAAAATATACGAACTATCTACTGATTTAAAATAATATACAGTTAATATACTTCATATAATATATGAAAGTGAAAAATAAATATTATAATGATTACAAAACTTACTTTCACTAAATTTGAGTTATTTAGTACACGTAGTACAATGACGACTGAAAATAACAACAGAATGTTCTCCGCAAACATTTTTCATACATTTTGTAAAGAATGCTCGTGTTTTGTGATCTTTTTTAGAGGGACAAACTTATATCTCGATTTTTTTCGTGGCGGTTCAGAAGTATCTGTGTGAAGCAGTTCTGAATCATGCATTGAGGCAGTGGCACTCTCTTCCTACCTTGCTAATTCTTCTGCAAGTTGAATTAGGAAATTCTGTCTTTTCTTTATTTTCTCATTAAATTCATTATTCAAAGAAAACCATATAATGTATGCATTCATTGCACTAATATCTATCCTATTAAAAAATGCAATGAAAGGCTACCGACGTGTCGTGCGCTTTACACTATAAGTTCTTACCATCGTGTCAACACCACTCTTCATTTTATTATAGTCTAGGAAAATTTGTGGTGTCTTTTCCAAACTATTGTCCACATCTCACAAGTATTATGCATTGTACTTAGCAAAGTAACAACTTTTCCTTTTCTGGGACAGTAAGAGATGATGGTTGCTTTTTCTTGAAATCCGAATAAAGTAGATAAAACAGCACGATTTTTTGGGTTTGTCTATAAATTGGGTAATTTCGGTTTATTTTTCGAATTGTTCCAATCAGAGATAAATTTTTAGAGGTTGGGTGCGTTGCTAATGCATACGACGCAAAAAAGTCATCGCATGTGATATTACGACCAGAATTTTCAATTTCCTTTGTCAATCTTCTAACTACCTTTTCTCCCTGGTGTGATTCTCTGATTTCCTTTTTGCATGCATCTACTTCCAATTTCCAAGCATATGATGATACACTGTCACAAATAACCCAGAATTTTAATCCATACTTTCTAGGTTTAAATTAAATGTATTGCCGGAAAGGGCATTTTCCACGAAAAGCAACTAATTGTTCATCGACAGTCATAGACCAATTAGGAAGGCTAGGGTCTTGTAAATAACTGTTCCACAACTCAAAGCATTCTCTTATTGCCTTTAATATATCACTTGATCTTCTATTACGCCTCTATGCAGCATTATAAAATCTTATAACACGTAATATACTTGTGAATCTATTGCGACTCCTAATGTCACGAAAGATTTGTCTTTCACTTTTCATGCGTCAAAGTTTGCATACCACTTCATATTTCAATTTATAGACTCCGATGAGTAATAAAAGTCAAGTGATTTTTTTTGTTCTATATTATCGATATGTTTCCAATCTTTACCCAATACTCTATTGCTTTTGGATTTTGTCCATTTTACTACAATATCTAAAGGTTTTTTACGAAAATTGATAAGGAATGAAGATGCTATAGAATCCAATTAACGATTTGCAAATCTTGTAGGTCCTGATTTTCCCCGTAAAATATTGATTTCAGAGCGTCTTCCTTGTGGTCTGACAACTTCATCCATATACCATATCCGTATATTATATTTGGAAACAAAAGTACTACGCGAAGTATATGAGGATGCTACATTTACTTCACTGTCGCCATTATCGGATTCTGAATAGGAATAAGAAACTTCATAGCATGTTTCCACATCATCTACTTCACCTTCATCAGACAACATACATTCATCATTATCTGAGTTGTAATCTATATCGTCCGGATTTTCCATTATTTTTTTTATTTCTTCCTGAGTCAATACTTTTTTTCCTGTTCCTCTTCAATTTATATTTTAAAATAACAAAATAAATACGTCAAAGTAAAAAGGAAAAATTATGAACATTCGTAAAATAGCAAAGAAATTCAAAACTGGACTTATTACTAAAGTGTTCCGATATCAAGTATTAACCAAAGTATCAACGAAAACAAAATTCACTGACTCAGTCTGTTGATAAATGACTCGCTGAATAGGATGCAACCTCTTCTATACATATCTTGCACCAGATTATCTGGACTAATCCAGAATGTTCTCAAAACTTCGCCATGAAGTCTCCAAATTTGCTGACATTTGGCGAATTTGCACAAAAATATATGGCCAAGTATTGCCCATTATGGTAACCATGTTACCACTCATATTTGTATTACAACCTTAGAAAAATTAAGAGTATGTTATATCTGCGTCAATGGTGGGTCCAATGGACTCGCGCGGTAAATAATGCAACTACTTATGAATCAGATAAACATTTTAAACAAGACTTTAATCGCAACTACATATAAATAGAGTAGTATTTAGGTGGAAAACTCACGTAACTGCAAAATTTTCAGCCCTGATTTGAATAAGAAAACCTGTAGTAAAATATTGCTGTCGGATCCAATGGACCAGTCTAGTAGACGGAAGTTCACTGGCTTTACAGAATCTTTTCTTTCCTAATTTAGGAGAGCATGATGGTATGTTTGGAATAAGTTGGAAATTGTGTGTTTTTAAAAGGTAAATCTATATCCTAGGGAAGGTAAGAGGGTTTTTAAATCTTCAAATAATTAAAATATTTTATTAGTGATTTATTTAATTTAATTTTAAAAATAGAAAACTGTATAATAAGATACGTTAATTTATCAAGCAGTTTTAGGCGTGTTTCAATAAATACACTTTTGGATATCATTTGTGATTAAGTACACTATAATACTTCCAAATACCTTTCCAAACCTATAAAAATTTAAACACCACTTTAACTTAAAAGAAGATACTTCACCTTGTAGCATTTTTAACAAAATCAGGATGGAACTTCAAGGAAATGTTAAATTTAAAGAAGAAAACAGACAAACATTATTCAATGGATATATTGAAAAAACTGATTTACGATATGGAATAAAAAACCAGAATATTTCATCATGAGTATTAATAACAAATGCAAAAGCTGGTATTTTTACATAAATTAATTTCTTTAAACATTATAAATATTATGGCATTACGCTGTAAACTATTTCTCAGAACTAAAACCACTTCTGATGAGTAACCCTAAATGCATAAATTGTATAACGGTTTAGAAGAACTTCAGTTATGCATTATTAACCAAATAACAATATATATTTTATGGAAAATACCTTCAGAATACTTAAATATGTTAAATTTTATAATTATTTAATGTATATTATATACACTCTTAAAAACAACTGAAAGAAGGCCAATGTTACGCCTAAACGAAACGCGAAACGTGTTATATTGCTCTAGGGAATAAATTTATCATAAATATAATACTGATACTTAATAGATTCAGAAAAAGTGTATTTATCAACTACCGCTACGGGATGCGAGATCTAAATCTCATCTTTCCTGGCATTCCGGAAATCGTATGTAAAAGAAAAAAAATTGTCACTGTAGTAAAGACTGGAACTTGAGGCAGCCTATATATCTTTATATTTATTATATCCTGAGCAAAAGATACGAAAAGTGCAATTTTTAGGTCTCAAAAACTGCTCATAAAGCTTATATAAATCCGCATGTAATATAAGATGAATAAATGCAATACATTATACTTATCTCTCTTATTTGATATGCAAGAGTAAATCTTTATTAAAGACCTACGATTCCGTTAGAGCAACTATGTCATCGCGTACATTAAATGTTATTCTTTAACAACTCGGTGAAAATGACAAATTACCACAAAACTGAACCTAAATCTTACATATGTATTCAATTATATATATATATATATATATATATATATATATATATATATATATATAGAGAGAGAGAGAGAGAGACAGAGAGAGAGAGAGAAATAGTCAGACAGATAGATATCCAATTGGTCTCGCAGATTCTTTTTTGTATGCAGCAACATAGGACATACCGATACAGAAAATTTTAAACTTAAATTTACCCCAAGAGTGTTATATAAGTGTACTTTTCACGCCAAATTATGACGATGTGGATTTATTGATACATTTAAAAAATAATAATACTTCTCTCGTGACTCCCAAATTGTACATTAGTTCGTGTATCAAATTTCATCTGCAAAGGTTTGAATTCCGACTCAGGTATGAATGCTTCTATGTCGTCTCTTTGAATTTAATAACTCTAGCTTCCCTTTTGCGTGGTCCGTAATAAATTAACTAACTGAAATGTTATGAATAGATGAATGTCCCCTAGACAAGTGAGCCGGATGAGGGCCGAATGGCTAGGGTGCTGGCTTTCAGTACCAGAGTCTGTGGGTTCGAGTCCGACTCTAAGCATTGGACGTTTGTAGTAGTTCGTAATCGGCTTTAAGCGGTAGGTCCCGGTCTAATTAGCGCAAATTTTGCAAAAATTAACCGTAACGCTCTAAACCAAACTAAACCAAACCAAACCTCTAGGTAAGAGTAGATAAGCCTGCCGAATTTGATTAAAAATCCCTCTCACACGAAAGAAAATGTAGCTGGCCGTAGGGTCAAACTTTGTCCTTCTGTTTATAAAGCAAATGAGGGAATTTTAATGGAGCAACTATGACAACAGTTACTCAGCCATACGTTTCTAAATGTTTTATTTGAATCCCAGTAATCGAAATCCCAGTATGTTGTCCCAATAATCGAAACCGGAACTTTCTGATTTCCTGACGGATGTTTTAGTCTAAAAGAATAAGAGATTCATTTGGATTAAACATATAAAATAAAGTTCCGAAAGAAGCGCTTTCCTTTTCCCACATTATATTATCAATGATACAAGTATTGTTTGCCTCAGATCTGGAGACGACGTTGCTTTTCTAAGGGTTAATGTACAGGGTGTTTCAAAAACAATCATCCGATTTAAAAAAAAACATAACTATTCATCTTTTAATCCGTTTTGATCGAATAATGTATAACATGAAGAGGGAAATCTCGAGTTTCACACAGTTGCCGACAAGTAGCGCTAACCCTCTTCCTTCGCTCGCCACTTCAGTGTTTATAAAGATGGCGACTGCACAACAGAAATCATTTTGTGTTCTACGCTTTGAGAAGTGTGAGTCCGTAACAACTATTCAGCGTAATTTTCGTTGACAAAACCCTGGTAGATTGAACTACCTCTCAGAGCATTAGACGATGGTATAAACAATTCCAAAACACGGGTTGTCTGTGTGCGCATAACAGTCGTAGAAGCAGTGTATGCAGACATGCTCACAAAAGTATGGTAAGAATATGTTTACCGTATAGACATATGTCGCGCATCCAAAGGTGGGCATATTGCGCACCTTTAATTTGGTTTCTAAAAAAACTTTATGATTAGCCATGTAATATAAAATCAGTTTCCAGTTTCTATGTTGAATATTTTTCATAATATACTTATTTCAAATCGGGTGATTCTTTTTGAAATACCCTGTATATCCATCGTGAATCAATAAAATTATGGTTCTCAATATGCTGCCTAGAATTTTGTTTGAAATTTTTATTATGGCTAACACATGTAAACAAAGATATATCAAATTGTTTAAATCGCAGCGTTTTTTAAAATATCAAAATCTAACAAATTGAAGGCTATAAATTTAAACGAAAAAGACAAAAGGTATTCTGCAGAAAATAAAGTGCTAAAGTTCTTACATTTATTACAACAAAACGATTATTTTTGCCTCGTATAAATTTACAGTAATAGAAAATTATACACATTTTAGATATAAAAAAATAAAGCTTGGTTATCTTTTTTATTAAACAAAATATTTATACTTCTTTTAATGCATTATGCAAATAAAGAAGTAATAAATGTCCAGGTTTTTCTATTGATTTTAAACAAATAACTTATGCTCTGCATTTGTAATGATGATAGGCAACCATTTAACTTATAGAAATAAACGCTTCGCTTATATTTTTCACTTACACTTCCCTATATCCCTTATCTACATAAATTAAATATTTAAACGCGCGTACATACATGTTTGTATGGACAAATGAACATGCTTTTATTTTTTTAAGTATATTACGTTATCTTGTACTCATATTGAGAATAAAATATCTAATTAACAGATGATAAGTATTTTCAGTAAGATACCACATAAGCAAAAAAATGCGAATATGTTAGATATTCCGCCGATAGGAGCGAAATGTATTAAGAGCTTTTATCTTACTGCTTTGAAATATATATCTTACATAAATATATTCAACGAAAATAATTTCCCCCCATAAAAACTCTTCTAAATGAAAGTATACATCTATAAGGTAAAGTTTGAAAATTTCATGTTTTTTTTCTGAAAAGGGAATAAAAACGTTTTTCTATATACATTGCGATCGCTTAAGTTGATGATAAAATGTTCATTATTTTATTCTGTGAACTAAACTGTAACGAGACTTCAAAAGTCAGAATTGAATAGCAAAAACTTGATCTCTTACCCAATTGGTCTCATGAATATAACATATAGGGATTCTAGGAAACATTTCTTGTTAGATTTTACAGTAGGAATCTATTTATGTGCCGTAAAGTATTGCATTTTCCAGTTTGGAAAAGAAAAATTACTGTGGACTCATGCAAAATTCATTTTAAACACAAAGAGTAGAATTAAAAACATAGGGTTATATATATTTAAACAGAACTTTTCGATGCCATTTGCAATTATTATTCAAAAGGGGTTAAGTTTTGTATACGATAACATGACAGTAACGGACTGGTTAGATAGGCCCTCAAGAGTTTATCGAGGAACTAATGTACTAGATCGTGTGCGTAGGTATTTGTGTGTTATTGTGCGAATGCGCACATACGAAATGAATTTTTTCACAGGAAAATAAATAAACATGACCATGAATAGACACACATTAAATCTTTTTCAAATGGTTAATACCTTTATTCATAATTGGTTAGGAGCTGAATACGGCCATTCTGTCAAAAACGGATTAGCCAGCTATATATTCAGTATATAATTTACAGATTATGTACGGGTATCGGTGTGCTTATGCAGACATAAGCATTTAATACGCAATACAAGAAATCAGTATCAAGTAGGAACATAGTGTGTAAAATTAATAAAAATCTGCATAAAATAATGAATTATCTGTTAGCATTTAGTTTGATTAAATTTCCTTAAATTTCGTCATACTCTGCTAGTTTATACGCAGAAGTCACTCCGAAAACAGAGAATTTGGAAAAGTTTTAGAATTTTTATCGATATATCTCGCACAATGATTTTTTTTTTTTTTGATGAGATAAGTTGAGAACATTTATTTAAAATTTAAGTGCATTTAATTGTAAATTCAGGGCTTTTCAACATAGCTACCAGCCAAATTTCTTGTTTTATATATGTTTTCTGCAATACATATTATCATATTCTACAAATATATTCGCATCGTAAATTTAACAATTCTGGAACCTTCCATGTATAAAATGTGCTTTGCCAATAATTGACCTTCTAATGCTTTTTTTTTTCCTTTATGGTGAAAATTAATTTAGTGTACACCAATGGTTTATCTGGCAGGTGTTCAAACCTAAGTGAGGGATATTATGTTTTTTTCTCATGTTATTTTCTGATGGTGTATAAAATGATAAAACTTTTTTCGAATTAAATTATATTTTCGTAAATAAATTTACTAATAAACAAAACATATAACTGAAAACAATGATTACTATTTATATTTAATTATTGAAATCGTTGTAAATCTCTATAAAACAATCAAACAAATTAAGGGAATTTGATAGATACTGTAGAATCATTACATGTTTCGTTATTTAGAACTTCCCATCTTGTATTCTAACAGGTAAAGTAATGAATGATTCATTAATTTATTATTCGAATCTGCTCAGAAATCGGTAATTTGCTTGTGTTCCAAACAGTGCTATATCAATAATGCATGGCGATGAAATTACCCGCAGATCATTATATCTATTGTATAAACTGACATAAAAGAAGCATCACTAAGAAATGTGACATACAGAATATACGATTTTGAAGCCCTCAAAATTAAAGAATTATATACGATGCCATTAACGATCAAGATTAACTCATTTCCTCACGAAACTATTCTTTAGAAAGTGAAAAATAGCATACAGAAAAAATACTCAAATCTATAGAAATAAATGCCCTAGTTATGAAGTAAGAGAAAGGAGTTAAATTTTATATTTTACATGATGGTTAGTGTTTTCTTCAAATTCTTTTCATCATAGGTTGAGTCCATTGAGTACATTTGACTACATGCATGTTTTTTAATTAACAATTTTTACATGTAAGATTAAGAATTTTTAATTAATATACATTTAGGAAACGGAATGAGTAAAATTTGACATTATTTTTCCCAGATTGTAAAAATCAGTTAAGATTTGATGTGTTTTATTTTATCATACCTTGCATACTTACATACTTACATATTCAACACTTTCATAAGTTCATGCAAGGTGGGGACCCCTTTTTTACGTCTGAAAACACATTGAGTCGACAACAGACCATTAGTGAATTCGTAACAAATTTGTTATGAATATTGAAATAATAAATTTTCCATATATTTTTATATTAAGTGTATAAACTTTCAGAATAATATTTCTAACACAAACTTGTATAGTTTATTGGGAAAATGACTAGCTTCTGATTAAGTTTCGTAGTAAGTTTGATAGGCAGATTTGACTGTTATATATGCTGTTTTTGCAGTGAAAATATTTAGATATCTTATTACGCAATTTTTTTAATTAAAATGAATCCCGAACACCTCACGAAAAGCTAAATTTACCCTGCTAAAATATGCTGCTAGAACTATCCTCTACTCATTTATTCCTATTCTGCATTTCATTTGTCCTTCTCAAGAAAATATAAACTCACGCTGTGAATATTTAAGAAACAGAAAACTGACAGTGGTATTAAAATAATGAACATGTATTTAAAAGAGTAGAAACTAATTTAATACCTTATTGTGTATATATTTATTTCAAAATTAGAAAGCAACGAGACGGAGTGAAATTACTGTGACTGATAATTAACTATTTCCAAAATGCTTTGTTTTCAACTGTTTGAAAGCATTTCGTTTTAAAAAACTGAAAAGTGGATATAAAACAGCCACTATTAAGTGAACTATTCAAGATGAAATTGCTTTTGCTTGATAAATATAATTACATTTAATTTAAATACATGCTCTGAAAATTTGTAACAATTGCAATCTAGAGTGGTATTTTGAATCAGTGGTATTTTGAATAAAGTATT
Organism: Dolomedes plantarius; assembly: GCA_907164885.2. Taxonomy (NCBI): domain Eukaryota; kingdom Metazoa; phylum Arthropoda; class Arachnida; order Araneae; family Dolomedidae; genus Dolomedes; species Dolomedes plantarius. Next base: position 35,286,075 of record OU015494.1, on the reverse strand, counting down.
TTATGACTAAAATCAAAATAAGTAATTATATTAGTTATTTATAAGTATTCATAAATGCAAATTAGTATTTTTTGAAGCAATTATCTTGTTAATAAAACTTATATTATTTTGCAAAAGAAGTATAATCGAATATACTGTATATTTGTATATTTTTTGAAAAGCTAGAAAAAATAAATAAAAGATGTATTCTAATTAAATGCTATAACGTAATTAATTTCATTAAAAACAAACCTTTCAAATTATTTTTTTACCAAAACCAACCTAACCGATAAATACTAAACTCTATTATTCCGTTAAGTAAAATGCTGATTTATATATAAGTGTAATGTAAATTCCTAAATAGTTCAATTACTAAAAAATAATAAAAAATTAATCTACTTTTCTTTAATTAACAATAAATAATTGACAACAATATTGAGGGAGGACAAACACGTGCATAAAATCTCTCCTTCTTCCTGAGTATTATAAATGCAAATGAATTTTATTTTACACGCTTCTATTTTGTCACACTTTACAATTCTTTTTTAGCATATTTGTGTCCAAAATGAAAGGCAGGAATTTACTAAAAGTGAGTTGGAGTAAATCCTAATTCAACAATGAAAACATTTGCGAATTAATTTGCGATTAATTTTTTAGATGCATTTCATAAACGTTTTGAGCTTTGAAATCAAATTTATCTTTTAAAAACCTAGAGCAAGTAAAATTTGCAAATTTGGCCATTTCCACTATTTTGATGCTTGTCTGCTTTTGATCAGGATACAATCCACTGATATGAATATACTTTTTACTTAGAAAATCATCCTACGTCTAATAATGGTGAATTATAATGTTTTATACATAGGAGCAATCTATAATGTCCACGCTAAAATTACACCATTTTCCCGATTTCTAATAAAGAAATCACATATCCTACCGAAACACGACTGATTATCTAAACACAACTATAAACATTTAAACCACATAAGTAGTGAAATGTGAAGGATTCTCCCGCATAAATTTTAGGGTTGTATTTTTTTTTACTTTTAAGATGCTTGATTTCAGCTTGTCATGAAAACTTATCTATAAGCATTTAAACTCCATAAGCACTGAAATGTGACTGATTCTCTCGTCAAATTTTCAACTTTGTATTTTTACTTTAAAATGTTTGCATTCAATAGTACAAATTCGTATGCAAATATATGACTGTGGTGTCACCGTGGTCTCGGACACAAAAATTGCTCACTACTTTCTCCTAAAGAAGCAATTTATAATCGGCATTACTGCGCATGCCTGATTTCATGTGAACAGATTTAAAAACCCAGTTGTTTTTCAGCTCGACACACATACTCTTTTCCCTGCAGGAATTTCTGTGTCATTTCCTTTCCGAGTTGGGAAAGATCTATTTTTGTGTTATGTGTTAAATTATAATTTTTATTCTGGCGATTAAACTCCTTCCAGTTTATGCTTGCATTCGTCATTGCATTTCATCACGAATACGCAGCGGTATGATAGCCATATATTCCACAAGCTATCGCCGCAAGGTTAGTAGACCTACCTCAGAAGGGCTACACTGGTGACCCGGACTGTTACACAGGTGAACTGTTTCGACGTGCATCCGTATTAAGGTATGTGGATATATACAAACGTGCAAGCACCTAACTTCAAGAATTCTTTTGCTTTTTAAACGGCTTGTTTCACTTTGACTGGACTGAGCGGTGTACTTCATATTAATGGCGGCTTTCTTCTGCGTAGGATAAAGTCGGTAGGTGAAATGTTCATGGTTTTGGTTCTTTACCTCCTTTAAACATATTCGTGTCAATAGCAGTGTTTTAAAATGTTTAAATTTAATGTTTACAAAATATTTTAACGCACTATTGTAAGTCAGGTTTGATAAAGATTTTAAACATCTTTTGTAATTTAAGAGCTTTTCTTGCTGTGTTATACAATTTTATACCAGAATTGTTTTGAATAATGGATGGGGATACTGTATCTCAGGATATTTGTCGAGTAGCATTTAAAGCACCTGCATTTTGGGAAGCTGATGCAGAGCTTTGGTTTTCACAAGTTGAAGCCCAATTCGCCTTTTCAGGGATTACGGCTGATCAAACAAAATTTCATGCTGTGATAACTGCACTAGAGCCCAGGATCTTAAAGTGCGTTCGAGACATTGTAGTTAAAACCCCAGCTAAAAATGCTTATGAGGAGTTAAAAGCTCGTGTTTTGTCATATTTTAAACAGTCGGAGAGTTCACGTTTAAAGCTTTTGTTGAATGATTTAGTGTTAGGTGACCAACGCCCTTCTCAATTACTTTGCGAAATGGAAAGTTTGAATGGCGAAAAATTGAACCCAAGTGCAATTCGTGCCTTGTGGTTGCAGTGGTTACCACAAAATGTTCAACAAATACTAGGCATGTCCTGCTGACGCAGAAACCGATAATAAGAAATTGGCAAAAATAGCTGATAAAATTTATGAGTGTTCTGTTAACAGCATCGTGGCTTCAGACACACATATAGAAAGTTCCTCATTTCAAACGCTTAAAAAGGAAATTGCTGAATTAAAACTTAAGATTGATCAAATGTCTCGTAAACCGGTGGTTCGTAACTTTCGTAAAAGAAATCATGATTTTCCAAATGACAGTGCTACAGCTAAGTTGTCTACTAAAAATAAGGGTATTGCTGGTATCATTATAGATTAAAAATGATGCTCGCAAGTGCGTACCCCATGTAAATGGTCGGAAAACTGTTAAGCACGTCTGCTGCGTCGGCCACAGACGGTGTTTGTGCTGGTAGCCGACTCTTTATATACGAGCGTTCTACTCGCACAAAATTTTTAGTTGATTCCGGTGCTTCTATTAGCTGTTTTCCAAAAAAACTTACTTCTCGTAATGTTCCCACTGAACTTAAATTGTATGCTGCCAATGGGACTGTCATAAAGACATATGGCGTAATTCGATGCGAACTCGATTTCGGACTTAGACGAAAATTTATGTGGAATCTTATAGTGGCTGATACTAATACACCTATCTTGGATGCCGATTTTTTAGAACATTTTGCAATATGCATAGATATGAAGAATAGGCGTATTCTCGACGGTGAGACGTCATCTTCAAATATAGGTTCTATATATTCTGGCCCAGATTTACGTCTTTTAATCCTAATACAGAAAATCGAACTATATTAAAAAGCGGGTTATTAACTCACTGTATTGAAACCACTGGACCACCCGTCTTTTCAAAACCCCGTCGTTTGAACCCTGAGAAATTACAAGCTTTAACGAACGAATTTCGAATGTTCATTAATCGAGGTGTTTTGAGGCCTTCTAAAAGTCCTTGGGCTAGTCCCATACACTTTGTCAAAAAAAAGGACAATACTTGGCGTATTTGCGGAGATTTTCGTGCGTTAAACAAGGTAACTATTCCTGATCGTTACCCTCTCCCACATATTCACGATGTTGTAATGGGATTGAGGGGAAAGAAATTTTTTTCTAAATTGGACCTTGTTAGGGCTTATCAACAAATCCCCGTGGAGGAGTCTGATATTATGAAAACTGCTGTAACAACACTTATAGAACTGTTTGAATATGTAAAAATGCCATTTGGTCTTAGGAATGCTGGTAATACTTTTCAGAGATTTCTAGATAATATTTTAAGAGACTTTGATTTCTGCCTATCGTATTTGGATGACATATTCATTTTTTCTGATGATGAACAGTCGCATCAGATGCATTTGCAGAAAATATTTGAGCGATTAAGCGATTATGGTCTAGTGGTAAATGTACAAAGTGCATATTGGCGCTTCGGAAATTTCATTTTTGGGTTTTTAATATCGGAAAACGGTGTCGCGCCCCTGCCTGATAAAGTTCGCACTATTTTAGAGTACCCTCTACCTAATATGTTAGTGAACTACGGACATTTTTAGCCATACTTAACTTTTACCACAGATTTTTAAAAGGTTTGGCAGAGAAACAAGCTTGTCTTTATGATCTTGTCAATAATAGAAAAAAAGAAAGACAAAACTCCTATCACCTGGACCGAAGTTTGCATTGCAACTTTCGAGTCATGCAAAAAGGCGATAGCTGACGCTACTAGTCTTGCTTTTCCTGCTCATAATGTACCCTTAATCTTAACTGCAGATGCGTCTGATTATGCTATAGGAGCTGTTTTATCACAATTAATAGGTGAAGAACGGGAACCATTAGGATTTTTTTCTAAAAAGCTTTCCCCCGCACAAGTTAAATACAGTGTATTTGATCGCGAATTATTATCAGTCTATGCCTCTGTCAAGCATTTTAGACATATGTTGGAGGGAAGAGAAGTGATCATTTATACTGATCATCGACCTCTAACATATGCTTTTAATCAAAAGCTTATTAATTCTTCTGCTAGGCAGGTGCGACATTTAGAGTTGATAAGTCAATTCACAACTGACATCCGATACATACCAGGTAATCAGAATGTAGTCGCGGATGCCTTTTCTAGAATCAATGCTGTTAATTTAACTAGTTCTGTTAATTACGATCAGTTGGCTACGGATCAGATTAATGTTCCTGATCTGAAAGAATATTTAGAAGATAAAAATTCTGGAGGTCTAGACCTAAGGCTTATGACATTTCCCTCTTGCAAAAACGCAATTTATTGTGATATTTCTAATGATATTATTAGGCCATTTATTCCAGTTAATTGGAGGAGACAGATTTTTGACTCCATGCACAATCTGTCCCATCCTGGAAATAAAGCCATGCTGCGATTGTTACAGCAGCGGTTTGTCTGAAAAGGTATGAAACAGGATTGCAGTCGGTGGTGCAGAGAATGTCTGCAGTGTCAAAGAACTAAGGTAACCCGACACAACAAAGTGTCTTTTGGTGTCTTTACTCTAGCGAAGAGGTTCTCCCATGTTCATTTAGATATCGTGGGACCCCTTCCTCCGTCACAAGGGAACAGCTTTTTATTGAACTGCATTGATCGGAGTACAAGGTGGCCAGAAACAAGACCCATTCCCGATCAGACAGCTGAGACCGTGGCAACAACCTTCATCAATTTCTGGATTTCCAGGTTCGGCGTTCCAGAGTTTATAACTGCGGATCGTGGTACTAATTTTGAGTCTGAACTTTTTAAGTGCTTGTCAGAACGTCTTGGCATTCAAAAGAAACGAACGACTGCGTATCATCCTCAAGCGAATTGCATTGTGGAAAGATTTCATCGCGTATTAAAGGCAGGCGATTATGGCGGTGGACTCGGTTCCATGGACCGACGCTATTCCCCTCCTGCTTCTTTCTATTCGTTCAGCGGTTCGTGAGGATCTGCAAGCTTCCCCTACACAATTAGTTTATGGAAGCACGCTTAGACTGCCCGGTGAATTGTTCCAAGGACAGCAGCTTAAGAGGATTTCTGCGAACCTGATTGAAAAGTTTCAAAAATGTATGAGTAAGATTCGAGAAATTCCAACACAAAGTCATTCCAAACCTAATATATTTGTTTCAAAGGATTTGAGCAAATGTGGTTATATTTTTTTAAGGACAGACAGCGTAAGGAGGCCATTAGTCCCTCCCTATCAAGGACCGTTTCCAGTTGTCTCCAGAACGGATAAACTGTTTAAAATTGTTGTTAATGGAAAACATCAAACAGTTTCGATCGAGAGAGTCAAGCCAGCTTTTGTTTTTCAGTCTGAGGTCCCTGGTGACATCCCACATATTCCCGATAAAGAATTAGTGATTACTAAATCCGGCAGAGTTTCAAAACCTGTCGAAAGATTTAAAGTAACCTGTCGAGGTACTAACCTGTCGAAGGATTTAAAGTAAGATTAAGTTTTCTTTAGAGAGGTAGTACCCTAAAGATTTAAGTTAAAAAAAAATCTTTTCTTATATTGTACCCTTTTTCTGCGCGGGGAGTGGTGTGGTGTCACCGTGGTCTTGGATACAAAAATTGTTCACTACTTTCTCCTAAAGAAGCAATTTAAAATCGGCATTACTGAGCATGCCTGATTTCATGTGAACAGATTTAAAAACCTAGTTATTTTTCAGCTCGACACACATACTCTTTTCCCTGCAGGAATTTCTGTCATTTCCTTTCCGAGTTGGGAAAGATCTATTTTTGTGTTATGTGTTAAATTATAATTTTTATTCTGACGATTAAACTCCTTCCAGTTTATGGTTGCATTCGTCATTGCATTTCATCACGAATACGCAGCGGCATGATAGCCATATATTCCACTAGCTATCGCCGCAAGTTTAGTAGTCCTACCTCATAAGGGCTACATGACCCTGTCTGTACCGTACAATGTATTTAGGTGCTAGCTAAAGGTTTATTTCTTCGTAGACTCTGATCTTTTTAGTATCAAGATATCTTAATGTCTATCATAACTATTCTAACAACGAATAAAAATACAGAACTTGCTATGAAAGTAAACAGAATATTTCGGATTTCAGTGACAATCAAATAAACTGATTATGTGCTCTTCTAAAACATAAATCAAGGAAACAAGTAACAGGACATGCTTTAAAAATTTTGGTGGTTTTCATAAAGTTTAACCTGAAGCTACAATTTTTATATGAATAATTTTTCTATTCTTACTGAAATGTACCTGTTTAATATTATTCACTGTATCCGACATGGTTATTTTCTGCAAACTTTGAATTTCAAAAATTTTTGTATTTTTCAATGGATCTGTCAATTGCATGGATTGCAATCTTGCATGGCTTGTAATGGAGTATTGCAATCTATTTTTACGGAATTTTCAAAAGTTTTATTCAATTTTAATACTATGCCTTGAAATAGTATATAGAGACATTTAATATACGCAGTGAAATATTGGTTTATTGTGGTGTTTATCTCGTCCCTGTGCTCATTATCTTGCCCATTTTATGCTTAAAAAATAGATCTCGATATCCTTCTAAATTCAGTCATCGATACGATTTATTAATAACTCAATGTGAATTTTTTTTTTCTATTGAGGACTGTTAAGTTTATAAGTATTCATGTGAATATTTTTTCTCTTCTATGTTTAGTCATTAAACAATAGAATAAAGTATACCGATATATTATTTTTTTAATATACAACCTACAGTACCCGATAATTTAATACAAAACCCAATTTTCTGGTCTGGTCATATGGAGAAGTTATGGTTGTGGTCTTAGGTTTATCTCAAGAAAATATATTTCTATCCATTTTCTTAAATTTTGAAAATGTATAATTCTCCAGTAAATGTGTCGCACAAAATATACGTAGGAATAGGCTATTCATGCAGAAGAAAGGTATGTTAACGCTTTTTATTACTATTTTCAAAGCAATCAGATACAGCCCAAATATTTTTGTCCACATTCTATCTACTCGCAAGCACTTCTTTAAATTTGTTGACAAATTTCCTTCTTCGCGTAATTATTTTATTATGAATATAAATTGGTGCTCATTAGTTTGTTTTTAAAAATAACTATCGAAACACTGTGTTAAAATTAATATAAAAAGCATGAGGAATTATAAAATTTCGTTAATGTTCCATGTCATAGTAATCAGTGTTCTGGTGCGTCTAAATACCAGAAAAAAATCTTGAAAATTCTTTAAAAAACGAAAAATTCCCTATGGAGGAAAATATAGGAAAAACATAATTTGTGGGATAAAAAACGTAGAATAACCATTTACTTCCATTCACGTATCAAAACGGAAATTCTCCGTCGCAGATTTGCCGAAGATGGAGAAATAATAAACAGAACGGAAACTTTTTTAGCAACATTACTACCTCTACATTTTCCGATCTTTCTCAGTTTTTAACACTTAAGTCTGGAAATCTCGTCAATGATATCCTCAATTGAATTTCATTGTATATGAAAACCACCATTACATTACTACGAGCAATGTGCAGGCGCATAAATCCGTGAGGTATGGGCAGATTGGCTATCGTTTAGAAGATGAATATTTCGTTTATGGAGCAGCTACGCCGTCAAAAGAAGTTAAAATTATCTGGAATCGAGCATATCTTTCTCGCATTGCGATGGAAAGAAAAGATTGTAGTCGAAAGGTTTGATGGTACTTGGGAATTGAGAATACATTTAAGCTATATTTAGATAAAATTATTTTGGGTTTTATAAAATAAATTTTATTTTGTAAAATAACACCCTTTATACGGGGAAAGACTTCACCATTAAAGAAACTCAAGTGATATCCTAATCTGTAGTTTAAATATGTCTCTATCTAACTATGAAAATACTTTTAACCATTGCCTAATACACAATACACACATTTTATAATACTGCAGCTAAATGACTAACAAACTAACTATATATATATATATGTATGTGTGTGTGTGCACATAAAACAATAATTATATTAAACGACCCTCGTTAAAATACCCTTAACTGTAAACAATTAGATTCATGGAGAATTTTAGTAACACTTTCATTTAAAAAACACTCAAAGTAGATATTGATTGTTTTAACTTTTACTTTAATAGTGTATTTTACTGAGTTCTACATCAGGTAATTAGTTCTATCTCTGTTTAAACATAGGACTAGAAATTAAATAAATAGGTTGAAAGCTGAACTTTTCATCGATATAACTGTGAAAGCATGGCTCTCTAGAAAGTATTAATTTGGTTCTTTTTGATTCTATTAATCTCCTTAAACTCAGTAATCCGCACAGTTAACAGCTATAAAATTAAAGAAAGGTTCGATCAGGAACTTTATATTGTATCTCTAAAATAACATTTATTGAGTCGACGGGATTTCCTGACAATTAAAAGACAAAAAGGGTTTTAAAGCATTTGATTTTTCTAATTAACTTCAAAGACTGCCTTTCTCTTACCTTAATGAATAAAAAATATATGTATCTATATATCAATATATATATAATCTTTATCTATCTGCCCAGATTTCTATACATAATCAGTGTAATATTTACGATAAAATTATGGATGTAATATTATAAGTGTATATTTATAGATGAACAACAATTCGTGAATCAAAATAATTCTATTATCACACCCACTCCTGATTTGTTGTAATTCACATTAACGCATACGCTTGAAAATTTTTCTTACATCAATATTGTCTTGTATAATGAGTTAAAATGCCTTTAAATTATTCATAGGTATAAAATTTCGTCATCAGAAATTTTATAATATTCTTAAATACTCTTAAGTCTTTCCATCTGTTAATAGAATAAATACGCAACTGTTAAGGGCAAAGCCATTGTATAGAATTTTACCAATTTGAAACTAAGTTTGGCAAACTGTAGCTATAGACGTAGCATAAATCTTAAGGTTCACAAATTGTTTGTTTACTCGACATGAGTTTACAAGTAAAGAATATCGTTAGCAATTAAAAATTATAATTTTATTTAATATTTCATCAGAATTTCAAGCTGCGAGTGATCACACAAGAAAAATCTAAATTTTGAAAACTAATATTCCCCACTAAGTTACTTTCTTGATCAACAAATCAGGATTTAGGGAGTCAGCATTGTATCGTCAACTGGCTGAACTGTCGATTCTGAAATCTGACTACTGCTTCCTTCCTTTTATCTATCAGCTTGGTGCGTGAACAATTGCTGACGTACACCTTCCTAATTACCATAAAATGGTTACTTCATGCATTCGGGGTAGTTGCATTAGCCACTGCGAAAGAGTTCCAAACAGTTCATGGCAGGAAAACAAATTAATCAAGTTAAAAATGGAGAAACAACAGCCGTTTCTTCAGAATAGACATATGAAGGTATAGTCCTCTTTTTCAGAATGTCAACCAGTTGGATGAAACGTTATAACCTGTCATCGGTTATATGAACTAAGTGTATTATTTTATCCTTTTCAAACTTAATATTTTACTTTCACTTAACTATTTACATGAATCTATTTGCGTAAAACTTGCTCATAAAAAGTTTCCTAAAGCATAATCCCAGAATTCATCAAATATAACAATTCAATACATATAAAAATTATAGATATCCGAACTAATGCAAATTATGTTATCTAAATTTTACAGGATTCCAAACAAATTTTACAGGATTTTAAACAAATTTTACATTTTTGAAATTAAGAGGAAAACATTTTCTACTATTCTAGCATTTTTCTAGTGTTCAACTTTTTTTAAATTGCATTTTTTCCCCAGGTTTTACAATAGTTTAAAAAAATTTCCAGCTTTATAAAGATGCAACTTATTGAATAAAAACTTCTATACAGAAAACATCTGAAAATATACATTCATAATAAGTTCGCCAATTTATGAATTCTTTACACTAGAAATTATCCCTCAAAGATTCTCTGATCAAAACTCTTTTCACTACTTATGGGCCGATTATTTTATTTACCTGCATTTATTATATGGAACCGCGTTTAACATTCATGGGCAATTCATACTTTTTAAAGCTTTTATGCCCTCATCTGATTCAGTAGAGTCCTTTATTTACGTTTCTGAAGACATTTTACAATTGAATTTGCTGCAAAATAGTCTGAACCATACTAATTGGTTAACAATATAATTTAAATACTCAAACAATTTGTAAAATGTTATGGGCTTTTGGTTCAAAAGATGCAGTTAAATAAAAAAACACTTTAGGACACAACACAGGCATACTTTAATGTTTAAAAGTATTTTCTCTTTATAAAGCTCAATGGACTTCTCTGAAAATGTATGTAATAATTGAGAACACAACTCACCCAACTTCTTTCAGGTAAAATCTTCAAAGGGAGAAAAAAATATCAGTGATTCATAATGTTATTATTCCGCTTTACTGTCAAGGACAGTAACAAACAAATAGGACCTTCAAATATAGAGGCAGTCCTGCAAAAGTATAGTCAGTCTGTGGCTGCAGAAGCATTTTAATTTAAGACATATTTTTTTGCCCTTTCAGGAAAATTGCGTCACAGTTTAAAATGCTTCATAATTTCTCAGTAGACACATTATAATAAGGAACAGGTCTCACTGCACAAGAAATACTAAAATTTCCCTCTGAACTAACAGTGCGAAGACCGAGGTGTTTGGATGGTGAAAAATGTGCATGGCAGTTGTTTCTTGCAAAATACTGGCGAAAATTATATATATTTCTTTAGATATGAAAGGTCCTAAAATTTTGAAAATTTTAAATCTTCCGAATTTTACAGTTATGAAATGCTTAATTAAAAAAAATTAAATGCGTAGACTTTCATTAGATCTTTTCATTTAGTTTATTTAAATTCTGAAATGGAGTAATAATCATAATTCCCAATAAAGTAAGTAATTTAGTAAGAATGGACAATATTTTAAACCAACAATATATAATGGAAAAAAATACAGAATATATAGGAAAATAAAGTTATATGTAAACTGTCAGTGAGTATATTAGAATACACTGCTGGCCACTGTAAATGCAACACCCTGAAGGAAACATGCAAATAACATGAAATTTACAACATGCATTAGCGGAGGTGAGATATGCAAATGATTAGAATTTCAGCGCAGACGCACATCACGCGCGCCTGTGGCGCCACTTCAAAGCGCTATTTAAGGGTTGGAGATTTTGACACTTTCAAGTTCGGCAATTGTGTTTAAAAAAAAAAAAACGATCAATTATGCCTCGTCGAAAACATCGATCATCTTTTGATCAAGTATCCGAGTTCGACAGAGGAAGGATAGTGGCCTACCGAGATTGTGGATTATCTTTCAGGGAAATCGGTAGTCGTGTTGGACGAAACCAAACAACTGTAATGCGGATATGTGATCGTTGGATGCAGGAGAGTACGGCGGACCGGCGTGTTCGATTGCATCCACCTCAGCGCACCATTTCACGTGATGAAAAGGCAAATTGTGCGCATGGCAGTGACGGATCGCTCAGTCACATCACGAACCATAGCACAGCACATGCAGTCTGTAACGCATCATCCAGTGTCTGCGCGTACCATTCGACGCCGTTTACAGCAGAGTGGTCTGTCCGCAAGACGTCCATTGCTTTGTCTACCCTTGACGCAGAACCACAGACGTCTCCGCCGCCAATGGTGCGATGACAGAAGGATGTGGACGGCAGAATGGAATGAAATTGTCTTTACATAAGTCACGCTTCTGTCTGCAACACCACGATGGTCGCATTCGAGTCTGGAGACACCGTGAAGAGAGGATGCTGAATAGCTGCGTTATGCAGAACCACAGATGTCTCCGCCGCCAATGGTGCGATGACAGAAGGATGTGGACGGCAGAATGGAATGAAATTGTCTTTACATAAGTCGCGCTTCTGTCTGCAACACCACGATGGTCGCATTCGAGTCTGGAGACACCGTGAAGAGAGGATGCTGAATAGCTGCGTTATGCACCGCCACACTGGTCCTGCACCGGATATTATGGTATTGGACGGTATTGGATATCACTCTCGCACACCTCTAGTACGCATTGCCGGTACTTTAAGCAGCCAGCGCTACATCTCCGAGGTGTTGGAGCCAGTTGTCCTTCCTTACCTTCAGGGCTTGCCCACAGCCATATTTCAACAGGATAATGCGCGACCACACGTGGCACGCATTGTCCAACGGTTCTTCGTCAATCGCCAGATTGAATTGCTTCCCTGGCCGCCTCGCTCTCCGGATCTTTCGCCTATAGAAAACCTGTGGTTCGTGGTTGCTCTACGATTGACCCAGATTCCATCCCCAGCTGCCACAGCAGATCAACTTTGGCAACGTGTGGAAGCTGCTTGGTCTGCTGTACCCCAAAAACTCATCCAAAGTCTCTTTGAATCAATGCCGAGGCGTGTGACAGCGGTGATCTCCAACAATGGCGGATACTCTGACTACTGATTTTGGCAGGAACCACACTTCACAGAAGTCTATAAATTTAATCATTTGATACTTGGTCAACATGTTATCTAGAAAATAAATTTTGTTGTGATATCTCTTGTCTTTCTTGGTGTTGCAATTTGGGTGGTCAGCAGTGTATTTCTACAGCTATCATTTTATAGAGTGTTAAAAGAGTTCTAAATGGTTTTGCAAAGTGAAAGAAGTAATGAAATCAGCAATTTTCCTTTAAGATATCATTACCTTGGCTTTACATAAAAAATACCCTAGTACAACGTTCAGTGAAATTTCTTTACGAAAGAAGCAGTTGGATATGTCGGTGAATATTTTTATTCTCTTACTTACAATAGAATATAAAAGGTAAATTTCTTCAGGTTCTGCTTATTGTATTTTTTGCTATAACGATGTGGTGTAGTATAAATTCTCTAAATTAAGGAAGTTAAAGTATTTGAATGTATTGTACCACGTAAGAACTTATTCAAATATATGAATTTAAAATATCCAAATACATTTTTATTTATATAGAGTATAAATTTCCAACTATAACTGCAACGAAATATTGTTCAAAGCCTCATAGTTTTTGTAGAACAGTAATTACTTTGCTTTAGGTGCTTCATTGTTGCAACATTTTAAGAGGACTATTTACATACTTTTAATTTTAAAAAATTGAATTAATCTATTCATACGTCAGGAAAAATTTATTGATTAGGATGCGCATAATCATACTCCTTTACAACATCAAAGCAGTAAATTTTCTTTATAAAATTATCAACGTTTATCATCTTTAAAATGATCCATTAAACTGTTTATAACTTTTTAGATTTAACTTCTCAATTTTACGTACCTAAATTCAATTAAGATGTGATTCTTTCAGAAGGGATAAACAAAGTTGTTTGAGTTTCTGAAAAACAAAACACTCAAAATTCATACATATCCCCACCGGAAAAAATGTAATGATTTGACATTGTCGGAAAATTAATTTTAGAGATTTCTTTAAATAGATAATCATATAACTAATAAGTTAAAACGTAGTTATTGCTACTGTAAAGACAAATATCAAGCTTCATTTTTATGTCGCTATGCCATCGACAAATTGGATGCCTTGCAAAGTTTCATTGAAGATAACTTAACATGTAGTATGATTTTACAAGGGTTATCAAAATAATCGAAACACTGTTTAAATAAGGAGTGTGTGCCACGGCGTATGAAAATAAAATCGATGACGTCATCAGTATAAAATACCGTGGAATACAAGTATAACTCTACCGCAGTAGTATTACAGTCAATGTAGGTTTAGCTATTGAGGAATTAATGTGCAAAATATCGGATGAGTGGCATACTCAAAGATATGATATTTGGCGCGATGCTTGTGGGTATTTTCGCAACAAAAACGGTAGGAATTGTCGGTGTATCACGTGACATAGTATCTAATGTCATAACTCTGTACAAAAATGAATAGGCTAGTTCCTTTAAACGCAAAAAGTGTAGACGTCACTCAAGATGTCAGCGAGGTAAAGGCAAAACTTGAAACGATTTGTACCTCGAAATACTGAGACTTCGGGGCAAGAAATAACAGCTAAAGTGAACACAAATCATAACAATAATGTGTGAATTTTAACAGTCCATTAGGAGCTACATAAGAACTTTTTTAAGCTGTGCTGCAATCCAGAAGTCATTCATTACTGGCACCAATTTATCAAAATATGGCAGATATTGCCATGAACATAAAAACTCGAGTTCAAATGATTGATAATGTGCCATCTGGTCGGGTGCATCGATTACATTGTTTCCTTCCCCGGTAGAATATACGTTTGGCAAATTATACCGACCTAACTGCTTGGTGCCATTCTCAAGCATTGAGGTGGCTCTCTAATGCTGTGGAGCGCTAGCATTTGATAATTCCTTAGACCCTTAATTGTTCCTCAGCGTCCTGTAACATCGGATGCCTAATAGATCATTTTGCCTGACTAGAGTCACCGTACGCAGAGGCGTTATTTCCTAATAGCCGGGCAGGGTTTCATGATGATTAGGCTCAAGTGCATCGTGCAAGTCATGTCACCATGTGGTGCAAGAGCGTGAGAATGAGCTGCTGCATCTATGTTGGCACATTAAAATTATTGAACTCTTGTGGGAACATTTGAAAGTAAGGTCCAATCCCGTTCTCCTTTTAACATCATTGGAAAAATTTGGACATATGCTACAGGATGAATGGTTTCAAACCCTGATATCTTAAATACAACACTTATATCTCTCTATCCCTTGCCGAATTCATGCTGCTGTACAAGCCAAAATAGGAGATACAATTTATAAATAAAATATTCTGCAGTTGGGTTTGGTATTTCATTGGCAGTTTGGTTTGGTATTTTTGATGACCTGTAACTCAACCCACAAAAGAAAATATTTTGACATAGGGTTTATATTTTTAATATATTTGTTACGTATATACTACTATTAAGATATACTCTTTATTTCCCAAAAGGCAAAAATACTGGTAATGCTATTCTCTATTGAATATTTCTCTAAAATTTGAACCTCAGTCAATTGTTTTCAACCCCAACTCTAGTGTACAATCATTCAATGTTTTATACTAATTAAATTAGCTAAATTCCACTATTCCAGTTTTTAATCATGTCTTTGCTTCTCAGACTTTATTGTTATTGATTAGCAAAAAGAAAATTATATGAATTATTTTCCTAACCCCCCCCCCCTTTAAAATTTTAAAAATTAAACAATTAACGTTCAGTAAAAAATAGATATCACCTTTAATGGATATGTTTCACTCACTAAAAGAAATGAACAATAAATGAATTGTCGAAACTTCATATATAATTACATAGAAAACGTTTTTTAATTGGTAAATTATACAATTTTTAAATAGTGTTTTTTCCTTTAGATTCGATTCTTGTAAACTGCATGTTTCAAGATTAAAGACCCAGCCAGTAGTTAAATTCTGATTTGCAAGTTAGGACTTCAAAGATCGTTAGTTCAAACCTCTTTTATTCTAGATCTTAAGAGATGCGTGCAATGAACTTGTTATTTATCAACTTTTTTTCAGGATGACCAGTAACGACGAATCACTTTACCTTAGGGGAATGGAAGGGATTTATTCATGCGGCAAATCACCCAAATGGTTTTCTTAGCAACTTCAAATTCTTCTTTACTTCTCAAAAAAAAATAAAATCTTTCAGGTTTTAAGCCATTAAATCATTTTTCCATTACTAGGTATTTTCATTTAATAGATAATACATAGTTTATGTGGACAAATCGGTGTACTCAAAGTTCTTGGGTTTGAAAGTGATGTTAAATATTATACTACATATTTTTTACTGTATTTTATAGAATTTAGACTTTAATAAATTTTTTATTAAATCTTACTTTAAAGATATATTTTATAAAGAATTTAAACGAATGTCCTTTTGATATGAATATATTTACTTATATCACTTAGAAGATAAATTTATGAAGTACAGTTATAATTCAATTCTCCTTTTAATTCATAATACTGACATGAAGTATTGATGTTGATATGTAATTTTGACAGGAAATCGAAAATTATACCTGATACTTAAAGTTAAAATACACAATTCTATATACTATAAACAAAAAATTGAAACAAAAACAACTGAATCTAGGAGAAGACAGACTATGAGTTAGGAGTTTTCCATTTTGAACTATTTATAAAAAGTTTTTTTTTCCGTTTTCATAATATACGATCAAATGCGTACATGTATACTACATCAAGATATTATTTCATACTTTCATATCATTTATTATTTTATTTTCCTTTCTGTATTATACTAAATTACACAGAAGTTTAAAATACGTTATTGCTGAAAATAAATCAGGAACTTTAAGGAAAAGATTAATAAACAAAAATAATCATTAAAAGATTAGTTTTTTTAAAGCAGTATCTCCTAATTCTACTGCCTGTCTTTCTTTTAGTAAATGAATTCTGAGTCATATTTCCCTTCAGTTTTATTATAGAAATTGGCCTATTACCGATAAAAATGGAATAAAAAAGTATTTCCTTTCAGACGATACACACCCTGTTTAATGTTGGTAATGAAAAATGAAGCTTATAATAAATGAACATTAACGGTACTATTAGCCTACAATTCTTATTGAAACGCCGTCTATTATTTACAGCTCGAGTATCATCTGTTACTGAATAGCTGGGTTTGATTACTTGCAATACATCCATTACCTGTGATGAGTATAATGTGTTCATTGAGGCATTAGAATATAATACAGGTTGTAAATAAGGTTGTTTATTCGAGAGATAAAAACGTAATGAAATTAACTCTTGTATGTCAAAAATACTGTGTTTTTTCATTCATAAAATGTTTGTAAGTATATTTCATGTGTAAGTGAGAGTTATATGAAGGGAAATTAATATCTAGTATACTGTGCTAAACGTAATTTTGTGTCTGTGAAATGTAGGTGACATTTTATTCGTATTTTGTTTCTTTATCCAGTCATAAATGTAGAAGATTTTTTCTCCTCTTATAACTATCATCTTTCATAAATATTTTAATATTGATCTCTTTTACATTTCATCATGAAACATAATCGTGTTTATTATATTGTTTAACTTAGACTTCGAGGTCAGGAAGTACGTTAAATAGTCAACTTTTCACATTTTCACTTTATATATATATATATATATATATATATATATATATATATATAACTAAAAAAGTAAAGAATTCAGGAGGGAAAGATAATTACTAACAGGAAGAATGCATACAAAATAAACAAAAATCACCCACTTAGGGATAAACGCACTATAAATGCAAGATTCTATAGCAGTAAAAGAACTAAACCGTATAACAAGGAAACGACGGATCTGTTCATCCGGAGGCCAAACCAAATCAGTTACCTCAAGTGGGAATTTTCTGAATAGGATGGAGGTCCAACCAAAAGGCATCCCAAGACCCCAAGATGTCTATAAGGTAAAGCTGTTTTACTGCTAAAGAATCTTGCATTTATGGAGCGTTTAGCCCTAAGTGCGTGATTTCGGTTTATTTTGTCTGCATTCTTCCTGTTAGATTATTTACTTTCCTGTTGAATTATTTACTTTTTAGTTATATTTGTGTGTTTTCAAATTGAGGATTTGTTGCAACTTCGCAATCTTTTATTAAAAAGTTAAAATTTTTCAACGCTAGAGTAGTTTTTCTGCTAATTTGTTCGGCTGTTTATGTCTCCTTTATATATATTATTCCGTGATGAATTATTTGCATTATTTGTGTTATATATATATGTATATATATATATATATATATATATATATATATATATATATATATATATATATATATATATATATATATATATATATATACACTGAAGTGCCACTGAATTAGGGATAGCAAAGCCTATGCAAATTGTGTAGCGCTGCGCATCATGTATGCGCAAGTGAGGGCGCTGTGGTAACTGCATATATAGTGCGTACTGTGGTTGTTTTGAATTAGTTGTTGAAATTGCCAGTATGGGTAAACTGCCTGATTTAGACGCCTTCGATCGCGGACAAATCGTAGTTGCGCGACGCATGGGCCATTCAATTTCCGAAATCGTCAGACAACTAGGATTTTCAAGGTCGACAGTGTCAAGAGTATACCAAGAATACATGGATGGTGGGTAAACAACTAGCGATCGGGCAAACTGAAAAGGACAATTAGCCTTGACAGCGCGTGGTGAGAGACGGCTCAGGCATATTGTACGTAGCCAGCGAAGCCAAACATTAGCTCAAATTACCACCCAGTTGTAATGACGGTGCCAGTCGTACAGTCAGTAAACGGACTGTGCAACGCTCGCTTCACCGTATGGGTTTCGGGAGCCGCCGACCTACGAGAGTACCATTGCTCTATACTCGCCATCGGGCTGCACGTCTTGCCTGGGCAAGAGAGCACAGAGAATGAGTGTAGAGGACTGGAAACGAGTAGCATGGAGTGATGAGTCTCGATTCCGACTACTGAACGTCGACGGGAGGCTGAGAATATGGCGTCAGGCTCATGAAGCCATGGATCCTGCATGCCTGGCTGGAACTGTACAAGGGCATGGTGGCTCAATCATGGTCTGGGGTGTTTTTTCGTGGTACAGTTTGGGATCTTTGGTGAGTGTACCAACCTCCCTCAATGCAATTCGGTACGTAGAGTTGCTGGGTGATCAACTCCATCCGTTTATGCTGTTCTGTTATCCGCACGGTAATGGAGTTTTCCAGCAAGACAACTGTACCTCTCACAAGTCCCAGTTGGCTACTGTCTGGTTGGATGAGCATTCGTCTGACTTCTCTGTCATGAATTGGCCACCTAGAAGCCTAGACTTAAATCCTATTGAGCATCTTTGGGATTTTTTGCAACAAGGCGTGAAAGGCCATCACACAGCACCAAAGAATCTTACTGAATTATGGACAGCTTTAGCCAATATTTGGAAAGCCATTCCCGTGGAACGTTTCCAGAAACTTGTTGAATCTATGCCATCACTGCCTCGTCGTGTGGTAGCCGTTATCAAGGCCAGAGGAGGCCCAACTCGTTACTAGGTAGGTATCCCTAATTAAGTGGCACTTCAGTGTATATATATATATATATATATATATATATATATATATATATATATATATATATATATATATATATATATATATATACTAACATAAAATATTGAAATAGTATGAATATGGCAGACTATTTACATATTTTTTAAAATAACCACCATTAGTGAGTATTGTTATTAATATTCATTTCAAAATATCCGCGTTCCTATAAGTAGTAGAATATATAAATGAGCTATTGTAGAGTAAGCAAATGTTGATAATATAAATTATACTCTTAAAGTTGTTGCAACTTAAAATACCCACGTCAACCTATTAAAGAACAATTTGAGATGCCTGTGGGGTCATGATTCCTAGATTAATGACTGATGTTTTAGAGCTACTTGCATTCATAAATATCCCACTAATTTATTCCTTGTGTTAAAATTAAGTCAAAAGCTATGAAATTTTCAGACTTTTCCTTTTTTAATCCCACATGATCCGTGATAACATCCTGTCTAATTAGACACTATCACTCATCTGAGATGTTTTATATAATATATTCATTGATTTTCAAAACCTAAATAAATTACATTTGTCAGCTTACTGTTCTTGAATTCGGGATTCCTATTCTCCTCAGAGAAATTCAGAACTGAACATCTGCT
Organism: Dolomedes plantarius; assembly: GCA_907164885.2. Classification (NCBI taxonomy): domain Eukaryota; kingdom Metazoa; phylum Arthropoda; class Arachnida; order Araneae; family Dolomedidae; genus Dolomedes; species Dolomedes plantarius. The sequence continues at coordinate 35,266,164 of OU015494.1, read as the reverse complement.
ACCCCGAGGCTTTAAACGATTCTAACACAACAGCAATTTCTTCCCGGGAATTTCTAATCACTCTTGCATTTACCTGCATTAAGTGTTAGCGTGGACTTCTATTTACTATCTAATTTGACGATTCAGATTTCGCAGCTGAAATCAAAGGTAAACATGTTACGAGGCACGTTGTGAGAGCCGAAATATGTAAGTAATAAAATAAAGAAATAATTTATTTAGTTTAAAAGAAAAATGACAGGTATATTAATATTGAACACACTTTGGGTTATTTTTGAAAATTTTAGATTAACTTGTTTTTAAATAATACCCAGTTTAATTAAAAATAATCATATATTTTTTTTATTTTTTCTCATACACTGCTACATATGTATTTTTACCTCGTTCAAATTTGGGTTAAAAAACCAAGTTTTTTTTTAAAAATTGGTATGCATAAAATTTAACACATTACAAATCCATTAAACTTAATTTGTTCTTTTATAATTATGACCAGTATCGGAAAATTAAGTAGTTTATGTAGCCATCAATGAAGCTATTCATTTGCCACTTCGATGGATGCAATCCTTTTCAAAAAGTGTAAGTTTTTCTTATTAGGAAACTGCTATCGCAGAATGACTATTATAGAGAGTCATAATAATGACAGTACAGTTTTTACATTCATACAAGTAATTTCCTTAGGGATATTTTACCATAAAACAGCCAGATATCTATTTTAGTTGCTAGTTTATTTTATCCAATTTGGCTATGACAATCGTGCAGAACATATTCTCTACGATATTTGAAAAACACTTATATCTAACTTGGTTACGATAAATTGTGTATAACGTGTCTAGGGAGAATTGGTGAAAATTAATGAAAAAAGGTTTTGGTGCTAAATCTTTTTATGTTTATCCTTTTCCACGTTTTCGTTGGATTTCCAAGTAAAAGCATTGCAATGCATAGCTAAGTTTTTAGATGATATTTTTTAATACATTGGATGAAAATATCGCAACCTTGAAGATATCATTAACTTCATATATAAATGTGTCAATATGTTTCTATTCGTAATGAATTAAAGCGTAAAATATACCTAATCATCCAAATTTAATGCGGCTAATGCAGTCACTAAAAAATTAGACACCACATAAAAAAAACGGTTACACAGATATATAAATAATTAGGTGAAAAGGGATCTTTTTACATAATATATTTTAGTAATTTATTTTATTAGTTTCTTGAAATATTACCTTTTTTCTGTTCAACAAAAAAATCGAAATTATAAAAACTTAATTTTAACAAATTTACAAATTACATTTTTCAAAAATACCTATGATAGAAATGTTTATAAAATACTTTTCCTTTATCCATCATTATTTATTTATTTTTGCTACAAAATTTTTGCAATTTTTTCTTATACATAAACAGATAAATTTCATTAAAAAACACTTAAAACTTTTTATCCCAATTCTACGATTAAATTTTTTCTTTACTAAATTCTGTTGAGTTTCCTAGTCAAAGAATCTTACTAAATAAAATAATCTGTCTATAATAAAGAAAAAATTTTGTGATAAAAAAAAAGCTTACATACTTTTAACTAATATTTCCCTTCGTTTCCAGATGTTTTAAAAATATATTTTACAAAACAAAAATATGAGGAGTATTATAAAAATATTTCCTTTAATGTTAAACGCAACTTACTTCTATAAGACACCTGCTCTTAATTTCTCATTACAAAATTACCCTTTCTCCGAAATTCTTTATTTTATACTGTTGCGTATCAAGAATTTGCATACTCTAAAGAAGCTTGATCAGAATGGGAAATTCATAGTTCCTAAAGTTGTGTAAATCTACTTGACGTTTAATTTCAGCATCTTTATCAGTAGTAAAATAAAGGAAGGTTCTTCTAAACCATTTTAAAAATATGCAATTGAAAGGTTTCAGTTAAATATTACCATATATTTATGCTAGGACTTAAAGAAAAAGTTTGCAAATTATACTATTTTTGGACAAGAAATTTAGAATGTTAGAACATTTCTGTACACTTGTGTTAAACAAATTTTAAAATACAATCAAAACATTTAAGACAATGACGCCAATGAGTTCCACTGAAGGGCTTCGTGTCTACACCGGTTACGGGCACATTAAATACGTAAGATGGAAAGTCTCATATGTAGGAGGAAGTAACGAGCCCACCAAATGTCACCTCTGTGTGTTTAGTCTAAATTGATGAGGCACGAGGGAGAATTTTTGGTTCATCTATACAGTACCCCAGTTAAAAGACACCAACAAATCTCGTGGTGTAGGTTGGGGGGGGGGGGAGTCGTCAAGACAAGTGCCCAGAGTCGTCAAGACGCTAGAAATAAAAATGCATGTTAGAACAAAATGTCTTAAAATACTCCTTCAGACGAAGATCCACTGAACATCACTTCTAAAACTTTTTCAACATCAATCATTTATTCAGATTATGCTCTCTGAATGGCATCCACAACCTGATTTTTGGATGTCAAATATAATGCACACATTCTTTTGAAAATAATATATAATTAGATCATAAATTAAGTTTGATAAAACTTATTTAAAATATTTTATTAAATGAAGAATTTTTACAAGGGAATATATATAAATAAAAGAACTGCTGAACCAACTAAAAATGTGTAAAAATAAAAACACAAATTTACATTTATATAATTTATGAAGAATTAGGTTTTATTGGCGCTCTCTCAGTTTATCTAAATGGAATTTAGAAAATGTAAGCGCATATGCTATATGAAATGATGTGTTTAATGTTTTATACGAACAATATATATATATATATATATATATATATATATATATAAAACAGTTCCGTAACTGACTGACTCACTCACTGACATACAACGCACAGACCAAACCGCTGGACCTAAAGGGCTGAAATTTTGCATGGCGATTCTTCTTGTAGTGTAGAGGTGCACTAAGAAATATTTTTGAAAAATTCTTCTTAGATTTTTTAAAATTAAATTTTTAAGCTGTTTTAGTAACTTTTTTTAAGTTTGCATTTAAAATAATAGTTTGAGGGTTATGAAATTTATATCGCATAAAAGATCATAAAAATTCCTTTAAAATGAATTATTTTTCGAACCTTTACCTCTATTTTCTGATTTCTGGTGAATTTTTAAAGATTAGTTTTTAGATTTTAATTTATTAAATGCTGATCACGTGATTTCTTTTTCTGGTACAATAAATAAATTTATCGTCACGTGCATAACAACTAAATAGACAAAAAAAATTTTGCTAATGCGGCAGACGATTTGACATTATCCAAAAAAATATTAAAATGCAGTAAAAGATATTATTTTCCTCAAACTGTACTATATTAGCTGTACTATATTCTTTAATATTTCCTATTACATTTAATTTGAATAATTTCTTCTACATTATTTTGTCTATAAAAATATCTTACGTTTTTTTTTTATAAACATATTTTTTTGGTTTTTGTACATCATTTGTATACATTGGTCATCGTATTTATTATAAATACAGTATATCTATACATTTTTTTTGGCATTAATTGCATACATTGGCCGTTGTATTTAATTTGAATGTACTCCGTAGCGAAGTACGGGTTTTCAGCTAGTGTATATATATATATATATATATATATATATATATATTGATATTGATTTACAATGACAAATATTAAAACATTTAAAAACTGAGTCATAACTTCTCCCTACAGTAAACTCTTTTAGTAGATTGTAAAAATACAGTCGCTTTGTTACTTATCAACCCACATTTCTTGAAACATAAGGTATTTCACATTGAAATAAAAGCCAGCGTATTTTTTCAGGAATTAGAGAATTTTTGTTACATGAATAAAGAGTGTAACTACATAAAACTTTTACGACCCATACATTTTAAGAATAGTACTTATGTTCTAAATCATCCAGCTGTTAGTGGAGGTGACACTAATTCTCAGAATATTATATGCATTTTACTTAAGAGTACTTCAAGAAGTTCTCATTAAACTGATCAAAATGATTTATAGCATTTGTACGAAGAAGTACTTATTGGATAGGCCATTACCCCTCAACATGCAAAGTTAATTCCTTATACATATCTGACCAGATATATATCCACAAATTCCTAAATTGCTCTGGCATTCTCGTTTGTCTTCTTTCCAACCTTTTTCTCAAATTAAATCTTTGTAATGACAGCACTGAAGTAATATTCGTCTTTTATATATAATGAGCTTTAATACCTGCACGCAATTCAGCTTACAGACCACACCGCACGCAATTGAGACATTTTTAGTCACTTATAAAGAAGCCGTATTTCTTTAAAATAACCATAGAGGAAGGATGGGTAATCTTCTATTATCACATAAAATATATCACATACTTGATTTTCATACAATATTTAATGCCGTATATAAAATGATTAAGCACTAAGATACACGTAACGACTTTTGCAGCACAGTTAAAGAAGGGCTATAGGGAAATATGCATTTGAGTACATAAATTTACTAAAGCAGTTTACTTTAGTATATCATTAAGAATGTTTAGAAATAGTATGTGTTGCAGTATTCAAGTGAGACGTTCGCTTCTTTTTAACGGTTTCTTAAAGCATAAATTGGATTATCCTTTTCGTACAGGAAAAATAATGTCTAAAGCGTTTGCTGTCCACTGCTACGGAAGTATGACCCGTCCAAAAAATCTGAGTTTTATAATTCTACTCTAAAACGTTACATGAGTGTATGGAATGAGATATACATCAGGTGTGAGCAATGTAGGAAATATTAGTATTCTGTAATATTCACTCACCATTAAATTAACGAACAAAAGGAAGTAATCATGATTAAAGTAAATTTTAAAAGAAACCTTTCTTAAACATTTAGATATAGTTTAAATTGAGTAAGGACAGTCAGATTTCTTGTTCAGTACGATATGCCAAGTATTTTATAGCCTCGGAGGAGAAGAAATGCTTTCTCTCTGAATTATAATTTTATACCAAAGCTTTAACGCAGTAAAACAAGAAATTCATTAGTTTTTTAATTATATTTATTTCTAAAAAATTTAAGCTCAAAATATTAGAAATTTATAACTTTGAGGACTAAATATTTTGCTGCACTCACTCCCAAATTATTATCATTTTGATTTCAGTTTACGTTTCTAATCTTTAATCTTGGTTTCAATGGGCTTCTCTAAACACATTATAATGATGAATATCATCTTTGAGATTCACATTTTACTTTCTACGTATTTATCGGATAGAATAAAATAAAATCTAATATAGTTTTGTCATGAACTGTAGTGTGAAATTTATTTTTAAAAAACTATGTTCGAACATATTTATTATCATAAGGGAAAGTCATTTTTATTTCCGTTTAGGATGTAATAATTTGTCTTCGCCAAAATCTAAGATGCTTAATACTTTGCTATCTTCCCACACCTGCTCCCCAACGACTCATCATGCGCAAAATAAGACTTTATATTACCAACAAAAAGTTTGAAACATAATTTATTATTTCCATCTTAAAAAGAATTCATGCAATTTCGGAAATATTTTTTGTGAGATAATTTTACTAAGAGTTGAATGGGAAACTGCCTACACAATTTCCCCCAAATCATTTTTTATGTTATATATAATTCATGTACGTACCCTATATTTACATTCTCTTCTCCCCACATACTCATAAGAGAAATAAATAAAATATATTTATCTATTTACTGAAAGTAAGAACTGTCATTATTAAACTCATAATTTTTTTTAAAATGTCCCCATAAACAGACATTTTAGATCACACACAAGCTTTGATAACTGTTCACTGCATAATTTGAAAATTGTCCAGAGCTCAGTCCTAGATATTACTACTTAATTGAAACCTGAATTAGTTTAAAAACAGCTCAAATCATATGGCCTGTTTAGTAAGAAATCTTTTAAAGTTTTTAAATACCCGGTAATATTTTATTACCTCTATCCAAATATTCAAAATTACGCAATTTTATAATTTTACTTACTGCTTGGCTAGATATCATCGTTTCAAATACACATCAGCTTAATTTTAAATTTTAACATATTCCACTTAATATATGAACATGATCAATTTATGTAAATTAAACTCCCTTTAAAATCCAATGAAAAGACAGCTTTTGTAGCTGTACAATTTTACTTGTTGATATATTTTTTTCCTGTCGATTAACTGCAAGGACTAATCTGTGAAATGTAAATTTAAAATTTTCCCTCCACTCTGATATCTAAACATTCCAATCATTCGTTAAATACACAAACATAGGTAATACGTCAAAGATCTGCCATACTTCTTGACATGTGTTAGTATTAACAGAGAAGTTTAATCGAAATGAAAAATGTTAAGCTAGTCCATTGACTACGGCCTTGACCAGGAGGCAGAGACATAGGCAATAGTATCTCTTCAATATGACACACGAGACTATAAACCGATTCAAATAAAACCTCGTACTCGTTTCTCTCACTGAAGCTATATATAAAACCCAAAACGGTTGAAATGTACGGAAAATCACTGGGGAAAGAAAACTTATGCGAACACAGGGCGGTATTTTACGTGAACGTCATACCAAAAATGCTGGAAGCTATTTTCCCCAGCATATAATCGCTCTCTTGACACCTCTTTAGAAAAATGGGGAAATTTTACCAACGAAGTTCGAAACATGAGATTCCTACGAAATTTATGAAACCTGGACTAAAGTTCGTATTAATGAAGAGACCGGAGACTATATATCAGACAGGTTTTATTTTGCTTATTTTTTTACAGCTAAGATTAGTTTCTAAAAGATAGAAATAAAACCAAATAAAACCAAACAATAGATATATCGAACAAATGCCCCTATGGTCTGTGACCTATTGCATCATATGTCTTTAGTGTATAATCTTTTTTTTAATTTCGGTTCCAGTCGAAATATTCATGGCGTTACATGCATCTTTCACTCGCACGAGCTAAGAGGCATCCGTTTGTTGTAAAAAGGCAGCATAAAATAGGCATCAAGTTTTAAAAATACATGTTAAAGGAAAAAAATTTGTTTTGTAGACTAAATCGAATACCCCAGATTATGAACCCCGTTACTGAGTAGCTGCCAAAGTGTAACTGATATTTTGTTTTTCACCAGAGGTGATTTTTCATAACAGATTCAAAGAACACCTACGAATTTATTAGCAATTAATACAATTTAAACATTGAAATAAAGTTCTTTAATTACAAATTCAAGTACAGGACCCAATAAATATTTTGCTATGTGTATATATATGTGTATATGTATCGCCATACGTTTGATCCATTCTTATATTTTCTGCTGTTTTGTTTGATGATATATGTATTATGATATTATATGTATTAAATCTTCATTTATCCTGCAATTTAAATGCATGAATATTTTAAATTAAGCATTTACAGAATTATAAACATGTTATGGAAGTAGGACAAATGCTGTTCCAAAGAGAAAAAGCTAGTCACTTGAAATTTATCATAATGTTATAAGCTAAATAGAGTATGTTGCCTTCAAAAAACATGTGATGAATAATAAAAGTGTAAACGAAAGCTTCCAGAAATACAAAATAGAACGTATAAATAACGCCTTTTACGTTCCATTCTGGATTTTAAAATGATTTCAATTGCAATTTTATTGCTTTTCACAAGTTCTTGCCATATATACGTTTTATTTTGGATTTCAAGATGGGATTTCACATACAATTTTATCTTCACTATAACATTTTGTAATTTATGTGCTTTATTATGGACTCTCAAGAGCTGTCATTTACAATAATTATAAACAAGGATTATCTAAAATATCTATATTTCATTATAAAAAAAATTTTCTGCTGTAACGTGAATATGATTAGATATGCTTTTTTGAACAATTTTGAGCAAATTCCTAATTCTTATGAATATTTCCAAAAGTATATTTGTAGTTTTAGAAAATTATTCTCAGAGCTAAAATTTTACTTGAATAAGTAATGTGGAATACTAAATAATATTTAAAATATTGTAACGTATATTTGCACAATTACACGTCAGATCAAAATAGTATTATACCTGCCGCAAATTCTGGATGTTCTGATTTCAAAAAGGACAAGTTTTAAAAGTAACGAAGATAAGAGAATTTCTGAGAGATTGGTAAACAACAGAATTTCTTTTAAGTCTAAAGTTTATTTATTCGTACATCCCTGTATCAACTTTGGGAAGATTCTTAGTTATGACTATGGTTGTTATGATAGAATAATGGTGTCTAGAAACTTGTTGTCCTCGAACTCTATACTAAAAAGAGTGAAGTTTATGTAAAGATGAATAAAATAATGGGAGAAAGTTAATTGTAAGAGTGTGAGTTGTGTTTATGCATAAAAGTTTGGTCACCAGTATGTTTTTATATCAAAAATGGGGCATCCACTTGTCTAGAAATAAGATTCCTCAAGTTACCTACCCAAGAAAGCGAAGTTTATTCAAAGATGAATGAAATAATGTGAGCAAGTGAATTGGAAGTGTGGATTGTTTGTACGCCTCTAAGTTTGTTCATTAGTATATTTTTATTTCAATATTTTGATATAAAATATAATGGCTATTAGGGAGGACTATGATATCTGTATCTGTCGTACAGATTGACAGCTTAACTGTCTGAAATGTTAGGGATGAATACGCTGATGGACCAAACAAACTACGTTTTCAGGAGAAAGGAAATGAAAATAAAATTATTTTGAAATCATTTGATGCTATAATTTATTGATTCATTGCGAAGTAGTTCCACATTTTACCTTACAGGAGGATAATGCCTCTCCAAAACGCAAAAGTCGTGGCTGGATATCTCTGTTGGGTAGATATGGTGTCAATCGAGATATCTGGCCACCACATCCCTTAGACTTAATTACCATGTAACACACTTCAGATGTTGTGAAGAGATGTTTTTCTAAAGTAATTTCACCCTCTGACGTGATCCTTGATAACATCAATGTTCTCGAAAAGGGGACAAATTTTTCCTAAGGGCTAATAAACCACCATGTTTTGCCGAATTTTTTGCCAAATTTCTGATAATTTGTATCGCTTAGTACTTTTCCATCAGTTTTTGGTTCTGGGGCATCGTAAGTGTAATTACGAATATCAATTTTTTCGCAATGATCATTTTATATTTGTTCGTGTCTAATAAATTCTGTTCTTTATGGTAAATATATTATTACATATTAACTACCAATATATTGCTATACAGATTCAACATAAAATTATCCAGTAGTGAGAAAAAGAATAATATATATATATATATATATATATATATGCTAACTACTTAAATAATTGTTTTAATAAATATTACGATTGTAATATTTCTATCAACCAATACCACAGTTTATTGCTACATATGTTACAAAATAAATGCATTGTTTTATTTTTTAATGTATCTAATCTCTTGTTTAAATCCAATAATGAATATTAATTTCGTCGGATAGTTTTAGATTTATACGCTTAAGGGACTTACTACGAGTAAGTGTTTAAGCTGAAATTCTTACGAACGATTGAACTTTATAATTAAATCCGACCCAAATCTACCCAGCTTTTGTAAATGGGTGGTGGAACGTCAGAATATAAACATCATTTCCATTCGCAAATGAAGGACTGAAATCAACTTAAAGTCCTCTTTCCTGAAAGCGATCTCGGAAGAGAAGCTTTGCTATTCTGAGTCTCAGCTCAGTTAAATGAATAGTTAGAAGTCTGTTTATACTTCTTCGTGCTAAATCTTAGCAATGCCTGCACACTTGTTACATTGTAATTTTAATTACATTCAACGACTTAGTAGGAGTCTGAAATTTGTGTGCATTTGACTTCTAATGCGAAGGGTCTTTCATTGAATCCATGTTATTGTTGAACTCCCGCTTACATTTTCGAAAGTTTGATTCGATATGCTTAAGATCGGTTTCGTTCTCCCCTGTCTTTTATTTATAGGATATAATTAAAGTTTTAATTCTGTTTAAGCAAATTAAAATTTGTAAACCTGCAATATAAACTTCTTTCTGCGACAAGTAAATCTATTTATTTTTTAATATTCTCTTAATGCTATAGAATATAAACTTTTAATCTCTTCAGTATTACATTACCTAGAAAAATATATGGTTTAAACAATAATAAAACAAAACTTAATGAAATACCACACCTTATTAAAACTATTTTTTCTTAAATAGCATTTCAAAAGGATTTCAACAGAGGTGAAATAAATTCCTTTTAATATTAAAAATATATTTAATTAAAACTAATTGATGATCTAAAATTTTATTCTGTGTTTTAATGTAAAGAAAGCAGTAGTATATTTAATTAGATACATACATTTCCGTCTGTCCTTATCTCCACGTTATATAAATAGTAGTTCCTTTGATATATATAGATATATAAATTAATCAATTCATTAGTATCAGTTACGAGCAGTCACAATTCTCTGAATGTAATACTTTTTGACTTAATTAGTAGTATAAATAAATAAAAGAGTTAAACTCTTATTTCTTAGATAAAAGGTCTGATTATAATTTTAATTAGGCCCTTCATCTAAAAACTCAAAGACACTGCAGTTACTAAATTTTAATATCACAGCACCTACAATGAAACTTAAAAGTTTAAAATATTAAAAAATTACAGAGATATTTGAATAAAACGATTATGCTTTGGAGGTAAAAGGTGTGAACTCATTTGAAATTCACAAATAATAATAATAATAATAATATTAATATATATATATATATATATATATATATATATATATATATATACCCAACAAACACAAGACTGACGGCAACTTGACGGGCCGGTGCTGGAGGCGCCGGCAGAAAGATAGGTTCGGGGGAAATGATCCGTACCGTTGCCGGGTGACTTACGAATCTCCGACGGGGGATCCCGTAGTGTGTACCCTTTTGAGGACCGGTGACGGTAGGATGGGAATCGACCCGAAACCGCTTTTCCTCTACCGTCCCGGAATTGGAACTCCGATTCGTAACCAGTAGTAACAGAAATCTGCATCAGAATTATGGATTTGAAAGGGAAGGCGAAAATTAAATTAAACAGACTTTTCAAAAATATTTATTTCGTTGTTGTGAAACTTCTTTTACGCGGAAAATTCCCATAATTTTCCTTGTATGTAAAGATTGTATTATGTGAGAAGTACTATGTGAAATTGTATAATTGTATTATGTGAAAATTCACATAATTTTCCTTGTACGTAAAGATTGTATTCTGTGTGTATGTTTTTAACTCCCTAGAAGCTTATAAAACAAATGAAAATTAGTTTCATTGTTTATTTTTATATATTACTGTAGAAATTAAATATCTACTTAAAAATGGGTCCTTGTTGCACCACTCTTTATTTATAAGAGAGGAAATAGTGATACAATTTGTATTTTTTAAAATTTCTTTTATAGTATATTAAAATAATAATATATATTTTTGTAGATAAAATATTCAAAATATATTTTTCAGGAAACTTACATTTTCTAAGTATTTCTAATTGTTAGATGCCATTATACAACAACTGATTTTGTAGAATTTTTTCTCGAATTTCATCGTATTAATTTTACAGTAACATATTCTTATAATACACATTTGAATGAAAGAAAAGGAATTTTAAATTAACAGACCTTAGTTAAAATAAACAAATCACACATATTTAGAAAAACATTAATGTAATGTAAATAAAGGAATCACGCCATTATTCAATCCAGTGTTCACCGCAGTTCCATCACATCCAATTGCAGTAATGTTAAGTGTTGGTCGTAAACTTATTTGCAATTGCTTAATTTTCAAGCATTTATTTCAAACGGGTTTGATTTTGATTTTTAAACGCGATGCTATACACTATAGCTGTGTTGTCATACAGAAAATAGACCGTCTAAGCTCATGAAGTACCTGAGAGAGCTATAGGCTCGGTAAAAAAATTACGGGGCACTCTATTCATTTTGAGATTGATTCAAAAAGTATGATAAATAATAAAAAAGGGGAAAAAAAGATGAGGCATAGCAAATTTGAAATTGATTGTGTAGGAATTAAGATTAAAGAATAAGGTTAAGATAAATTTTAAAAGATTGTATTTTAAAATTTAAGTCAATTAGTTAATTATTTAGAACTTCCTAGAGTTTAATTTGTTAAATTACTATGATTAATATAAATAATGTAGTAAAGTTTTAGCTTGAAATTTACGTTAAAAATTAAAAATTCCCTAAAACATCGGAGAGGGGACCCAGAGATCCTGTCATGAGGATTTCTAATTTTTGTCACTTCATAAGTATTTTCTAAGTTGACCTAACAATTGTAATATCTTTGTAATTTCTCTTCAATTCACTTAAAAACTTACTCTTCACTAAAAAAAGAGGGGGAGGAAGTCGTCGTCTGTGTTTTTAGCTCCCCAGAAGCTTATGAAAACAGAAAAGAAATTTCTCAGCTACCAAAATATGTTATCACTTCATAAGTATTTTCTAAGTTGACCTAATAATTGTAATATCTTTGTAATTTCTCTTTAATTCACTTAAAAACTTATTCTGTATTCATTAAGTGTCATTCCTAATCTTTTCACATAATTTTCTAATCTAAATTTCTAACAAAGGGGTTTTTGCGGAACACCCCTTTGTTTTAACCATGAAGTTACAGAGTACTGTAGCTTCATGGTTTTAACTAACTTTGAATTCAAACTGATCGCTCGGCGCCATTATTTTTTTTCGGAAAAGAAAGGCGGGTCGTATAGTTTGAATGGCAGCTCCCTCGACCAATGGGCAACAGATTATACTCTCAGCTGAAAGCTGCCTCTCATGTGACCTCAAAATGCGTGACTGGCGCTATTTTCGTAACCCTAAAATTTTAGATTGCACGTGTTTAAGGACAAAAGTGGATCTAAAACATTTTCTGAAAATTTTATAAAATTATATACATTATGTGAGATATCATGATAACCGCAGAGATTTGTGCTAAAAAACATATTCTGAGAAACACACATTTTTGAACTCTCTGTGGCCATCTCGAGTACCACCGCATATATTGGAATTAAAGATTGATGTACCTATTATGCTTCTCAGGAATAAATAATATACCCAGAGAAAATTTCCAGGGTAAGTTGAAATTTTATATTTATTTATATAAGTATTTGCTAATTAAATTAATATTTAGAATTGTAATTTGTACGCCCTATTTAGATTTTTATATCCTTTAGAAAGTATAAAATACATGACACAAGTATCAATTCCAAATCTACAGACTTGAAAAATAAAAATGTATTTTCATTTCCAGTATAATATTTTCCATTTTATTTCTTTAAAGAAATTTGAAAGAAAATTATAATGATTTTTTTTTAATATGTTAATCCAAATTAAACATTTTTTTACTACTGGATTGATAAATCAGTTACACATGATTCCTCCATAGTAAATTTATGCATGGTATTCAATGCATAGTATTCAAAGGTGAAAAATTGAAAAATATATTTATTAGGAAAATGGACAATGTTCTTATTGCCAGGTATCAATAGGCAACAAATTATCCATTTCTAAATGTTAAAAGATGGATTCAAAAACATTCCATATTATAAAAGATTCTAAAAATGAACTTGTAAATCATACAAAAGGATCTGTTGAATTCCTTATCAAATTGTGTTTTGAGTAATCTTTATAAAATACTGCGCATTTTATACATTATAAAGAAATAAAGTACAAATATTTTTTAAATTTTTGTGTTCATAATTTAAAAGAATATTTAGTATAATTATGTATTTTAATTTAAATACTAAACACTAATAGGTATTTTTCATGTATAATCTTAATACCCTTAAAATATAATTTTTTTAAATTCTATTAATAATGTTCTATGTGTACACTCAATTGCTAGATATGTATATTAGGGCGGAGCGTAAAAAAAAAGTTTCCGATTTCGTTTTTGCCCTAGTGCGGAAAAGTTGTGTACTGGTAGGTAGGACACGTATGCAAAGTTTTGGGAAAAACAAAAAATGTCTTCCGTCTCCATTTTGGCCATGATTTTTAGCAGATTTTTACCATATAGTTAAAAATGTGTATTTTCATTGTTTTGTATGCAACTCGTCACTTTGTTCTTAAATAAAATACAGAGGAAATTCGAAACTTAATACAGAAAGGCAGCAGCGGACACACTGCGTGCAGAAAGGTAAAGAAATATTTTGGCATGTAAACATTGTCAACAACAACTTTAGAAACGAAGCTTAAAACCTTCGTGAAAGACTCAAGTAAATTGTTCGACATTTTTTCATGTAAGTTTGTTTCTTTTAACAAATGTTCTTTCCCAAAGCATAAAAAGATCCCTAAAATGGAAAGAACTTTTCTTATAGACCAACGGGCACTTAGGCAAATGTCCATAGGCGCACTTGACTTAAAAGAAACTGAAAGCTGAGGAAACGAGCGGATAGGAAGCAGAAAGAGACAGAAGCAGTAAGTCTTAAAATAAACGTTTCGCCATCTGTTACGCCATCTAGGCTCACATTTCCTGATCCAGATTCTAACGTGGATCCACATAACTTCGATAGTGACACCGATCACTTGAAGCCTTCCCCATCCACATCCAGGAGGACTCAATCTGAAGGGAAAAAGACGTTAAGATCAAGCCGATACCCAGCGGTAGCTACAGCTTGTGACAGAACCGGAGTTTCAGATCGGACTGGAGCCATCATTGCAAGCGCTGATTTGGAAGATTTGGGGATGATTACCAAAAAAGACATTTTAGATTTAATTGATAGACATAAAATAAGAAGAGAGAGAAAAAAAATCGGAAAGAATATCAGCAAGGAAATGAAAGACAGATGGAACCACTGAAGGGACTTTATTTTGACGGAAGGAAGGACAAAACTCTAATGCAAGAGAGCGTAGGGGGAAAGATGTACCAAAAAAAAACAGTCCTGGAAGAACACGTTACAATGATTAAAGAACCTGGAAGCAAGTACCTTGGAGACATAGCACTAACTTCATCATCAGCTTTGAGTATTTCTCAAATGATGCTGTAATTCATGGAGATTACGAATATTGACATCAACTAGTAGCAATAGGGTGCGATGGAACAATCGTTAATACTGGCTATAAAATCGGCGTGATTCGCCTTTCTGGGGAAGCCATTGGGAAACCCTTGCACTGGTTTATCTGCCAGTTACACGCAAATGAGTTGCCACTCCGACATTTAGTGCAGCATTTGGATGGTGGAACGAGTGACCCTAATGCATTTTCTGGTCCTACTGGGAAAGCATTGGCAAATTGTAAAAACCTCCCAGTTGTGAAATTTGTAGACATTTCGCACGAATTTCCGAAAATCGACATAAATGATCTTAGCACACACAAGCGATAGCTTTGGGATATTTGTCAAGCTGTCACAAATAGAAACTGCTCATCAAGTTTGTCACAAAAGCACCCTGGGAAAATGACTCATTCACGTTGGCTAACAACTGCAAATCGAATAAAATGTTTATACATTAGCTCGTCAGAGCCTTCAAACCAACTTCAAACTCTGGCAGAGTTCATCATGAAAGTGTGCCCACCTATGTGGTTTACTGTCAAATTAAATCCATGTTGCACGTATGGTTCACGAAATTTGGGCAGACCATAAACGTCTCACGCTATCTTAAAAGCGATTTAAAGACTGTGGTCGATCCCATTATCCAGAGAAATGGCTATTTCGGAGCAATAATCTTGTCAATGATCACAGACGACAGACAGTCCATTGCAGACCTTGGACTGCGTAGGATTTTAAGAGCAAGAAAGGAAAAAAAAGGAAATAATCAGACACTACAACATTCCGTCACTCAACTTCGAGGCAGTTTCATATATAGACCTCATTGATTGGCAGAAATGTAATTTGACGGAACCCCCAATTGACAGAAGATGATTTGAGAAATTTGATTTCCAGTGGAGAGTCTGTAGCTCAACACCTGGGAAGCCTAAAATTTCCTTGCCACCCCCAAAGTGTTGAACGTATCGTGAAACAAGTAACAGAGTTTTCTGCGGCTGTGTGTGGAGAAAATAAGCATGACGGTTTAGTTAGAACCCGAACAGAGTCGAGAAAAGCTATGCCACCATTTGAAACCAAATGCGAGTACCGAGTAAAACCAGAATAACTGCAAGGGCAAAGGTATGGTTGGGTGAATAGGTGAGCACGGGTGGAACTTGCAGTGCAGCCACCTCCCCGTGGTGAGTTCTGGGTTTTTTTCTGAATTTTATTTCAGAAAAAGCGAAAAGCTGCGTGCAAAACAATGGAAATACACATTTTTAACTGTATGGTAAAATTCTGCTAAAAATCACGGCCGAAATGGAGACGGAAGATAATTTTTGTTTTTCCCAAAACTTTGCATACGTGACCTACCCACCAGTACACAACTTTTCCGCACTAGGGCAAAAACAAAATCGAAAACTTTTTTTTTACGCTTCGCCCTAATGTATATGTTATTCCTACTGGGTGAAATTTCTTTATTTTATGTCTATCGAGAGTAAAGATATATTCAAAATTTCAAAACCAGATCAAAATATTGTTTAATCAGTATCCACATGTCAAGTAAATATTGAAACAATAGCAAATATTGGAGCATTTTTTCATTTTGAATATCTCATTAAATAAAAAGCTTATTTAAGGAACATTTTGAATTTCAATTGCTATTAATCAATATTTTGAACTGGCTTTGATATTTAGATTATATTTCTACTCTCTCTGAAGATATAAAATAAAACAATTTCACTCTTTAGGAATAACATAAAAGTGCATACTTTTTGCAACTGAGTGTATACATTCTTGCAATTGAGTGTATATATATTTTCAAGAATTATTAATTTTTGTAGGTATGTGAACTCCATTGTATTCCTGAATTCATTCAAAGAACCTCTGCAGTAATGAGAAAATGTGGCTGAGAGAAGGTGTTGACAGAGCCAAGCACCAAGGCCTAGGAATTCAAGATTGAAGAATCTGGCAACTTGTTGCGTTGAGAGTGGCTCCCAATGTTTGAAATCCAGAACAAGTGTGAATATGGTCTTCGAACTACAGGTTTATATTTCAGATTTATTTCAAAATTTTTGAAATTTAAATCGTTTTAGAGTTTTAAATTTGTTTCAATATAGATGCCAAGTGCATTTAATTTTCTAAAAAAATATTAAAAACAGTGATTTTGGCCACAAGTCCACTGCGGTTGTATCGTGTTTGAAATCACCTTTATCAGTGTTATTAGAGATGAGGGCAGTGAGAATTATTCCAAAATAGACTATTTAGATACATAAATTGTTTCTTAACTTATTAATTTGCATTCCATGTTTTTAAATTATATATTTATAAGTATATAGATTTGTAGATTATCAGAATGTGTACATACAAAAAATTGCTTTATTGTAATAGATATTGTACGATAAGAGTTATTATAAATCTGAGAATGTTCTCAATAACTATCTATAAGCTGTTCATCTCTAAAGGTCTTTTGGAAATTATATTGTTGTCATGCTGTGCAAAATAAATGTGAACTTATTGGCTTAAAGTATATATATAAAGGGTACAATTAGTTTCTTTTCCCCTTTTTATATTAATGATAAGCAAGTTTATAAAGAACTCTACTTTTCAATACTTCTTGGTTTGATAAACCATTCAATTTTTTTTATGGTATTATAAGAAAATATTGGTTTCTTTACAGAATTTTGAAACTGGAATCTAGCTTCAGAGCTTTGGAATTGAAAGACAAATACCATAAGTCCACTTGGATCTCATAACCTGTGTAAATTTTTGTTTAACGTCACTGAGCCTACCTTTTTTTATTCTCGAGATATACTTTTATTTTCAGCAGTGGACTTGTGGCCAAAATCACTGTTTTTAATATTCTTTTAGATTTATTTTTAACTAATTTAAATTTTTCTATGAAAAAACTATAAAAATATTTATTAAACAACTAAAAATTTCAAATTAATTTTTTTAACTTATATGCTAATCTGATCTTTCTCATAAACTTTGGTCTCAAAAATTTGTGGATAGAATATTGATTTTCTTTATTTATTCTTTTTTAACTGTGGAGCTTGCTGTTAAGGTTTTAGGTGCGTGAGAAAGTGCAGTCCAGGGATTTCAGTTAACATGACTCTTGTGAAAGTCTTTAACTCTTGCCAAAAAAAGAGATTTATATTATAAAAGTATAAAATGCCAAGGTTTATTTAGAAAATATTAAATCTGTTCATGGACAAAGTTTGTTTATAAAACTGTAGATAAGACATCCATTGTGAATTGTGGTTTATTATATCAAAATGTGTGTTAGATAAGTGAATGAAATAACCCTTTCTTAATAATGGAATAGAACTCCTGTATAATCAATGAATTCACGTATACAAGATACAGTTCCAAAACGCAAAACGCCTGGTTTACAGAGTCTTTTATAATAACAGAAAAAAAATATTTATATTATGAAAATGTGAAGTGCCAAGCTTTATTTATTCTTAATGGTTAACATTAAAATTTTAAAAATATTTTTAGAATTTCCTGATAAGTTGTTAGAGGTTCGTTGATAATTCATTACAGAAGTAGTAAAAAGGAAATTGCTTTTGGATGTATTAGATCATTAGTTAATGGGCTAAGTAATTTTAAATTTTGGTAAAATTTAATTTTATGCATGTCATAATTTTTTCTCTCTGTTAAACATGTTTATTCCATTTTAAGTCTTAATACTTATATAAAGAATTTGGATTAAATGAAAACAGTAATGAGTGATGGTGAAAATGTATTAAATGTGGTAATTGAATTGCTTGATGTTCTAAGACATAAAATTTCTGATCATCAAAATACAATAATTGACTTCTTGACTGAACAACTGACTCTATTATTAAACAATATCCTATTTTGCTACCCCCCTTGTTTAAGTATATTATATAATCATCATTCAAATCCTAATAGACCATTATTTTATATTTTTGATCCTGTACACATTCTGAAGTGTGTCAGAAATAATTGGCTGAATCAGAAGAATTATGGTCAGTGTATGTATTTTATTGATTTTAATGATCATAACTTAACTAAAACTGCCTCTTTTAGAACCATTAAAAGTATCCATTCTTTAGAGGATGGACAGATAGTTAAATATGTGTTTGGATTAACTTTAAAAGCTCTTATTCCATCTTCTATGGAGAGACAAAATGTAAAACTATGTCTTCAAATTTTCAATGACCATTTTGTTGAAGGGTTGAAAGTGCTTTCTACACATACTGATGAACCTTTTTGTTTAGAAACATCTGAATATATTGCAATCATTATCAAATGGTGGAAGATAATGAATGTGTAAAGTAAGTTAAAAGGGGGT
Source organism: Dolomedes plantarius (assembly GCA_907164885.2). Classification (NCBI taxonomy): domain Eukaryota; kingdom Metazoa; phylum Arthropoda; class Arachnida; order Araneae; family Dolomedidae; genus Dolomedes; species Dolomedes plantarius. Next base: position 35,246,908 of record OU015494.1, on the reverse strand, counting down.
CATAAACGAGATGTGTATTGTGAGCCTTTGTCATCTAATGCATCCAATGAAAAGGTTATGTACCTACAAAAATTCTTAGTTTGGCTTGATACTTGGAATTCTCTTAAATTTACTTCTGTCTTTTTAACTAAAACATATACCACACTTTCTCACACTACACATGCTGTACTTGAAATGTGAACATATTGTTGCAATGAATTGGGGATGGCATATTTCTTAACAGGAAAAATTCAAACCGACATTATTGAAAATAGGTTTGGAAAGTTTCGCCAATTGTCTGGGTCACAATACAACATCTCGTTGGCACAGGTTTTCGAAAATGAATCGAAGCTTTTATCGAAATCACTTTTATCTGTGTTATTAGAGATCAGGCAGTAAAAAAAAAAATATCTTTAGTATTTTATCTTAAATATATCTATTATGTGCTTTCTTACATGCACATGCACACATTAGCCAGTTAAGACATAACTATGTTTTACTATCCTAAAATAAAGCGTTAGAAACTCATTAAATCTAAACTTTAGTTAAGTGTACGTCTGGGAACTAGTGCCTCATCTCGTATATGGTATGTAATCTGGAATTTTTTCAAAAATTCTGATTAGTACTTTTTTTTCCCCATTGATTCTGAACTCTTCAAGTTAAGCATGAGCTTTGGGTTAATGAAAAAAATCATAGACAACATCTGTTTTATGTTGTTCTTTAAATTGTTGCATTATGCTCAGAATTTCTTTGCCTTGTCAAATATTTGATTGTACTAAATTTTTTTCAATTCCACTGAGCATCTTGTTTAGCTGTTTAAAAATGGGGGGAAATGCATTGTAAATTGTCTTTACTTTCTCAAAGTTTCATAATTAAATATGTTGATAAAGTTGTGTCTGAAAAATAACTCAACTGATTCTGTACATCAGTTGGAGTTTTATGGAAAGCCAAATTATATGGAAAGTTATACAATAGTTACTTGAAATTGTTTCTTGGAAGTTTTGTGAGGTAGTAATCTAGTTCATGTATATTAAAGTCTTATTTAAATATTGTGCTAAACATATTCAGCACATTGAAAGTCTGATTACTTCTCAACTTTTAATCACCAGGCAATTTTTGGTATTAAATTATATGCTCAGTTCATATTCCATTATGTGTAATTTTCACTCAATCTGATTTGAAAATTCATGTGAGGAGAAATTTTTCTGATTATAATTTAACAGCTTGCTTTGTGTTATGATATATTTCTTTTTATCCATTTCAGGAAGTCTGTTGGACAGTGTCTAATGTTACTGCTGGTAATACACAAGATTCAATCAGTTATTAAAGCTGGAATTAAGGAGGAAATTATTCTAATACTTGATGAGGTATTTAAAAAAGTCATGTATTTAATACCTTTTGGTTAATGTAATGTTACTTCAAGTAAATTTACTGCTAAATCTTAATTTTATTCTCTAGTATCTTTAAGTCTAAGACCTAACATTATCTTTAGTATCAAAAATGACTTTCTACCACATTTTTTGTAAAAATTACTGTGAAAGCTACATCATGTAATAAATGTTTACTTTATTCATTAATATAGTAATAGAATAGTTGTTAAAGATTATTTGCCTATTTCACTAATTTTTTCCCTCAGTACAGTATGAAATTTAATCCTGTCGATTAAATGATTAGGTATTACAGATATAAATAAAATAGAGTAGAATGCCTTGATAGAGTACAATAATAAACAACATTGAAAGCTGACTTGTCTAAAATGACAACAAAATTTTCTCTTAACTATCGAGAATATTATCACATTGAAGGTAAAGAACACAAGAATGAAGATTGAATACTAAATAAAACATTAGCATATAAAATCTTAAATTTCTAAATCTGACCCAGCATCTGTATTAATGCTCTCTATGGCATGTTGTAATCAGATTTAGAAATTTAAGATTTTGTATGCTAATGTTTTACTTAGCATTCAATCTTTATTCTTGTGTTTCTCTACTTTCAACAGCATTATTCTCAATAGTGAAGAGGAAATCTTGGTGTCATTCTAGACAAGTCTCTGATTCAGCTTTCAATGTTGAGCTGAAATTATACTCAACATTGAAAGCTTATTATTGTACTCTATCAAGGAAATCTACCCTATTTTATTTATATCTATAATAGCAAATTAATCGACATGGTAGGATTTTCTACTGTACAGAGAGAAATTTAGTGAAAAGGGGAATACTCTTTAACAAATATTTTATAACTATTTTCTATTAGTATATTAATTTAATCAAGTAAATATTTATTACATGATGTAGTTTTCACAGTATGTAATTGGTTTTACAAAAAAATGTGGTAAGAATTTACTTCTTGGAAGTAGTTATCAATAAAATGACAACAGATTTAAAACTGCACTCATGTGTTGGGTGTTGTTTTATATATAAGTTTTTTTAAACCTCTGTCGAAGAATTTATATTTCCTAATTGGATTTAATTAATTCTACTTTAACAACAATGAATTTTTTCAACTACTTTTTCAACAATAAATTACCCTTTAATGTACAAAACCATGCAAAAAATAATTTTCTAATTTGCAGAGCATTTACTAACTCTAGACCAAAAAATAATTTAAATAAATTCTTTTGATTCATAAATTATATCAGGGGATGGGAGTCATTTTCCTTTCACTTAAATTTATAAACTGATTTTCTTTCTTTTTTTTCCTAGATGCTGTAAAGGTGGAGTAGAGGTGCAGCTAAGGGATCCTGTTTTAAAGAAAATATAGAAAAAAATTGTGTAAATGTGCTATGTACTTTCTAAAAAGACTATTTTTACTTTAAACCAGCTCTTTTCTGTATTTAAAAGCATGTGTTTCTATAATTATCTTCTATTGTGTAATTTTAAGAAATATTACTATCATAGTACTATTTCTCAAAAATAGTACTATCAAGTGTTGGATATTGAATATCCTATATAATATAAAAGAAAATATTTTTAAAAAATGGCTTATAAGAATTTATGAATTACTCTTTAATTCACAAAACTATGCAAAAAATAATTTTCTTATCTGTAGAGCATTTATTAACTCTACACCAGAAAATAATTTAAATAAATACTTCTGAGCAAATTTTCATAGGCTCACTATGGGTTTCATCATATCACACTAAACATTACTCAAGTTTTAAAATATGAATGTATCAAATTTATATTTATAAACTTATCAAATTTATGATTATAATTTTATCAAATTATGTTAATAAATTTTATACTGGGGAAGTACAAATTCTTGGGGTTATTAAAAATCTGGATTATGTTGCATTTCTTTGGATGAAATGCAATAATATGAATGGAAAGAATAAATACATAGTACTCTTTTACATACTATATCTCATTCTAAATAAATAAATAAAAACTGGGGAACCTTAGATCGAATGGTAAGATTTAGCTTTAACGGTTGGTATTAATGTTATCTTAACTTTCAAATTTGGGTAAATGTATCTTAATACAAAAGGAGGTTTTGTTCTAACAAGTAAACTTGTGATTCATATGCAAATTTTTAGGTACTAGCACAGATCAGCATTTGGTAATACCTAAAAATACATAAGGCAAAACTGGAAAGAATACTAGGAATATGAAGGCAAAAAAAAATAAATAAATGTGAAAGGGTTGATATCAGAGGTTATTCGTCAATGTAATAAATAATAAAAATAAGCATATAAACGAAAGGGTCATACGCAAAACTTTGGAAAAATGCCGGCGGTTCGATTCTGGTAGAATGCTGGCATGCCGCCCGGACCTACGGCACATTGCTGTTTACGAGATGGGTAGATGACGGTATGTCGACACCAATTATTGCTCCCTTAACCAGCCCGTCAACCTCCGGTTACGCGACGGCGTTCTGTCAGCATGGATGGGTTGCTCGCGGCTGCGTCACGGTTCGCAGTCGGATGAACGATGGCTCGATTCCTACCGGAAGCAACCCAGCACTCGAAGGGGTAGTCACGGGTGAGAGGACAAGCCCGTGACGGAAACGATACTGAGTTAATGCGCCGGCCCGGCAGTGGAGAAATCGGCTGGCCGGAACCTTCCGACCCCGGCCCGATGCCTCTGTGTTTGTTGGGTATATATATATATATATATATATATATATATATATATATATATATACCTTTGAATGATAATTTTGTCTTATTTACAAAGCATAATTTTCAGCATGTGTTATATTTTAAGGTTTTATGGACTTTGCTGTGAAAGTGGACTATTAGAGTTCCTAAGAGGGAAAGATATATATTGAACGTTTAAACTGTGTGCTTAAGAGTAAATTAAATCCTGTGTAATGGTCGAATGGTTCCTTAAATAAGTATTATTCATATAGCATATTGCAAAAATATTGTCATGGTAAAGGGATTAATGTTGTTTTTTTGAATTTCAGTTGCTTACAGAATGTGAATTTCTGTTTCTAAATCTGGTTAACCTATACGATCATTAGAAAGAAATTAAAGCGAAGAAAAAAGAGCAAAACCTGTCTATTTCAATACAAGTGAAAACTTTATTTGGGATTTCTGAATAACTTTTTTCATCAATAATGTAAACGAATGTGTGTATTGGGATAAAACAAAATGCAATCGTGACATGCCTACGAAAATTTTCAGGTAAGTTTTTCATAATACTAAGAAAGTAATTAAGTAAAAATTTGGATTTAGGTATATTATTTGTTGATTTGTAGCTGCATTTATAAAAAAACCTCACCATACACACACACACACACATATATATATATATATATATATATATATATACTTTTGCTGAATTTTGTAAATAGCTTGCATAGTTGTGGTGTATATGTTCCTCATTTTCGTATTTCGGAGCTACATTCCTTCAAAATATAAAACAGAAGTTTTCGAAAGTACAGATTTTGAGAAAAATTTGCTCCGAACATGGTAGAATACCTCAAGTATCATAAATTTTAATAAAAAATGAAAGGGTTCTGTAAGACATAGCTTCCTTTGCTATTGAGTAGGGAAGGGTTTTTACTCACATATTTTATTAAATTTATGAAAATACGGTATATGTAATATTTCTTGCGATAAGTCAGAGGCATTCAATTTTAGACAAGGATTCCTTAGGATGTTAATTTAATTATGAAGTTCCAACGCCTTGTTTACACAAAGATTGTGAAGTAAGATTGATTTATATACCTGAGGCAGAGATTGAGGAAATAGCAGGAGGATTTAATTTAGGATTTCAAGTAGAGATAATTGACAAGGAAAGTGAGAGGTTTTCTTCTTTATATTTGTCGCAAAAGTTATAATAAAATTCTGAGAATCAGTCCTACTTTCTGGAGTATAATAAAATAATAATCTTATACAAAACTTCTAGAGATTTGTAAAAGGAAAATCTTCAAAATAGAGATAAAATTAGTTCTTCCTCCCTAACTGGCCACGGGAAATACAGTAAATATTATTTACCATTTCCTGTGAATTTTGTATATATATACTTCATGCTGGAAAATAATATGCATGCTCTAAAAATATTTAGTGTTGTACATAAATCTTAGAATTAGAAACACAGCTTTTTCAATAAAAGAAAATTACAGTTCATTAAAGTAAAATTTCCTGTAGAAAGATTTGTATTACATTACAATTTATGCTTTTATACAGATATTAGAAAAATATATTGTACCAAACAAGTGTTAAATTATCAAGTTTGAGAAACATAGGATATCCAGAACTAAATATACAATAATAATTTAACTTCAAAAAGGATAAGAAATGTTCAGAAGAATCCCTTTCAAATATATTTCGAACCATTTTTTAAGCTTCTATGTATGTCCTTTAATTTTTTTTCGAGAATTAGATCTTTAATCAGTCAAAATGTGTTTGAATATCGCCAAGTATCATATTAATTTTTTAAATAATTATAAATTGTTTTTCCTTTGATTTATCTAAACCAAAAGCTTTGAATAAAAAAAAGGTACCTTTTGATTTCCCGTAGTTCAGATTCGAATCTAAGTTTGCCTCAACTACTAGTATTCCTGATTTTTTTCTTCAACCTTAAAAAAGTACAAGAATACAAAAAAACCTGCATTGTTTTCTAATATGTACTTATTAACTTAAACAATCTGAATATTGTTAATCAGCTAAACATTTTTCTGAAGATATAGTTATGTTTTGGTTTCATTTTTTCATTTAATTATTTTTCGTGCCTACTCGAAAATTTTCGTGTCTATAAATTTCGGTTTGATAACATTTGAATCGAAGTTTCCATAATTGGCGAAATGTAATGAGATGAAATCTGTCGCATATCGTGAGAGATACACTTGTGCGAAAATCGGAAACAAGTACTCTGTCGTAAGGTTTATTATCAAGAGCAGAGTAGGACAATATACCGAAGCACAAAAATTGATTTTCCGAGCAGTTAACCAGAGGGAATGGCACCAAGAGAAGTATTTGAGAGGGAATTTCCTATATTTTGCGGAAAACAAAACTTTACTGAATGCACGTGGTGTTACTTTTAACATATAAAACTGTGCTAAGTGTTTTTGTATGACTAGATCTACTAAACCCTCCGGAGAGTTCAACTGTAAATAATACAGCACCACTCTCGTAATATATATATATATATATATATATATATATATATATTGTTAAATTTCAAAATCACCTAACTTGGTTACATAAATCTGTTTTCAATAACATTATTGTAAATCAGCTAGTACGTATAAAGAGGCTTTGTTCTAAAGACAATAGGAATAAGGATATTATAGACTTGTTAGTTGTGCTAAAATGCAATCACTACCCCGATAGTCTTGCCAAGCACATTTCACTGTTTTAGATTTAATGAATAGTTTGTTCTGTTGCACTTAATTAGAAATAAAATGTAATAAGTAATATAATAAGTTTATTTTGTAAAAATAATTATTCTAAAGTAACATTAATGAATAATTTTTATATTCTTAAGTGATAATAATAGTAATAAATAATAATATTTTACTCTTAAGTAATAATAATAATAATACAATATTAATTTTGGTTTGTATGTCCTATAAGACAGTCTCCATTGTAAATCTGCATCTGTGTTTCCTTTAACTCCATAGTTGCAAGGTTTATGAGGTCAATCCCCTTGCAGTTTCGTGCACTTAATTTCAACATTGTTTAGAGCCAGGTTTGGCGTTCTTTGATTTAGCAACTTTTTATTCATTTCTTCTGTTTCTTATGATTGTTCGGTGTCTAAGTATGTTTATTGGTTAGATCATACTTATTAGAAATAATCCATTGGTTTTTAGACAGTATCGGCACCGCTGATGAAGAGATGCTGTCTAAAACCTTTTAATTACTTATCTTTTCATGTTTTTAGATGCATGCTGCATAGTGTAATATAGCTTATGTTGGTTTTTCACTTTCAACTTCGTCATATATATATATATATATATATATATACATACACACACACAATGCATATATATGTATTGTGTGTGTGTTTAGCTTATTACATCATGTATCCCTTTCTGTATTAAAAATTGGGTTGTATATATCGTCACATATGTCGTTAGAATCACCACAAAACTCGCAGCAAGAATACTATGAATTTCATACTGAATATTCGTAAATTACCAGTAACGTAATGAGCAGCAGTAACATTTTCTGTTTAGAATTATACACGGATTTATTATCATGTAACAAATTTTTATCAGTTCATCATACCTTAAGCTTGTTTGCTGGAAGTATCAAGTTAAATAAAATGCAACTAATTTTATACAAATATGACGTAGATGCATTTGAATGCTCTTTATCTTTTTGGACAAAAATAATGTAAGACGGTTTTCGAGTTAAACCTAACATGCATCTTTTCGATCAGTATTAATAGTGAATTACGATTAATATCCGAACAATTTCATAACATAAAATTCTGGAGGTATTCGTCTCCACTATCATAATTTAGATACCTTTTTAATATATGAAATCTACTTACTGTTTTTAAAACATCAGTAAGAATTGATGTATCCTTTTCGTATTAAAAACAAAGAAAACAATGCTTATTTCTCAGGAGAAGAACGACTTTTAATTATTCCTTTGCAGTTTTTGAAAATATTTTTTAAAGGAATGTATTATTCCTGATGAAGGTTTATTTTAAGCGCGGGATTGTTTTACGAGATATATAAGGTAAATACAAAATTTAATGCCATACATTTTTTATGATATATATGTATATATGTATGTATATATATATATATATATATATATATATATATATATATATATATATATATATATATATATATATATATATATAAATATATGTGTGTGTGTGTGTGTGTGTGTGTTAGTTATTAGGGCCATTAATTCAACTTTAGTATCCGACAAATTAGTATGCCCAATGAATGCAATTTCAGTAAAAATCGCAGATAGATTCCCTAAAGCTTTTTTTATTTATGCACACATTAACTTACATATTTGCGTTTGCTAGAAATCGTAAGTTAAAGATCTAAAGGAAAAATTACTGCAGCAAAGTATTCAATCCGGATCATGGTTTTACATAGATGAGGTTTCATTTTCTATAAAAAAAATATTAAATTCAATGTAAGCATCACGGGATGTTATACACGCATAATATGGAACGCCACACCCTTGGCATGAGTTCCAATAATTGTCAGAATAAGTTTCTATCCTTAAACTTTTGTCCGGGAGTTTGAATTTTAGAATAAAAAGAGTTGTGTGATTAAATCTTCTGTCATTAACAGAAACGGCCTTAAAAATTAATATCATCACAATTCAGTTTAGTTAAAGTATAAACATAAATACAGAAACACACACACACACATTCCCCTAATATATATATATATATGTGTGTGTGTGTGTGTGTATGTATATGTATATATATGTATATATGTATATATATGTATATATATGTATATATGTATATATATATATATATATATATATATATATATATATATATATATATATATATACATACAGAGGCTGTTCACACATTTTTTAGACGATGTATATTGTATTCACAAAACTAAATTACATAAAAGTCTTGTGTTTAAAATGTTCTATTTGACATCCCTTATTCTGAACTATCTTTCGACACCGCAATTTGCAGGATAATAATGCATTTTGAAGTGTCAGAAGAGGTATTCTATCCCATTCCTCCTGAACAGCTTTCCAGAGTCCTGTAAGGGTTTTGGGATGACGTTTGGATAATGCAGATTTTTAAAGTTCTAAAGCACAAAAATACATAGGTGATACATCGGGAGATTTAGTAGGGATATCAGTGAAGGGTATGGCCTTGATAACAGTTTTTTGTTCCATTTCTTTTAGGAAATTTACAGTGGATTTTGATGTGTGACTGCTAGCTTTGTCCTGATGGAGTCTCACAGATTGATGGCACTGTGGGTAAAGCGATGGTATTTCATTCAGAAAAATTGGCGATGAAATATGTTCCTGATAGTATTTGTAGTTAATCTTGACATTTTTTCTACTCTCTTTATTTTTAACTTGCCATTATAAGAAAAACCAGCAACAATCATGACTCCCTTAGAAAAACTTTCTTTCGATTCTTTGAACCATGTACTTAAATATGTTTCTCCCCTTTTATGATAATAAATGGTTCTATTTTTGTTGCAATCATTTAAATACACCCATGATTCATCTATTATGACAATTGTCTTCCATTTTTTTTGGATAAGTGTTTCTCATATAGAATTCTGCAGCGTGTCCTGCGTTCAGCGATATGATTTGGAAGAAGACGATGCACATTGCGTTTTTTAGCTTTCTTAAGATTTAAATGAACGTTTATCATTTTGTTTACAGTGGACACCGAGCATTTTAATGATTTTGCAACTGTCCTTTGACTAGGGGGATTTTCTTTTAACATTAAACAACGTACCTTTGCAATAGTCGAAGATGTCCGTTTTTTCCTTGGATACTTGTTTGGAACTTGTGTCTCACTTGAGGCTCCAATTTGACGTTTGTTTCCTTTCTTGTTGACGATATTACCTATCGACGCTTTAGATATCACAAAATCATGACTCTCACATCGTTTTTGGATAACGGAGTATGCATATTTCTCTTCGGAAAGAGCATAAATGTAGCCTTCGAACCACTGCTTTGTTAAAAACGCCATTTTGAATAAAAACAAAACTTTCAAGCCGCAGACGATAATTTTGATTTTTAAAAACATAGTACAATTGCAATTATTTTTTTTTGCAGCAAACGATTTTTTATTACCGCTTACCAAAATCGTCTAAAAAATGTTCGAACAGCCTCTGTATATATATGTTATGAGGGGTATCACAAATACCCCTTTCCGTTGTGTAAAATTAGGGAGGTGAACTCCAAAGGGCACTATGCGTTTATAAATAAAAATAACAATATTTATTATACAATATTTTACAAGAAAAGGTCAGGTTTACATATTATATTTAAGATCTTGGTTGTACATATTTTAAGAGAATTAGGGCATACTTCATCCGCTTCGTGCGGCAGAACTATTACGGGTCGAGTGAAATAAAGTCTCGTAATCTCTCAAAAGGCATGAGCACTATTTAAAGGGGAAGAAATGACCAACCTGGGGAGTTTTTGATGAAACAGCAGAGCATGGCGTCGTTGAGGCACTTCTACCGGAGGAGGCTTTAGGCATCGGGCTAAAAATCATGGCGCCCCTCATTGGCGGAGGCAGCAGAATCGGCGCTGGTGGTTGAACACGGACATCTCGCCATTTTACGGGGAATCTTTTTTTTCCCAGGCTTTCTTCGCAGCTCGCTACCTCAAATCGATCTCTCGCTCTCCCTCCGATCATCGTTTTTCTCCCACACTCAGGGCTCACCCATTTTGATTATAACTCCTCCCCAGGTCAGTTATTCACGTAAATTTATTGCCTCTTCGATTTTTTTATTCGAGGGCAGGATGCTCCGACATCCCCGCGGTTGACCCACATGGTACTCTTATTTCCAAGAAAATTGGAAGTCCGTTGAATTTCCTGGAATTTCTTTCCCCCGTCCTGAGGAATTCAGGGGGTGCGATGTTTCTTGGAAAATTGGTGCAGTTCCTCCTTTTTCCAATATGGCCGTTTTATGCCTTGTAATCGTGTTGGAAAAACAAAATGGCTATGACGTTGGAAGGAGTTCAAAATGTCCAAATTGTGGATCCTTCACAACAATATATATATATATATATATATATATATATATATATATATATATATATATATATATATATATATATATATATATATATATATATATATATACATATATATATATGTATATATATATATATATATATATATATATATATATATATATATATATATATATATATATATATATATATATGTGTGTGTATTCAGTTGTAAGTGTATGAATTTTATTAATCCGCCGCTCATATTATTAATGCCACATCCAATTTCACTTTCGATGTCCCTTTTTCCATGCTCAGAATGGAGTGTCCAGTGCTGCTCGTGTAATTCCATTTAAGCCGTCGTATGCATAAAAACGAGACTATTTTATCAATCCTTTACATTCTGAGTGTGTATATGGTGAGGCGATATCTGGACCAACCGCTCTGCATCATAACTTTTTCAATAACACCAGCAGCGTTATAACCGTGTCGAAGCAAAATCTATAACGTCAGGGATTTAGCACGAATTTACGCGTACCGTTCGAGGCAGAAAAAAAAAATATTTCAGCCGATGTAGCATTTGGGACGTGCCAACGTTTTTAAAGAGGATTTTAAAATTTCTGTTAGAAAACCGTTTTCCCTAAGCTTTTGAATTTTATAACTCCAAAGAATGATATGTATAAGTATTTCTTCTCCAAAAATGGAAATGAGATAAAGAAATCAACAACACCAGCAGTAATGCGTTTCAATATAAAAAAATATTTGTAAATTCGTAAAATGTTTTTCATGGGTAATAATATTTGAGAACCAATATTTTGCAATTTTTTGATAGTCAGTGCGATATATGGAGATAAGAATATCTAGGAGAAAGAAAGCAAAATTTAACAATATTTTCGTGGAAATGAATTAAAATTGGTCCATCCGTAAATTCGAAACGGAGATATAAACGTGCAGGGGATCAAGGGATAACTGATAGGTTTGGTAAGAATGGAGAATGAAGACATTATAGCAATCGCTTTGGCAAACCCCCTCCATTCTTCTTTACTGTCGTCGTGTTCTACTTGTATGGTCATTTTTCAAATGCTTAGGAGCATAGTACTTTTTACTGTGTCTTTATATTTTATTCAGTTGGGATGTCTTTTTTTATGACCATAAACATTAGATATTACACTTAAAAAGTGCGCCTTATATAAGCGCCTTGTTTTTGTTAATGAGCATGCTATTGGGTACTACAATTGTCGAAGCCCGACTAAATCAAGATTTTATTTTATGATATAGTTACAAAATGTTTATGATACAAAATTTACTCCGGAAAGTATATTTTAAATCAATTGTGTGTAATTTAAGATATCAAACTTTCATTTATCTATATATATATAAAACAGTTTCGTAACTCACTGACTGACAGATAACACACAGACCAAACCGCTGGACTTAAAGGGCTCAAATCTTGCATAGCGATTCTTCTTACAGTGCACGGGTGCACTTAAAAAGATTTTTAAAAAATTCTCCTTAGATTTTTTAAATGAAATTTTTAAGCTTTTTATAACATTCTTTACAAGTTTGCATTTAAAATAATAATTTTGGTGTTATAAAATTTATATCACGAGAAAGATCATAAAAATTCCTTTAAAATGAAATTTCTTTTGAATCTTTACCTCTTTCTGATTTTTGGTGAATTTTTAAAGATTAATTTTTATAATTTAATTTATTAAAGGCTGATTACGTGGTTTCTTTTCTTTTTGTGATACTTTAAATTAATTTTGCCTCACGTGCATAACAACGAAATAAATTGACAAAAGAAGTATTAAAATACATAAAAAAAGATAAAATTTAACCACTAGACTAATTGAGATGGAATTTTTTAAAGAATTTAATTCAAATTAGTATGTTTTATGGGTATTAAACATACAAATTAATTGCATACATTGACCATTGTATTTAATTTGAATATTTTGATCTACAATATTTTGTCTGCAAAAATATCCGTTGCGATTTTTTTAATAATATATGTTATTGTTGGCATTATTGACATACATTGACCGTGTGTATTTAATTTGAATGTACTCCGATCGAAGCCGGGTATTCCGCTAGTGTTTACAATAAATGTAGGAAAAAAAATATTAGTATTTTACTATCCTAATCGTTTATTTAAAATGGTGATAATTAGAACATCAATGATGTAGAAAAAATATTGCTTTTAATAATTTTCAAAAATTCAGCTTTTTATTTATAAACTAAATTATTAAATATTATTATTATTTACAATAATACTAATTTGTTATTTAGACGACGATATCATAAACATCAGATTATCGAACATGATTTATTTTACTAACTTTTTCCAAAATTGATGTTTTTATTTATAAATAGAAACGATTAAATATTAACATTTTAATAGAGAGTATTTAGTTAAAAAAAACTTATTGAAATAAATATACCATGTACTTATTCTGTCGAAGTAATTATAGTAATTTTAGTTAGTTGATGTCTAGCTTTTATGAATTAGGTGATTCATTTTGTTTCAGTTTTTATGTTTTCTTTTTTATGCATTTCTTCATCTAAGAAGAGAGCAGATGTGTCCACTTTTGGGATATATCTCAAGAGACCTATAATTTATCTATCTTTCTAGATGAGCCCCCGGAAGCACAATATATACAATATATGGAACTCATAATGTTTCTTTGCGATAGTTTTCTCTATTGTTACAACTATCACTTTTGCACCCAATGACGTAGAAATTATTGATACAAATGAGACAAAATGAAGGCCATGTTTTCTTAAATGTAGATTTTTATTTTAAATTATAACTGTTAAATATCCTTATAAGGGGTATCATAAATTTTAACCTCTACCTTATTGCTCATGAAATAACGTGTGAAATAACGTGTACATACTTTTAGTTAAATAGCAGTTGAAGAATTTATGAATGTGTGTTGTCTAATAATATTTGTCAAATTTTAGTTTAAAATAACATTATCTAGCATTATTATTTTTATCATACCAAAATTCTTCCCTTTTTCTAAAGATGCATTATGTCTTATCTGCATATATGTAATTGAGAAGTGTTTACTTTCAAGGGAATGAAGTCATTCTTGTTTATTGTCATTGCAGGAAATCTAAAATAATAGGTTATAGTTTATTGTTTGTTTAGAGAGCTTAGTTTATCATAATAGTTTTTAGAATTTTAATGCTTACTAGATATATTTTATGTTAATTAATTTATGACATGTTTGTTAAGTAGATATTTCTTTTGTTACTGGATATATGTGCAAGTGTCATGGTTATAAATATTGCATATCTTGAACAGTCAGAGTGAATATATGCTATAAAGTTTCATGTTCGCATAATTTAAGTATAAGTTTAGGGCCATAGTTTAAATAGCTGTTTGAATTCTATAACATGAATAACTTTTTAAATTATTTTATATTTAAATTTTACCACATATTGTCTTTAAAAAAAAATATGTTAGGGCTCTGAATATTTAATCATAATTATTTGAGCCATAGATTCCCGCATCGGTAAACTGACTTATCTGTATAGCTGTCATAGGGATATTTCAGGAACAAGTAATTTAGTATCCTCCAAAAAAGTATGCCTTCGTGTGCTTGTATCCTATTATCAGTCTTCACTTCCAGAAAACCAATGCAGGGTTATCGATTGCAAAATTCTCAATTTTTTTCTTTCATTAAGGAAAAAATGCAGAAATGAATAAATGTATTTTTAAATAACTTCAGTTAACTACTATTTATTAATCGAACAAACCTACAAACTCTTGGACTAGAGAAGCTTAAAATTACAGATTGTTCCAGTACTTGTGTTTTTAATAATTTGTAATATAATCACACTGACTTAGATACCCGGAATCCTATGCTCATTTAATATCTATAGATTTTTTAGTATGGATATAAGGGGATACAACGGCGATAGACTAAAAAGAATCATAGTGGCTTCTAACTAAAATTTCTAGCGGTTATTGCCGAAGTGGGTGTCATTTATGTCTTTGTAAATGGGGAATTTATAAAATGATAGTATTATTTCATACACATATTATTAAAAAAATTCCTTTTTTACTTCCATAAGTTTCGGATGAATTTCTTATCATAAACCTACTTAAATAATACTGAAAAAAAATTATAGACAAAGCATTATAGGTTTACAGTGCTCTTTCTGTTTCGAATGTTTGTTTCATAGTGCGGCAAGTACATAGTACAATAGAGAATAAAATAATGTTTGTCGAGTCAGTAAACACATAAGAAAAATTAGGTACTTTTTTTCGTTTTATTTAGATTTTAGAATTGGCTTCATTATTTCTTAAGTCACTTATTTATTTATTAACTCAAATTGTACTGTAAATCAAATTGTACTGAAATCCCAGAGCTCTTGGCCCAGACTAATACATTTATTTTTACAATTGACAAATTAGCAAAACTTTTAATTAAAAAAGTTTACTAAGTAATCTTTTCTCTTTTGTTTTGTTAATTATGGAGTTCATGTCGAATTACAACTTGTTTTTACTTATCTAATACACAGTAGTAAGGAATATATGTAAAAAGTAGTTAAAAGAATAATTTTTTCTACTTCCAGAAGTTTCAGGTTTCATAACCTGTCTTAAATCTTTATGATTTTAATGTTTTGAAAACTCCTATATTATAGAACAGAATGAAGCTAAATATAATTAAAAAGGTAAGAAATATATCAGTAAGCTTGTTAGAACAGTTATGCGTCCATTTTCTCTGAGAAATGAACCGATATCAGTACTAAAAATTAAAGAGAATATCTTAAAAAAATTACGGCGAGGTTTTATCAAGAAATCTAAAGGATATGATAAAGAAAAGGACGAAAATGTATCTTATACAGAAGAGATTTTATTCTTCTTGGGTATTCAGCAGCTCTTATCTGACAACTTTAAAAAATTAAAAAGAAAAAAAACTAAGCCTGATTCAATAAAACCTATAAAAAACGTATGGAGGAAGAAAATGTTATAGTCAGGAGGTTGAAAAGGAGAAATCATTGAACTAAGGAGACATTAAATGCCTCAAAAAGAAAATTTTTTCCATCGTTCATTTCAAGGATTTTAGAGTTTTATTCAGATAGATTGTAGTTTAAGCTTTCGATTCATATACTTAGTCTTGAGGGCTTAAATATTTTGAGACGCCCTATACGCTTTCACCCATTTACTGAATTTAATTTGAAATACTTAGTTTTATGATCGTGTATTGCTTTGAAAATTCTCCTTCATACAGTTGGCCGATTTATTTTTCTTTAATTTGCCGGTTTCACCTATGTACCACGATTTCGAGAAATGTACCCGCTGAGAGTTTGTATTATTTATAAGACTGGGGTATTTTGAAATGTATTTTATTTTTAAACATCTTTATTAGAAAATCATATTCTTTTGGAAGTTTCATAAAAATTTATGAAACTCAATAAAATCCATTTCCAAAATAACCTTACTTTGAAAGTGAATGGAACCGATTAAATCCTTCGTACATGAATTAAAAAAATTTGTAACGTGCAGGTTAAAAAAAAAAATAACCTCATAAAGTGATTTTCAGGGCAGTATTTCAAATAGACTAAGGTATGGAAAATATTTCAATCAGGGAATTATATAGAGCATAAACATTTAAAAATGTATTTTACGAAATGTATTTCATTAAATGTATTCTAACTATCTATCGGTGCATCCGACCATCTTTTTCTTTCAATTTCTTTAAGTTTAGATTACTTTTTTGGTGTCTCTTTTGTTACGTTTTAACAGCTTAATGATTGATGTTTCGTAAATTTTATGTTTTTATCTAAGAATATAAAAATATTATAAAGAAACATTTAAATGCATATATCTATATATATAGCATTTCTTTTTACATATATATCCTTGAAATAATTAACAGAAGAAAATCTTTTCAACAAGTAAACAAAAAATTTATTCTCTTTACGCTCAGTAATTATGTTCAGTCAAACAATTATACTAGTGATAATACTATAAGAACAGGAATTTTTCAATATCCATGCTAAAGAAATATAATATAACATTTCATAATGTACGAATAATGAAGTAAGGAGCGATGTTTAAGGAGGTATCTATTAAAATTTTAAAATCGGTTGCTTTTTTACAATAAAGAATTTGGTGTGAAATTAATAAATATCACTTAGAGAAAACAAAAATTCTATTGAAAAACAATGCTTGTAATATATAAACATATAAGTCTATCATTAAGCTAATATTTGTTTTTATTATGTTTATTGCCTAGAGGAGTTTATGAAATGCTTTTTTCTGAGTATAATTTTAAGGAATTTTGAAAGTAGTATATATATATATATTTTTTGTTTTCTGCATAATTTTTTACGTTTTACATTACCTTTTTCCCTATGAATTCAATTTATGTATACAAGAAAACACTTTCTTATACATACAATGAATTTGCATACAAAGTTTTATAAAGTACAAAATTTATACTTTTCCTTTATTACATTGAATTTTCTTAAGGTATTTGTAATTCAATCTTTTTTTCTAAACATAGTTTTTTTTTTCAATGTTAGCACCGGTTATCCCCTTTTAAATGTCATCGGTATTTCACTTGCATTAACGCGAGTACTGGTTGTACCATAATACTGTGTTTATTTCTGGACAAAAAATGCTTCAATACAATACTCTTAAAATTACATTACTTTCAGTCGGCTACAGATATCACCACAACTACCTTGCGATGAACTCTATTATTAAATGATATTGCGATATTATTTACAAGAAAACATCCATTAAATGCAGTATAATATATTACGTTTGAGGTTTTTGTTTGTAATTAAAAAAAATTAAAGAATAAAATGCTTTTATCAGTAAAATGGTAAAACCACCGTGTTTCAAATATCTTAGAAACACTATAGCATATTACATACGAGAAAAATTTAGAAAAAAA
Source organism: Dolomedes plantarius (assembly GCA_907164885.2). Taxonomy (NCBI): domain Eukaryota; kingdom Metazoa; phylum Arthropoda; class Arachnida; order Araneae; family Dolomedidae; genus Dolomedes; species Dolomedes plantarius. Next base: position 35,228,905 of record OU015494.1, on the reverse strand, counting down.
TTAAATCATGCTCTCTAAGCATATTAGGGATGTATATCGTGGTAAAATGGGATTTTAAGAAAATTTTTGTCACAGTGCATCAGAAAAGAGATGGATCACTTTCTGTAAATAGTTATTCATAAGATTATTTTAATTAAGATATACGTGAGAATGAAAATTTTAAATTTAGTATTGCACTTCCTAAGAAATATATAAATATGGATTTACGCAAAACAGTCGGTATAAATGCCTAATTCTTTGAAAGTAATATATATTTTTCAATAATGAATAAAATTGTGTTAATTATCAATGTAGAAAAATATATTATGCATCGCTAGATATCTTACCGATGAAATTACAAATTATGAACTGGAAATGATATACATGCAAATTTAAGCTTTCTTCTTCAATATGCCTTATATTTTTATTTTATTTGTAAGTCAACTTTTTAGACTCTTAGCAAATATTTACCACCAGTTTGTTATTTTTAATCATTTCACATAAAAACTTAAACCTGTTTCAAGGATACATTTGTCAGTCGCTTTGCTACAAAAATGTTTGATGAAGTATTCTCAAATACTTCTGCCTGCCATAAGTATGCATAAAAATTTTCTAAACAACTCTTTTTCTTTAAAAAAATGTTTTATGTTTTCATTGATTTACAAACCAAAAACGCGTCCCTTCTATCCCCTTTTACCTGATCTAAATGGTAGATTATTACTGAAATGATACCAGTGTCTTCGTTTAGATAATTTGGGGAAATTAATAAATTCTATCCAATTTAGAAATTAAAGTAATAAGAAGCTCACCATTATAAACTCTGCATTTATTTTAACCCAATGATTGTGCCCAGCTATTCTCCCAAATAAAACACAAATGATTTCACAAGGTTTATTTAAAAAAGAAAGATATCTTGATACTTTTCAGTGTCCTGTAATCGAGACAAAGAATTACATTGTATTTCTTTGTCACCGCAGAAATATTTTTAATTAAGACTCATAAATAAATCCTATACGTATGATTTGAAAGTAGAATGGAGGGTTTATAAAGTAAAATAGAAAGTAATTAAAGAAATTATTTACTCATGATTAATTAAACTTTGCCCAAATAAAGTTTATCTACAGAGATTGCTATAAAAATCAGTATGTTTGTAAACTATTAACTATTAACTGTAAAAAGAAAACTAATTTTATAGTTACTACCTTACTCAGATAATTTAATTCAGGGAGAGCGAAACTATTAAAGAGAAGTTTTCATTCGAATATTTTAAAATGTTTCATAAGGTTATTTATTTATTTATTTATTTATTTATTGAATTGGTAAGAGCATCTATTATCTTGGATCCTGCATACATAACGGAAAAGGTAAAGAAATTAAGTGGCCTTAATGTATATCTAAGAATATGTTAGAATATACGACATGCCTAGGACAAACATAAAAGCCTAATTTACAAATCTTCTGAAGCAAAAAACGATGTAGAAATGAAAGTTCCTTTTTATTTAAATGAAATCCCATATACAAACTCTTGTGTTGGACTCTTTAAGAAGCGTAAAAAGTTTATTATCCGTATATATTCAGCCTATTGCTAGAGATTTTCCTACTCTTCGGTACTGCGGCTCTTCTATTTAATGGGGAGATCACCTTAAAACCTCCAAAAAACTCTATTTTTTATTATGATTTAATTTTGAAGAATGGAATTTAAGGAATCTTTAAAAAAATTAAGTCGATACTACAATTAGAAGCGATTTTATGGCCTAATGTATAAAGCTAATAGTGCAGTAATTTGTGACATGTTATATAACGTTAAAATGATGCTTCCATATCTAAAGTTATATTATGCGAATTCAAAAAGAAAATGAAATATCATAGGAATGTATGTATACTGCTTGATTTAAACTACACAAGGAAGTACATCTTATGAAATGTCATGATCATAGATTACGACCTTTTAACATATTTCCCCAATAATATTAGTTGCAGTATGGTTGGGAGTTTAGAGATGAAGTAATGTTCACTTTTTGCAATCAAGAGTTGAAATTTCTTCTATGTTTCTACATCCCATCTTCAATGAAGGCAAAATTAACATATCATTCACAATAAGAGACCAGAAACATTTAATGTTGTAGTCTAATACAAAACTGTTAAGAAAAAATTGCTATTTGAAGGAAATATAAAAAGAAGAGTTTACCAAATATCTATATGCTTATATACATATACACATTGAATTTTTAAACTACATTAAAGCATATAACAATTTTTTCTCTTTACTTTAGGAAAAAATATTTTGGAAGTTGTATATTCTATTATGTATATATGTTTTAGAAAGAAACCTTTAAGAATTCTTTGTTTTAAATAGGATCCTGTAGTCAATAGCATTTCTTTAAATATTTTTCTCGATAATACAGCATTTTTTCATTATTTTTTACACTATGCATCACATTTGTTTTTATATAGGAATTAAGAAAATATGCTTTATTAAATAATGGCTTTAATTTTTTAACATAAATCCTTATTTAATTGTAGATTTGCAATAATAAAGGTTGATTATTTGAGCATTAAGTGACAATCAAAAAATCCTCTTTACCATCACCATAAAATGCAAACGTTGATGATATTTTCCGTATCGAGTTTCTCTGTTTCGATGCGTCGTTGAAATTTCAAGTATTTAACACATTTTTGTCATAAAATACATTCTGACTTAGCCCCTTTCAAGCAAATAAAATTTGTATGCAAGTCATCATTTTTAGAGTGATTCTCTCAGAACAAGTAATGACACGTTACACACACACAACCACTGATATTATTCAGAACTGCGTAAGAGCACTCAACACACTTCGTTTAGATTGATGCTCTTTGCGTAATTTATTAGACGGCTGATATTGCAGCATGTAACCAGCATGAGTTGAAAGTCTTCCAAAGTGCCATCACTGTGTGACACCATCAATCACGTGACTAGAAATCCACCTCAGCGGATGCGAGACAAAACTTTTCATTTATATTTTTTATCTATCCCATTAGAAGCGAAAGAGAAACGCCCAAAAAAGGGAAAAAAGCACAAAAACACGAAAGGATGTTTTTCCATGCCACGGAATAAGGTGACAACCATACATAGGTGATCATTCTTGTCCAAGCTGAAAAACCATATAAAATATCTCCCGTTCTGCAAGTTAGAAACATATTTAAGACAAGAAAATATTCATTAGAAGAGTGCAATAATTTTTCAGAATTTTTAGTACTTCTAATTTGTGATATTTGATATTTTAGGGAATATATTTAAGAAGATCAAGGAATATATTTTTATAGGTTAAAATAGAGTGGCAAAATATTATAATTTTTATCATTGAAGAGAACAGCTGATCTTAATTAATATTTGAACCAGTAATTTTTTTTAAACATTAGGAAGCTTTCAAAAAATTGGGCTTTAGTAAAAGCAAAACTGGATTTTGAAAAATGTCACAGAAATGAAAACTAATTGTTCAGTACAATGAAAATTTTTGAAAATTGGGGCAAAAAAGCAAATTTTCTATAACTAACCAATTGTTAGAAAATTTTTCAATTATTTAACATAATTTTAGAAATCGTATAAAAATGATATTTTACAAAAACCAACAAGCTATTAAAAGTGGAAAGAGCATAGATTTAAAATAAATTTTCATTTTAATTCATATGTCCTCTATTTTCTAACTAGCACTAGGATATAAATTTGTTATGAATCTTTTTGTATTGTTTTTACTCATTAAAAGTTAAAATATTAACTTTTAAGAAGTAAAATGTATGAAGTAGATGCCTGCATTATGATGTAAAAATATCATGTATATATATTTATATATGTATCAGTATATACATTATAAGTACAATAACATCATAATTTTCATCAATATGTTATGTCATTAGAGTGTATGATGGACATTGTTTTGATATTTAGAGTTATTTAGGAAAATATTGTTTTTACTCGAAACAGAAAAGTGAAAGGTATACATGAAGCACGGACATACACGGATGTGCATAAAATGTGTGCATACAAAGTGTGCATACACGGATTTATATTTTCAATAATTAGGGCAACGGGTGGAGCAAAACTTAAAGGAAGTATAACCAAATTTCTTAATTCGTGGAAGAAATGAACGGAATATTTTAATTTTATTTTACTACTTTAGTGTTGTAATCCTAGAAATTTCTTTGTATATAAAATCTGCTTTTAAAAGTCTTTATAACAGAATCTAGACAAAATATTCTTGTTTACATTTATACAGTTGTAAAATGAATTATAATATTATTCTTGGTATAATAGAATATGTTATTATAGTTAATTCATAACTAAGAAATTCGGTGACCCATAATAACAAATGTTCATTAGATATCTTAGATTTCAAGTTTTGTTAATGTAGAAAATATCTACATTAATTTCACCTTTTGTTTGTATAGATAATATCTACACCAAACTATCTCTAAAGTTATTCGTATCTTTCGTAAGACACTGTAGATCTGAAAACAAATTGGAAATTTTTTTAATTTTATATTTTTTAAGATATACTGTGCGAGATACAAGATTTTATTCAAATTGGGGAATGGGACTCAGCCGAAGACTTAAATTTGTGACTTCTATTATTAGTGAATAAAGCACTTTATTTACCAGAAATATTTTATTTGCATTATTTTTAATAGAAGTCTAGGCACTTAATAATATACCGTTGGAATATGCAGACTTGATTCTGATATTTCTTTTTTTTACATGTACGTACGGGAAATATATAAGTATGTCATTATTCATATGTGTAAATTTTGAATGTAATTGTCTATAAAAATTCTTTATTTAGACATATACAAGCAATGAAATGTGTGATATGGAGAAAAGCGTAGTATTTTTACATTAATTGTTGTGCAAAAAACAAATATCCTGCAAATATCTTCCCTTAAAAAATAATTAATTTCAACACGGTTTTTTATATGTCCATAGTTATTCTTTAATTCGCAATGTTGCTTGTTTTCAAAGCTCCGAAAAGTTTACACCGCAGCAACACGTTGTCTTTTATTACAGTCCCATGTGGAACGGAAATTAGACTGAGATGGAAAAAAAAAACCAGAAAACTACTGCGAATCCCTGCGGAAAGTTACAAATACCCCAGTAATATCCGAATAAACGATGTGTCAAATAGAGACGAATTTTTCTTACCTCGTAATAAAGAAACGAATATGATCCACTCGAGCATGATCAATCCAGCGGCTCCAGCCCCGCGACTGCTTACACCGGGGCTACGGACCTAGCTTTAACTGCGCCCGCAGCGCCCCTTCGGAACACCACGATCTCAGGTGTCCGGAGCGGGGAATTCGGATGGTATTACCTTGGTTGAGAGGTTTTCCGTATAGCACGTCATTAAGGTTTTACGTTCACGTGGGAGGGAAGTGTTTCCTTTATACATGCTGCTTTTCGAACTGATGCGCTCTTGCAAAAAAGTTGTTTCTGCCACATGTTTATGAATTATTCGGAGAAAACTGCTAGTTTATGTTTCTGTTCAGTAATTTTAGCCATTAAACTTAAAACGTTTGCAGATAAAAAATACAATCAATTTATTGTGTGTAAAAAATGTACATTTATTTTTATTATTGTGACAAATCCTGATAAAGCGATATTTTGTGAAAGTAGCATGTACAATATTATCATTAATATGCACCTGAAAACTTACTTGATTGAAAAACATTCATTTTCATAACTCGAATTCGATATCACGTTTCTACTATTCAAACACTACCGGGATTTCTTACAATCACTCTTATCAACACGTGAGAAATAAGCACTAAATAAGAACTTTGGTATTTTGATGGTAGACATCGATTAAAAGTTTCCTTATCCTTATAATTTTCAACAATTGGATATTAAATAATTTTCTGAGACCACATAATATTTATTATTAAGACTAAAATTGCGGTTTATATGTGGTGTATACATTCTCGGACAAGACACACGTGAATCTACAGCAAATGTTATGACAGTTTTTATGCCGTTTAATTCAAACGCTTTTATACGTGAGGAATAAAAACTGTGTTATTCACGATATTTAGGTTTTCTAGGAGATTGTAGAATTAGTCCTTATTTGGATGATACAGGTGGCAAAATGTTGTAGTAAACTTTCCTTAAAAAATTGAGTTTTTCACTTTCGGATTCTCGTTCACCGATATTTTCTATTTAATATAACTACTGTAAGGAACAGCCAACTATTTTTTCGAACCATTGGTACGACGTTTGCTCATATAAAACAAATTACTGATTTTTCATGACATCTTGAATCTTAGAATTGCTGTCACGTAAATATCTTATACGTTTCGCCCTCTGAGTACAGATATATATCCCGAATCAAGTGTTTAACTGCGAGAAATTAAAAACTAATACTATGTGGGAGATTATTAGGTAAAGATGCATTCATATTCGAGTTATAATAGAATTTTTTTCACCCTATAACAGTTTTAAGTTATGTATGAGCAATTCATGCATAATTCAAATTCCCGATATTCTATAAAATATTTTCTCTTCAAAATCTCTTGATCGATAATTAAAGAATTATTCAGGAGGTATTGCTTGGATAAAATGATATAGTCGCTAAAATACTGCTTCTACTTGTAACTTTCTTTAGTAATCCTACATCCAATGTGTAACTATTAAATACTTACCATTCTCAGATTAATTTTAATTGGGACTGATTATTTTCCTTTGCAAAGGCATGGTATAACCTTGGCTCATTTATTTACAGCTCAAATTTAAATAAAAATTTTCATCAGAATTTGTAGTTATTACTTTAAACAGAAGTGAGTTGGTTGTTTTTGTATTCTTAGAAAAACATTAACATGGAAATGAGTATTCAGTTTTGCTAACTACTTAGTATGAAGAAAGAGTCAAAGAATTTACATTTTCGATCATGCCTTAGATAAAAATGATTCATAGTAGGAAGCAAAATCATATTTCGTAGTATATGTAGTAAAACACCAAAATGTATCAACATACAGGTTTCGAGAATAAGAAGTAAATATTTCACAAATAAAATATAATATATAATCTGAATATGGTATCTCGCCCTGAAACAGTTAAAATAAACCTGTTTTACAAAGTGAAATTTTATTTGAATTTCGTATTAGTGTGTAATGAAAGTGGTTTACTTTTATGTCCTTTATGAAACAGTTAAAATTAATTTACTATAAATTGAAAATAAGTAATAGTGAACCGTAAAAATCACCATTTACTTAAAATTACGATAGACGTAAAGATGAGGTTTATATATAAATTTTCGAGTGGAGATGGGATAATTTGTTAAAATATTTTCATCGAAATATCCGAATATTTTTCTGACTCTCTGTCCATTTTAATTCTACCTTGCATCTTCATATATTACCCCTAACATTCATATACCTTTCATCTTCAAAAGAGTCAAAATTTTTTTAACATTGATTCCAAGAAAACTGGTAAAGTATATGACTGATTCTAACAGATTTAAAGAGTTGAATGTTTTAACACTGCGTTAAACTAAGCCCAACGAGATGGAAGGAGGGAGGGACGAGTCTAAAGTGATTGAAAGGGAGAAATAAAGAGGAGAAAAATTTTTGGAAGTATTTTTAGAAGAGGAGGGCCCCCATTTACGATTTTTTCAAAATAATATTTCTGATATGCATATCGGATGAAATATTTAAAATAAAAAATTTGTACATCAGTAACGAAAGTTTAAATTTAACATGGTATTTCTCGATACCGATAAATTTTAATAATTAAAACAGTAATGTTGTGTACAGATAATTTTTCAAATTTCATTTGTGCTTTTAAGTAAAATTAGAAGTAAATGAAGCTTACACTTGAATTTTTAAATGACTATTTTATTTCTTTAATTAGGTAGAACCTGAGACATGAAAGAAATTATCTTATCATCTTACATGAGAATTTCGAATAATCATATAATTCTCGTTGGTAGAATAATATTCACTAAAGATGAAGCTGAAATGGGAAAGATAATTTTATGCACTGGGTAAAAGTCTTTTGTCGTCACGGAATCTAAACACGACATTGTGAACTATGGTTAAATAATTCAGTGATAAAAGCAAGAAATGAGTTTTTAAATATCTCACTGCTATTTATTGAGTATAAAAGTACTATTTTTATATATAGAAAAATTTAAATTTTTGTATTAATTCGAGAATTAAGCAGGGATTTCAAGTAAATATTTAACATATTTTCATACTTCGAATTTGCATCAAACACAGGGTTTCGAAATTCTTTTTGTAATTCTTCCGTGTTGAATCTGTACGAATATTTACAGACTTAGGACCTTAATCCCTGATGTAAAGATTATTCTTTACATCAGGGATTATGTAAAATGTACAAGTCTGTTAAACGTCCACATGCTCTGATATTTCAAACCCCTAATTAAAACTACGTTGTTATTCAGTGCTATAATATAATACCTAAGGCCGTAGTCACTTTTAACAATATTCTAAAATATTTATGCAACAGCACATACTACGTATAGATGTTTTCCAAAAAAAATTGTTTTCCACATGTCAATGAATAAGAAAATTTTGCTGTTGTTGCTTTTCATCGAAAAATCTACTCTAGTGAACTAATTCTAAATATGTTCTGCATTTATCACCGATTTTTCTCTCCGCCAAATCGTTAGAGGTAATCTTTAATGCCTTGGGAAGATCATGGGTTTTGTGATATGCTGGTACACAAACGGGAGCGAATGTTTTTCTGTCTCGACAGAATCCATGCATAGGTAGGAGAGCACTCAGTCGATAACTACATTTTCCCCCTCCTTTAAGCCGATATCTAGTAACCCAAGCATAGCAGAAATACCTATTTATAACATATATCTATATCTCTCTCTCTCTGTATATATATATATATATATATATATATATATATATATATACAGACCCGTATGCCACCCGTATACATACCCGTATGCCTTTACCCGTATGCCAATACTAACTCTCTCCGCCAATTCATGGAAAACCCTCTTTGTCCTAATTCTATATTCACGTGCAACGGGAGACGCGGATTGGCTTCGATGCGAGTAACATGTCGGTGTTTTTATGGAATAAATTCCTTTGTTCGTGAATCTGAATGATATTATTTTGGGCCATAATGTGTGAACTTATTTCAGGAGATGACCATTCGGGTCATTTCACACACACACACACACACACACACACACACACACACACACACACACATATATATATATATATATATATATATATATATATATATATATATATATATATATATATATATATATATATATATATATATATATATTTATATATATATATATATACACTGCTGGCCACCCAAACTGCAACACCAAGAAAGACAAGAGTATCACAACAAAATTTATTTTGTAGATAACATGTTGACCAAGTATCAAATGATTAAATTTATAGATTTTTGTGAAGTGTGGTTTCTGCCAAAATCAGTAGCCAGAGTAGCCGCCATTGTTGGAGATCACCGCTGCCACACGCCTCGGCATTGATTCAAAGAGACTTTGGATGAGTTCTTGGGGTACAGCAGACCAAGCAGCTTCCACACGTTGCCAAAGTTGATCGGTTGTGGCAGCTGGGGATGGAATCTGGGTCAATCGTAGAGCAACCACGAACCACATGTTTTCTATAGGCGAAAGATCCGGAGAGCGAGGCGGCCAGGGAAGCAATTCAATCTGGCGATTGACGAAGAACCGTTGGACAATGCGTGCCACGTGTGGTCGCGCATTATCCTGTTGAAATATGGCTGTGGGCAAGCCCTGAATGTAAGAAAGGACAACTGGCTAGAACACCTCGGAGATGTAGCACTCGCTGTTTAAAGTACCGGCAATGCGTACTAGAGGTGTGCGAGAGTGATATCCAATACCGTCCAATACCATAATACCCGGTGTAGGACCAGTGTGGCGGTGCATAACGCAGCTGTTCAGCATCCTCTCTTCACGGTGTCTCCAGACTCGAATGCGACCATTGTGGTGTTGCAAACAGAAGCGTGACTTATGTAAAGACAATTTCATTCCATTCTGCCGTCCACATCCTTCTGTCATCGCACCATTGGCGGCGGAGATGTCTGTGGTTCTGCGTCAAGAGTAGACAAAGCAATGGACGTCTTGCGGACAGACCACTCTGCTGTAAACGGAATCGAATGGTACGCGCAGACACTGGATGATGCGTTACAGACTGCATGTGCTGTGCTATGGTTCGTGATGCGACTGAGCGATCCGTCACTGCCATGCGCACAATTTGCCTGTCATCACGTGAAGTGGTGTGCTGAGGTGGATGCGATCGAACACGCCGGTCCGTCGTACCGTCCTGCATCCAACATATCCGCATTACAGTTGTTTGGTTTCGTCCAACACGACTACCGATTTCCCTGAAAGATAATCCACAATCTCGGTAGGCCACTATCCTTCCTCTTTCGAACTCGGATACTTGATCAAAAGATGATCGCTATTTTCGACGAGGCATAATTGATCGTTTTTTTGAAAAAACCACAAGAAAAACACAATTGCCGAACTTGAAATCGCCGAAATCTCCAAGCCTTAAATAGCGCTTTGAAGTGGCGCCACAGGCACGCGTGATGTGCGTCTGCGTTGAAATTCTAATCATTTGCATATCTCACCTCCGCTAATGCATGTTGTAAATTATGTTATATATATATATATATATATATATATATATATATATATATATATATATATATATATATATATATATATATATGTACGTACATATATATCTTTTCAGGCTGATATTTTCGTTGCTTAAAATACATCTGACTTATCTAGGAATTAAACTGCTCTCTGGACTCTTATTCAGCCCTTTAACCTTAACCTTAAGTCATGTCATGGTCTTCAATAATAATCTTCATATTATTCGTAGTTCTAAATATACTGTCATCTCTTAATAGGTTAAAATCAGGGCATTTGTTGGAGATCTCCCACACATTCTGACATTTTACAATTTTAATTCACTGAAAATTGCTCTGCATATTCCAGAAATTAAAGACGAAACCTTCTAATTTTTGAACGTATTGACAGTAAAATTGTCAAGATTTATAAACAATTTTACCAATATTCTTTTCATAAATTTAAATACGTTTTACGATAGTTTTAATTTTTAAATGGATTTATGTGACTAGCCTAATGTACATTGAAAAATAGATTAACAGAGTAAAAATTAAAGTCTCATTTTTTTGCATCTAAAACACAAAATTTTCTCAAAATATGTAATGCAACTTCAGCGTCGTTGCTCCTCTTAAAGAGAAAGGCGTTTGCAGTAATAATGCACAACAACAAAAACACAGTTCTCGTAATAAGTCACGCTGCAACTTAATGATCACTCCCTTGTACTTCCAATTAGTGTAATGTAAGGCTTAGGTAAATAACGGCTTCAAATTATTCATTTCTTAAAGAGCTATTTGCTAAAGGAATTTTAAAACTAAAAACGAAGAATAACTCTCTTAGACGGAACTACAGTAAATTTGGATGTAGATATTCATAAGAATATATGATGAACTAAACGAATTTCAGCTAAAAATGGTAATGAACTTCTTTAATAAAATGCATAAAAATAGAAATTTTATTTCAAATATATTTGGATTAGGTTTATAGACACACACACAGAGAGACATGAACTCACACACCCATATATATATATATATATATATATATATATATATATATATATATATATATATATATATATATATATATATATATACAGGGTGATTTTTTTAAACTGACACTACTCAGAGCTATCTGCAGCGCGATCTATCACCCGGAATTTCATCAAAATTGATAAAGGGACTAAGGACGACTTGGGAAAGAGTTTCCGGAAAAAAAAATAGTTCCAAAAGTCGCCGATAGGGGACGATATGGCACTGTTGTTGTCGGAACCTCCAATAATTTCTATAAGAGACAATTAGAACATCAAAATGCAAATTCATGACTACGTAGTCGACAGCAGCGCCAGTATTTTGGGCTATAAAGATCGGTGCGGAATCTGTTGTGCCTTCGCTTTACAGAATAAAGGGTCATCAGTCGCTTTTTTCCACTGGCATGGCCACCTCTCTTCCCAGACGTAATCCATGTGAGATCTTTCTGTGGGGTTATTTAAAGTCTAAGGTGTATCTTGGTGGAGTCTCGAACTTGGCTGTCCTAAAGGACAACATATCCTGGACTTTGATGAACATTCCTGGTGACATGTTACGCTTGACCGTTCAGAACGTAGTCTTCAAGATGTAATGTGCCGCCCACCAGGACTGTGGTCACATTGAAGGAGGTATATGTGAATTTGCTGCATAAAGTGGTGTTGCACGGAAATTTCTTTGTTATTCATTTGTCTGCTTACAACTTTTTCGGTATTCATCCCTTGTATTTAAGCCCGAAATACTGGCGCTGCTGTCGACTACATAGTCGCGAATGTGTATTTTGATGTCTTACTTACCTTTTATGCAAATTATCGGGTGCGCTGACAACAAAAGCGCCATATCTTCCCCTATCGGCAACTTTTTGAACTGATTTTTTTTTCACGGAAACTCTTTCCCATGTCGTTCTTAGTTTCTCTGTCAAATTTGGTTGAATTCCGGCTGATAGATCGCGCTACAGATGGCTCTGAGTAGTGTCAGTTTAAAAAAAATCACCCTATATATATATTAAGATGTATATATATAAATTATAATTTTTTTATTGTCAAACTAATCTGTGAATTCAGGCTCAATAATTGTTTTATGCTAAAATTATTTGACATGCTAAATCCGTGTATCAATCGGACTTTTTGGAAAAGTTTTAGTCAATAAACTGTGTATTTCATTATTGTGAACTGAAAATAAATTGCAAAAAAATGCATCTACTTATATTTCACTTTCATGGGTTTTTTTTCAATTTTTTTCAAACTACTTTTTTTTTATTTCCCGCCGTCTCGCTCCAAATCTTGCTTTTCCAGCTTGTCTAGTTTTCGGGTGCGTCCTATTGCGTGGGCTTCATAAATTTCTTTCTCCCCTTTCCGCTGATATACAAAGGCCTTTTTATGTTTCCGATTTCTGCAACACTCATAATTTCTAGAAAATTCCGTTATTTCCCAATTTATATCAAAGAGTTATATGAGCTTTGTCGTTGTTAATCATCCATAGTCTCTATAACGTCTATTTCCTCTTTGCACGTCGAAAAGCCGTAATCATCAGACCGCAACTATTTGTCCTAGCTTTTAACTGAGTTTAAAAAAGCAAGTTTTTCCTACATTTTTTTTAATTGATTAATGATTTTTTTTGCGCCTAAACTCGTGTTACAGTAGCAGAAGTCTGACTTGTATAAAACTAGCTGAACACCCGTGCTTCGCTACGGAGTACACTCAAATTAAATATAATGCTCAATGTATGCAATTAATGCAACCTTTCCCCCCCAAAAAAAAATTATGTATATTTATAATAAATGCAACGGTCAGTGTATGCAATTAATGCCAAAAAAATATATATATAAAAAAAATCGTAGCGGATATTTTTATAGACAAAATAATGTAGAAGAAAACATTAAAATTGAATACAACTGTCAATGTATGTAATTAATTTGTATGTTTAATATCCATAAAACATACTAATTTAAATTAAATTCTTAAAAAACTTCCATCTCAATTAGTCTACTGGTTACATTTTATCTTTTACCGTATTTTAATATTTTCTGTCAATTTATTTCGTTGTTAAGCAAACGACGAAAAATTAATTTAAAGTATCACAAAAATAAAAGAAATCACATGATCAGCAAATAAAAAAATTTAATTCTAAAAGTAATCTAAAAAAATTTAATTCTAAAAGTAATCTTTAAAAATTCACCAAAAATCAGATAATGAAGGTAAAGATTCAAAAAAATATCCTTTTAAAGGAATTTTTTACGATCTTTCTCGTGATATAAATCTTATAACCCTCAGATTATTATTTTGAATACAAAGTTTAAAGAATGTTACAAAATCAGCTTCAAAATTTAATTTTAAAAAATCTAAGAAGAATTTTTCAAAAATCTTTCTTAGTGCACCTCTACACTATAAGAAAAATCGTCATGCAAAATTTCAACCCTTTAGGTCCATCGGTTTGGTCTATGTGTTATTTGTCAGTCAGTCACGGAACTGTTTTATGTATATAGATAGAAAGATCATTTAGTAGTATTTAATACTATGAAAATTTTAATGAAATAATATTGTTTAAATGAAAAATGCATAAAGCATTCTCTCATACAAAGAGCCTAAAGTATTAACCCAACAAACACAAGACTGACGGCAACTTGACGGGCCGGTTCTGGAGGCGCCGGTAGAACGATAGGCTCGGGGAAAATGATCCGTACCGTTGCCGTGTGATTTACGAATCTCCGACGGGGAATCCCGTAGTGTGTACCCTTTTGAGGGCCGGTGATGGTTGGATGGGAATCGACCCGAAATCGCTTTTCCTCTAACGTCCCGTAATCGGACGTCCGATTCGTAACCATAAGTAACAGAAATCTGCATCAGAATTATGGATTTGAAAGGGAAGGCGAAGATTAAATTAAACAGACTTTTCATAAATATTTATTTCACTTTTGTGAAACTTCTTTTGCACGAAAAATTTACATAATTTTCCTTGTATGAAAAGATTGTATTATATCAGAAGTATACGGCTGACATAATATAATCTTTCGGTTATACTATGTGATATATGCATAATATATATCATCTATATATTTAACTTTCTAAGCCGACTTTTTAGGCAGTCCGTGAGAGAAAACTACTGCATCAATTTACTTCATTTTGGTCTTAAACGAAAGACTGTAATCTGTAGATTTGTTAAATTTGGTTTTTGTGACAGCAATTTCTATTAATTAGCGATAATTTACAATTTACAATTGATTTTTACGCATGCTCAGTGGCATGTTTAAATCTGTCTTTAGAAACTCACTGTTTCCGCGCACGCTCAGTGACATGTTTTAATGATAAACACGTTTATTTCGAGAAGTCTCTCTAGATCTACCTCTGCCTTATTTATTTTTATGATAATTATATTTGTGAAATACAACAGTAAACCTCATGGAAATTGTTTATTTCATGCTGTTTAATTAGCGATAATTTACAATTTTAAAAAATTGCTTTCTGCACATGCTCGGTGACATTTTTAAATCTGTCTTTAGATATTCACTAAGCACGAATCCGCTTAATCACAATTTGTTTCTGCGCATAATTATGATTTTCAACATTTGACAATGATGTGTTGAATATAATTTGTGTATTAGTACATTCATTTACTATCTAGCCGTCATGTTTTGATAGACATCAACTATTGTTAGATTATATTAATTTATTTTTGGCTTTTATATAGAAATGAAATAAACATCCACTTACAAATGGATAATTTTTTCGATCAAGAGTTTATGCACAAGAAAGCAAAGAGTAGTTCCTGCCTAAATTTGTTTTTCATTTTGATTAAGAAAGACTTTTCGGCAGACTCTCTTGTATGCCAAATCGGGTATCTATCGGGGCTTCATTTCAAACCCTGGTTCTCTTCGATTTACTTGGCAACTCTACCACCAGTTGCATTGGGCCAATATCAATTTCTGTAGGCGCTTCATTTCCTTTTTCGGTAGACCACTGGGTTACACTTATTTGGACTACACTTATTTTTCGGTGATGGTGTTGATAATTATTTCATGATTTAAATATTTCGTGGCGCTGCACTTGGAGCCATTGTTTTACTTAAAAATGACCATTTTCGTTTATTTTCAGCGCTTTTTTTTGGGGGGGGGGTAAGTGTACTGATTTTGCAATGAATAACACTACCGTTTTTATTTATTAGAATATAGATATATCCATAGCATAAAGTAAAATACTTCGAGCTTCCAGTGACAGTTCTCTTTTAAACGAAATTGAGTCCGAATGCATTTTAATAAGTGTTTAACAGATTAAACACTAAAAACATATCATACCTTTTTATACCTCTATACCAGTGGTGGCCAAACTTTTGATCACTACGGGCGACCTTTAATTTAAATTATAGGCTGAGGTCTACCAACATCGAATGTGTTGAGTGATCATAAGAAAATTAGTAATTTAAAGCCAAAAATTAGTTTAAATTTAAAATAATCATAGATATTACTAATTATATTCAATATCAAGTTATTTTAATAAGAGATAAAAGGTTTTCTTCTTAAAAAGTAATTAGTTTATAAATAAAACAATATGCTTTTATTTTCTTATTAATGCGAACAATATTATTGTAAATTAATCTTAACTATTATTTTTATTTCATATTAGAGGACGCGCTGGAAACATGACATTGCATATTTTCGGCAAGCTTTTCATACTGTGGTTCCTATGTACTTATAGTATCCTATGTAGCTATTCGTAAACATACTACCAAATGGTAATCTGTTAAACGGGACCGATGTTTTGTTTTGATTGCATTCATGGTAGAAAGTACACCGTACGTCAGTGTGTAATAGTAGTTCCCCGAAATCAGATTCACGTTCCTCTAGCAATGCTCTGAATCTGCGTCTTTGCAAACTTCTTCCACGAATAGAATTAACTATTTTAAATGCGAAATTCATCACATCTGAATTCAATATTTTTGAGCACAATGCCTGCTGTTGAATAATGCAATGGTAGTTTGTTAGACTTGGAATATCATCATAACTTTTACAAAGAGTAATAAATCCATTTTGATTCCCAACCAATTACATATCAGACAGGCGGGCGACTGGGAATAGTTACGCGGTCTACCAGTCGACAGCGGTCGCCGCTTTGGCCACCCCTGCTCTATACAGTCAAAATATTGTTATTAAAATTTTGATTTACATTGAATTATATTCGTCATTTTTAACAGTATTTATTCGCATACTTTATACCTAGTGATGTATAGAACGATATAGAATGATTCGAGGAAATATAATAAAAATATTGTTAACTGCAAATAAATTTCACATAGCTGACCAACGTAGATGTAAAGTTCTAACACCCATTGATATGAACCGTATTCATATTTTCCGAAAACGCTTCATAAAAAAAAAAGTCATCACAGATTAAATTAGAAAGTGTGTGTTTGTACGTATGTAAATGTTGAGTATTTTAGAAGCTTTTAATGTGCTAGTAAATAGATAGTGTACTAATTATTTTCTTCATACAAGTATTCTGCGTATATCTTGTTTGTGATGCAAGTCTTCACCTTCACAGCTGCACTTGTTTAATGAAAATAAAAATGCTTTTTAGGATAATTTCATGTTTCAGTTTGAATAACAATTTTGCAGTCACATAATATTATCTAAATTATTTAAAGTTAGAAGGAAAAAAAATATTTTTCTCGTTGTTGATTATATTTCATAAACAGATAAAAACATTCAGATTCAGATAAATATTTTATTTTTTTCAAAACAATTACTAATAGCTTCGCAGAGGTAAAATTTAAATACAATCTGTTCCATTCAATCATGACTGGTAAACAAGAAATGCACTTTCTTTTACGTGCCAAACATTGGCATCTATTTAGTGCTTAGTTCTAATGTATCACTGTCACCGAGTACAATGAGGTAGGATACTTAGTAGGGATATTAATTTTCGTATTTACGAAATACTTTACGAATTCGTATTTGCGAATAAATGCGAAAATATTTTTTTACTACTTTTAGGCGAAAATTTGGGAATAAAAGGCTTTTAGGCGATATTAGTTAATAATAGTAATAATTTATTGAGATAATTACTCAACTAAGACCATCCACGGTCTTTAACGGAGAGACCTCACTGTCCGTCGGATTTGATCCGAATTTCACCCGGGCAGTTTGCTCGTATACTGGAACTTAAAAATCTAACAGTAAAATCAACCGATCAGCATGCTTTCTCGACAGACTGCTCTGTTTTGTCATAAGTTCCACTCAGGGTCAAATTCTTTGTTCTGGAATGTTAAAACGGAGCAAGCCAACTCTTTCTGAGAAGTCGTTTTCTTTCTCCCCTCCCCCCCTCTTGTGAGGACAATCTTTGTTTGCAGGTGGCAAGTAGAAAGAGATAGAGCTTTTCTCAGAAGAGTGGAGAATAATTTCTTCCCCCTCATCTAAAAACAGATGGGGAATGCTCGAATGCTGTCCCTCGCTCGACAGTCCGTCAGGGGCAAAGGTTGAAAAATTTGGTGGGGTAAATTTGAAATGGAAAAAAGTCTAACTGAAAGTAAAAATGAAAACATGACCGCGAAACCTCATCCTAAAACTGTTCGAACGCAGGTAAATATCGAGAAAGGGAAGTCTCTGATCCTAAAAAAAAATCCGCCGCCTCAAAGATCCATTGCATCGAAACTAGGAATGTATTCTGGCACTGTAAGTAAAATCATTCATAATGATTTGAAGTTAAAAAATATGTTTAAAACTAAAGTTCATCTGCTTTTGGCAAAGCATGTTGCTGGAAGGAAAACAAATTGTAGAAAATTATATGTAAAACACTTAGCTGCTGAAAAATGGAAATTTGTGGTAACACTCGATGTGGCATGGGCATATTTAAGTGACAGTAATAAAAAAAGATCAATTTTATTTTGCACAACTGACGGAAATGACCGTACGAAATGACTTTGTCAGTGTACAGAAAAGTTCCGAAAGGGATTCTTGATAGTTGCACGATTTTGTTGCAACGGCAAATTAAAAATCAAAAAAGTCTCACGTAAAGCCAAAATTAATTCACTCTACTATCAGCAGAATATTTTAGAACCAATTTTTGAAGAAGAAATTTCAGCTTTATATGGAATGGAAATTGATAAAGTTGCGCTTCATATGATCAAAGCCTCAAGTCACACGTCTAAATCAACTGTAGCTCATTTAGTAAAGAAAGAATCAGAACCAGGAATAAAGTGTATCCCATTTAATGAAATACCTGTAAAATAACCTGACGCTTCTCCAATGGACTTTTGCGATTTCGGTTTATTAAAACGAGACTTACAAAACGGCATCCAAGAACACTGAACGGACTTTGGAAAACGGTCCAAGAGGAATGGGGTGAAATTGATATGACAATATTAAGAAAAAGTTTACTTTCATGGAAAATTCGAGCTAGAACTATTTTAAAGAACCATGGCTATCAGATAGAAGCAAATCGCCGAAAAAAATACGACATTTATACAAAAAAATTAAAGTTCAAAATCGTTTCCATAAAGTGCGAACGACCTTCTGTACATCTAAACACCTAATATCAATACAATATTTTGATACCAACATCTTGACTTAAAAAAGAAAAATTGCGAAATCAATGTAAAAAATAAAAATGTAAAGAACGTAATTTGTTTCTTTAATGATTTTTTTCTTAACCCTTTCAGTCCCAAAAGTTTATTACTCATTCTAAAAATATGAAATTCCTGAAATGAACTCATTTTATGTCCAGTATAAAAGAACAGAAAGAAAAAAAATTTTTTTTTAATTATTTAATCAAAATTTTAAATGATTCCAAATGGCATCATTGGGAATTAAGTAGTGCTTGAGTTAAAAATAGAGTTGATGCCATTTGGAATCATTGGGAGTTGATGGTAGGTGGAAAAAATTAAATATTTTAATGTATTTTGATCTATACATGTATCTGAAGCAAATAATATATTTTAATGAATAAAAAATATATTTTAATGAATTTTAACAATGCATTTTAATAATTATTTTAATTTATTTTACATGAAATTTTTTAAAACAATTATTAATTTTGTTAAGGCAAAGTGACACATTGCATTTTTCACACATTGTTCTGGTGTACGATTTGATACACAATTTACATCTTCTTTTTCCTTCTATAGAAAGAAGCCAGTGGCCTAAATTGTCAAATCTGACATCAGCAATGGGCAATGTATCGATAAAAATTCCGATTTTCTTTTTGGCATGTTAAAAGATTTTGAAGCAAATCAGTAGAAGTATACTTATATTCAATTAATACTATTCAAGTATTCAAATTTGGTACAACCATGTGCTACAACCGCTAGCAATCGAAAATAAATGTTTGGAGGTGTTGAGTTGCGCACCCCATTGATAACTCCCAGTGATGCCATTTGGAATCACTCGTTTTTGAAAAAATATGCAACAAATATTTCGGATAATTTATTTAAAAAAATTGCCAAAATATGATTTTTACACTTATTTAAAAATGATAAGAGGCTAATTTAAACATTATTATTTTTTTAATTACATCTAAAATGAAATTGATTTTAACGTGTTTTTAGATTTCAGTTGACACTCAAACATCAAATATTTCTTCCTTTACTGGAATAGTGCTGCCATCTATAGGGTAAAGGAAAAAATAATTTTGAATAGAAAAATGTACAAATATTTCAATAAAATTTATTTGATATCAGTGGCAGTTCTGGCGGCTGAGAAAAAAAATTCTGAATATCATGATTCCAATTGGCATCACTGGGAGTGAAAGGGTTAAAACGGTCGCAAATGTCCTTAATATATACAGGGTGGCTAATAAATACTGTGACGAATATCGAATCATTTAATTACACACAGATGAAATAGAAAATGGAAAATGCAACAATATTATGAACATTATACATGAAAGTTTACCATGAAATAATTTTACTTGAATCGACTGCCATCGTTATCGATTACAAAAGATAATCTCTTACGCCACTGTCCTATTGCGGCACGAAACATTTTATGAGGTAATTTGTCCCTTCACTCCGTATGGAAGCTTTGAGGGAGTCCAAACTTCTGTGCTGCTTAGCATTTACTTTAGACTCTAAAATCCCCCAAATGCAATAGTCTAAAGGATTTAGATCTGGTGAAGAAGGTGGCCAATCTTCTTGCTTGATAAACTTCGGGCAATTGGCATGGAGCCATTCCTGTGTTGTTTTGGATTGGTGGGACGGTGCAGAATCTTGCTGAAATATCCAATTCTTTTTGGGATACAATCTGTTAGCATGTGGTAATAAACGTGTAGCCAATACTTCCTGTTTGTAATATTCAGCATTGATTTATAACCCTTTATCGATGAATTTCAGAGGCAGTTTTCCATTGTGTGACACTGCAGCCCAAACCATAACAGAATTCTTGTTCTGAAAGCGTTTAACAGTTCGAAGATTTTCAGGTATATCCTCGAAGGTTGCTGAATATACAACATCATTTTTAGCATTATAACTTTGTTCTGTAGAAAACAGCTTCTCGTCAGAGAAAATTATTTTTTCAACACTTTTGCTACCGTGCCGGTTTAGCAATTTCTTACATCTTTGTAACCTTTTTACTATTTGTGCAGTAGTCAAACCTTGAACTTTTCTTTTGCGATAAGGGCGAAAACCCAGGTCTTCATTTATGATAAGTTGCATAGTTCTGCGACTGATGTTCTCTTCTGCAGCCATTTATTTGCAGAACGTTGTGGATTTCTTCGTATCTTTTCACGAATTCTTTTGATACGTTCTTTTGTACGAACAGTGCGTGGACGACCGGACCTTGGTCGATCTTTACAGCTATTGGTATCCAGTAATCGATTTATAGTCCTATATATAAACGTCCTATTAAAACCAAGGCATTTTAATTGCTTAAATATTTTACCTGCAGAAAATCCGCGATCAAAAAGCTGTTTAACCATTAACCTTTTGGCTTCCATCTTTAAAAATATTCTACATGTTTTACTTTAAACAAAAATCGTCTGCGTTTACAAAAAGTTGCCAATCATACAAATAGATAGATAAATTGTTTTTCCAAACGATTAAAATTAACTCTTATTTTTTGGAGTGTTACAGTATTTATTAGCCACCCTGTATTAAGAACAATGATGCTACAATTTACACTGGCAGATAATTTAGAAAATTTTGATAGATAGATGTTTACATCTTCGGTAGTCATTAATTTCCTTTTCACGTAAATATTTCCCCTCTTCCTATTTATTTCAGGCATTCTGTAGTTTCCCTTGCTATCTATAGCAAGTCCCCAGTACACATGTATTCATTCCACAATGAGAAAATTTAATTCTAAGTTTCTTAAAAATTATTAGGATAGTGGCATCCATTAAATCGTTTCAAGGGGTTCAGAGAGCCATCCATTAAAAGCTTTCAACGAGAAGTTACAAGAAATTTCAAAGCCTCAGGAAAAAAAAAATATCTTTATAATTTTTTATTAACTTAATCTTTATATAATATGTATTTTTAACGCTTTAAGCTGATCGTGTACATAAAATGATTTTTTTCCCGCAAGAAAAGTAGTATTTCACATTATTGAAATTCTGAAACATGGCTAATTTAGTCTATAAAATTGATTAACTGTTCGTGTATTTTAAACCGTAGCTGAAAATACTTTGATGCAAGCTGAAAAATCAGACTCTAAGTATTTGTTTTAAAGCATAAACATTTTGATCACAAGAAAGCTGAAAGTTTAAAAAAAATATTTCCAGAAAATAAAAATAAAAATTAATAAAAAAAAGTGTCTACGGACTCAAAAAGACTTTTATTGCAGAAGAGTTTTTTTCAGTCCCAGCCCCCCAAAATACTGTTTTAAATTTTTCGATGTCCGTGTAAATTACTACACATATAAATATAAGTTCAGCGATGTAGGGACGAAATACGTTTGGCGAGCGTGCGATCATGACGTACACAGATTGGCGATTTTCCTTCTTGGCGAAACTTTGGCGCACGCTATTTATACCAATTATATTTCGACACAGTTCTGTCTCAGTTCTCTACTTCGAGGTTGGACATTTGCGGCCATGGCGGGACTTAGAAGCGAACACCTCCGTAGTATGAAATTCGTGGAGGGGGAGAAATCTTTTTCTGTTTGTCATTGCTCCTTTCCCACTTCTACTCACAGAATGTATGGGCGTCTCTTTGAGACAGCTGTCGGTTGAGCAGGATTTTGTCTGTGATTCTCTTTTAGGGCGGGGTCAATTGGACTCGGTGTATGCTTTCCTACAGCAGGGATATTAGAAACACCACATCTGATATCTCTCCGCTGCTCGACTGTGACATTTTTTTAAATATACCATCATTGGACAATGACCGAAAGGTATGTTTAATTTTCAGTCTTTTCATATTCAGCAATATGATAAGACTGTAGGATGACAGAATATTATTATTTTTTATTTCCAAAGAATAAACTTATCAAGACCTATTTGAAGATGTCTCAAAAAAATATTTCTTGAACAGCTAAGATTTAACAACGAATCACTCTTTGATATGCAAAACAATGAAACATTTTTTTTCACTTGTCAATTTCTAAAGAAAAGACTGAATAAAATTCATAAAACATTGAACTACAATAAATTTTAATTTTTAATCATTTTCAAATAAATTATATAATCGGGTAGTTCCTGATTTTCAGGAATTATTCTGAATAAAAATTTTAGGTGATAGCAGAGATTAATATTTACTATTACCTGAAAATACACGAGAAAAGGGGAACAGTTAAAAATATCAATACTAGTTATACATGGAGGGCCAGAAAAAAAAATAAAGTGAAAGGGTAGATATCAGATCATATTATATATAAAGGTTAAAAACAATCTCATTAATAAAAATAAAAAGCATGTGAGAGGAAGGGTTCTGCGAAAAACTTTGAAAATCTGCCGGTATTCCAATTCCGGCTCACTACTGGCGAGTTGCCCTGATTCACGGCGCTTTGCTGGCTGTGAGATGGGTACTTGACGGCCTGTCGACACCAATTATTGCTCCCGTAACCGGCCCGTCAAACTCCGGTTACGCGACGGCTGTCTGTCCGCATTGATGGCTTCGTCGCCGCTGCTTCACGGTTCGCAGTCGGATGAACGATGGCTCGTTTCCTACCTGAAGCGGCCCAGCACTCGACGGGGTAGTCGCGGGCGAGAGGACACGACCGTGACGGAAACGATACTGACCTAATGTGCCGGCCCGGCAGTGGAGAAATCGACTGGCCGGAACCTTCCGACCCCGGCCCGATACCTCTGTGTTTGTTGGGAAAATAATTGAGTGAACCCGTTTATTTGACTATTCCCTTCAGGACTAAGACAAAATAATGCAATTTTGTGTACCTCTTACTAAAGTCCATATCCTACAGCATGTCTTGATGGTTCATAGCAAGTTTGCATGTTGCACACTCAATAAAAATAATTTTATCATATCTTGAAATAAATAAATGTAAAAAGGTGGATGATTTTAAACATTGTCTTATTAAAAAACAACCAGATTACTGGTGATTTAACTGGGTGGCTAAACTTCGTTTTGTGTAATGTTCTACTAAAATATTTAAAATACATGGGAATAGGCTTTTGTAAATTCATATCAATATATTTGACCTCACCAATGTATAAAACTTGAAGCACTCCTGTCTTTCAACATAGTATACACTACTATACAATATTATGAAATTAGCACTCGGTAAAGAACACTTCATCTCTTAACTTATCATCGATTTATACATTGTGTTTATTTTTCATAAACTCCTATTTGCTTGGATTAAAATGAAAATGCCACAAACTATAGTATAATTCGTTATAGTATTAAAAATTTGGCATTTCTTTTAGTTATGATAAAATATTTATTTTTTTCCAGGATTCACAGGTATTTTGTACTCCGTGTGCAACTAAAATCTCCTAAAGTGCTGTACACTAATATATTACTCTTGAAACAAATATAATGCCAAGAATTTGCCCTAAAGATTGTTTAGATGGAAAATAAAGATTTAGGGGACTGCATGTATAAATCACACTGAATCGTTTCGTTTAAATACGTAACGTAATAAATGCGACTCATAATCCCACATTCACGTGTCTCCCATAAACTAAGACCATGAACTGAATATTTTTATTTCAAGCACTAGTATTCCAGAAGGGAGTATAATTGTAAGAATACAGGGCCATTGAATGCCAAGAAAGCATTTCAAATCTATTTCCTGTCTTTTATTTATCACGATTTTACTATTATAGATTTACGGCCCTTTTTTCAATCTTTCATAAAAATCAGGATTGCATTAAATTGAATAAAATTTAATAATATATTATTGTGGTTTTAGAAAACTATTTGAAACAGGCAATTTCATGCTAAAATTTAGCAATATCAACTATTTTTTTATTTATATTATTATGTACTTGTGTAGAGTATGTGGTATCGGGTACTGTCTACTAAATGCGAAGTACAGATAATTAATTTACAGATATATTTACAGATAATATATCTGTAAATATATCTATATATCTGTAAATATATCTATCGGTATATTTACAGATAATATATCTTTAATTTTCCTTGATTACCACTGTTCAAGAATGATTGGAAATAATTAGATTGTAAATCGATAATTTCTTTGAACAGTTATACTGATCGATGGATTTTTCTCTCTGTATAGCATTTAATTCCAGAATGTGCATACTAGGAGGATACACAAATCCAGAATTCGGAGGGACGTCCATGAATACCTCGTCATTTGAAGATATATCATCGTGTTGTATCCCATATTTTACAGCGGGTGATAGTCGAACGGCTAGGACGCTGGCATTCTTTGTCAAAGTCTGTGAGTTCGATACCGACTATTCGGATGGATGTTCTTGGCTTTAAGCACTAGTTCCATGCGTAATAACCCCACGTGTAGAAAAGAATGACCGTAGAGCTGTCAACCAACCCATGTTTTGCACATTGCTTTTTGGTCTGTGGTCAATTGACCTCTCATCTTCGATGTCTGTTTCTATACGCTTTTCATGAGCTATATTAGGGATTTTATACTCTTATTAGCTATAGTACAGCTAATACCTTAAAAATCTTAAAGTATTTCACAAATCTGCGTCTTTAAGATTTTTCTTCAAATAAATAAATATCTGAATTTCGCATCCTCTAGTTTGCATATAGTGATTTGGTTTCGGGTAAATCGACTTCTCACCGATGATGTCTACTCTTCTAATCCCATGATGATCTTAGCTATCAACTTTATATCCAACTAGCTGAAAACCCGCACTTTGCTACGGAGTACATTCAAATTAAATGCAACGGTCAATGAATAAAACTAATGTCGAAAATAAATAAATAAATATATATATATATATATATATATATATATATATATATATATATTGTAAGGGATATTTTTATAGACAAAATAATGTAGAAAAAAATATTCATATTAAATCAAATAAGACATACTAAATAATATAGTGCAGTTAATATAGTACAGTTTGAGGAACATTTCTTTACTGTATTTTAATATTTTTTTGAATAATGTCCAATCATCTGCCTCATTAGCAAGAAAAAAAAACTTTTGACTATTTAGTTGTTATGCACGTGACGATAAATTTATTTAAAGTACTAGAAAAAGAAATCAGGTGATCAGCATTTAATAAATTAAATTCTAAAAATTAATCTTTAAGAATTCACCAAAAATCAGAAAATGGAGGTAAAGATTCGAAAAACATTTCATTTTAAAGGAGCTTTTATGATCTTTCCCGTAATATAAATTTTATAACCCTCAAATTATTATTTTAAATGCAAACTTAAAAAAACTTACTAAAACAGTTTAAAAATTTTATTTTTAAAAATCTAAGAAGAATTTTTAAAAAATCTTTTTAGTGCACCCCTACACTATAAGAAGAATCGCCATGCACAATTTCAGTCCTTTAGGTGCAGCGGTTTGGTCTGTGCGTTGTATGACAGTCAGTCAGTAACGGAACTGTTTTATATACATTGTATAGACTACGAGTAATGTAGATAGTGCATTAAAAATCATAGAAAGACACATCAATGCGCAGAAAACTTTACTCTATAGTAAGGATAGTAAAATTCTGATGAAAAAATTGATTTATTGAAATGGAACGTCGACAACTACGAGATTTTACTACCGATTCAAACATAAAGGTATATAGTACATGGAAGTCAGTTACGCAAAAAATTTCTATTACAAAATCTGTTCAAAATGTACTTGTGACAATTTTCTATATCTTTAAAGAGTTTACCAATTTTTACTGAATTGTTCGAAATATTTTTTTTGCTGTATATTCTGGAAGTGTTACGACAAAATGGCCCGTAATTCCAAACTTTTAACGTTAAGAATTTTTTGGATACTTCAAGGGATTACTTGTTTTATTCCCACAGATACAAATAGATGCAAGAACTTAAAATGTGAACCAAGTTAAAATAACCCTGAACGAATATATTGAAATGCATTGCCTTCAAATAATAATTAAAAAAAGTTCTTAGTAGCATCAAACTACTGATCAAAGGTTTGAAGAAATTCAAGAGTATTATAGCCAAGAATTCATGATTCAGGCTTCGAGCGTCATACTTTTATTCGTTCAAGAGTAAATCTAACTACAAATACAAGCTTTGCACAAACCACGAAGCAGCCAGGTGCCAGGTGGCGCTACCAGTACGCTAAAACAATATATATATATATATATATATATATATATATATATATATATATATATATTCATTCAATTTTCAAGAAGGTTGATGTTAACAGTGATTCTCAATGCATAAAAAGTGAGAGGTTACCATACAAATATTAATGTAACTCTTCCTTGTGTCTCGCAGTGTTCTTGGATCACCTGTAGCTGTTCATGCCCTTGTTTATTTCAGTGCAATATTCTACACGTGTTCGAATGCACTGAATGTAAACCTAACAGATGACTGTAGCCTACAAACATGCGTGAAGGTTTAATAAAAACACAAACTAGAGTAAAGCTCACACTCTCTTCTTCTTCGTCTTTACTGTTGATCTAAAACTGTTGTGAACTGCTGAAGTATTTTTTACTATAATAGAAAAGTAAAATACTGCATATAAGAACAGATGTTTTCAATTTATAATTCAAAATACAGTGAAATGAACTCTCAATATGTATTTATGTATTTTATAGGGTAAAAGTATATAAATTAAAAAGTATATAAAAATATTTGAATATATACCAAATATTTATAAATAAAGAAATGAATTACAATGGGCTATTTTATAACCAATGACATTAAATATAACATCTTTCTAATTCGCTAAATGCTTCAACATACCTCTATCATTATATATTTATGTATCATGTATGGAAAAAGTATACATTTGAACTAAATATTTAAGAACAAAGAAATGAATTTCCGTGGACTATTTTATAATCAATGACATTAACTCTAATATTCTTATTCTTCAGTTTTTAAACGATTTAACACATGATTTCTTGTGTTTACCGGCAAGATATCATCTCTACGTAAATAAAATTATCATTGTGAATCTGAACCTTATTCAGAAAACACATCTTCGCTTATAAAACAAAGCAATTCGTTTCAATACTTAGCTTAAATTTTCAATATATGTCCACTATACCAAATATTCCATTTCTAATGAGTAGTTACGTGATGATAAAATCCATTAAATATTCTTCTCCGTCGAGAAGACATGAGATATGAAATTGCGTTATTAATAATTAAACCCAATGGATGTGAATGAAAATCCTTTGCATAAAGTCAGAATTTGGTTTGATAAACGAATAATCATTCGATTTTCAGTGGTGTATGAAAATTGATTATTAGTTTGTTCTACTACATTATTCCCCGAACGGTGTATTTAAAATTCAATTTCATTCAATAGGAACAAATTAATATTGCTTCTGCATAAACAGCAGTGCCTTTCCATCCTATTTTATGATTTAGAAAGAATGCAAATGTAATCATACGCAAAAATCATGTTATATCACATATATCGGTAGTCCTCACTCTTTTTTTTTCAAATTCCTGAGGGAAATATCAGTTGCACCGCCCACCTAGGGTAAATTTATCTATGCCACACTAATTAGAAGATAGTGAAAAGATCTTTAATATATTAAAAAGAAACATACATTTCATGAGATATTTAAAATGTTACATAATGTTTTAATATTTTACAAAGTATTTCCTTGTTCTATTTTCAAAACATTACTTCATATCTCGAGAATATTTTTTTATATATAAATAGCAACGTATTTCGAAACATATGGTAAATTATGTGTAATATAAACTAGTTAAATTCCCTTTTAATAGTTCTCAAATAATCTTTGCAGTGCTCTTTCAAAAATCTTTCAAAAATGTGTTTATTTGATATATTAATCGAAACTTTGATACATTTTCTGTCCAATTTGTTATATATATATATATATATATAACTTGATGGACGAACAATTTTGGACTAAAATATCTTTAAATCAAAAAGTCGATGATAATGTCTCCTGTTTTTATGTTGCCATATCTCTTTATATATATATCGCAACCTAAAAAACGGGAGAAATTATCATCGACTTTTCGAGTTAAAGATATTTTAGACCAAAATTTTTCGTCCTTCAAGTAACTGGATGAATACAGATTTGCAATAATCTCAATTGTTAGTCTTTTCTGTTCTGTTCCTTAATACACTAATATATTTTTTTAAAACTCAACTATCACTCCACATATTTTGTTATATTAATCTTCAATTTAGCTTTTTCCGTTAAATTTGCATGATGCATTATTCCTCTATAAAAAAAGTTAATAGAACCTAAATAACTGGGTAGATTATCATCACTTTTCATTGTTTTACATTTTTTGTCATACAACATTTTCTCTTTCAAAACCGTTTACCAATCACAGCATAGGTTCTAAACGCATCCATATTAATACAAATTGTTCATTTGTTCTGCTCTTTAACCTGAAAAAATCATTTTACCGGCATTAAGCTATAGCTCTCCATTCTATGATATTTCTTTTAAATTAATACGCAAAGAATTAGAACAGACTAGTTTTTGTTCATAGAGGCGATATAAAAATTGTCAACGCATTAGAATACATTTCAGTACATATACACTGAAGTGCCACTGAATTAGGGATAGCAAAGCTTATGCAAATTGTGTAGCGCTGCGCATCATGTATGCTCAAGGGCACTGTGGTAATTGCATATATAGCGCGTACTGTGGTTGTTCTGAATTAGTTGTTGAAATTGCCAGTATGGGTAAACTGCCTGATTTAGACGTCTTCGATCGCGGACCAATCGTAGGTGCGCGACGCATGGGCCATTCGATTTCCGAAATCGTCAGACAGCTAGGATTTTCAAGGTCGACAGTGTCAAGAGTATACCAAGAATACATGGATGCTGGAAAAAAAACAAGAGATCGGGCAAACTTCAAAGGACAATTAGCCTTGACAGTACGTGGTGAGAGACGGCTCAGGCGTATTCTACGTAGCCTGCGAAGACAAACATTAGCTCAAATTACCACCCAGTTTAATGACGGTGCCAGTCGTACAGTCAGTAAACGGACTGTGCAACGCTCGCTTCACCGTATGGGTTTCGGGAGCCGTCGACCTACGAGAGTACCATTGCTCTATACTCGCCATCGGGCTGCACGTCTTGCCTGGGCAAGAGTGCCCAGAGACTGGAGTGTAGAGGACTCGAAACGAGTAGCATGGAGTGATGAGTCTCGATTCCGACTACTTAACGCCGACGGGAGGCTGAGAATATGGCGTCAGGGTCATGAAGTCGTGGATCCTGCATGCCTGGCTGGAATTGTACAAGGGCATGGTGGCTCAATCATGGTCTGGGGTGTTTTTTCGTGGCACAGTTTGGGATCTTTGGTGCGTGCACCAACCTCCCTCAATGCAATTCGGTACGTAGAGTTGCTGGGTGATCACCTCCATCCGTTTATGCTGTTCTGTTATCCGCACGGTAATGGAGTTTTCCAGCAAGACAACTGTACCTCTCACAAGTCCCGGTTGGCTACTGGCTGGTTGGATGAGCATTCCTCTGCCTTCTCTGTCATGAATTGGCCACCTAGAAGCCCAGACTTAAATCCTATTGAGCATCTTAGGGATGTTTTGTAACAAGGCGTGAAAGGTCATCACACAGCACCAAAGAACCTTACTGAATTATGGACAGCTTTAGCCAATATTTGGCAAGCCATTCCCATGGAACGTTTCCAGAAACTTATTGAATCTATGGCTCGTCGTGTGGCAGCCGTTTTCAAGGCCAGAGGAGGCCCAACTCGTTACTAGGTAGGTATCCCTAATTCAGTGGCACTTCAGTGTACTTAAAATTCAATTTCGTTGAATAGGACCAAATTAATATTTCTCCTACAGAATCAGATACGCCTTTTCATTCTGTTTTACAACTTAAAAAATACACATGAAATAATATAGCGTAATATACACAAAACATTTTCAGCAGCAATATTTTCCTAACGGTTCTTGAGAATTTTTACCAAATATTTAAAATTTGTTAAGTGCTTCTTATAGGCTATTCCATGTGCTCTTTCTTTGGTTGTTAGGTACAGCGTTTACTCAACAGTAAACCTATTTGACTAACTTTGTTAAAATGACTAAATGGTGACTAAAGGGCAAGAGGCTGTTGTAGGAAAAAAAGGAGCAAACTTACAAAAGATATAGTATTTCGTCAGTTAGAGAATCCTAGAAATCATAAAATTCCCAGAATTTTAAACTAGAAGAACTTTAATACTTTTTTATGGATTATTAAAAGAAATTAGTGATATCTCAAATTTACATTGACGTCCAATCTTACTAAGTTATAAAATAAAACTTAGGGAAATAAAACTATTATTTTGTTTGATTAATGATATTCATAAAACATAGGACATATACTGGTGTTCGTCAAAACATTTTAAATAGTATATTGTTGCTATGTTTTATTTTTAGCAATTACAATAAACAAACTTGCTAAATGACGTTTAAAGATTCAACAGGGTATGAAATGTTCCCATATCGTAAGAGAATTTTTCTTCCCTTTCAAATCGTCCAGAAAGAAAGACCGATATCTACTTCAACGAATGGAAACGCAACAGTGTGATTTATTGCAGGATGAAAAGGTGAAAAATCTAGTGACATTCTTAAGAATTAAGAAGGCATTGTATCTTATTCTCTAGATCCTACAAATAGACTATAACATTTTTAAAAGTCCCAGAGTTTCAGAAAAATTAGCCAACGAGAAAATTTTGTGTAATTATCATTTGGAAAAATATTTATAGTCTATTGTTTTTATGGGAAAATCTTTTAAAATGAGGAATAATTAGGTTACTGTTACGAGCGATATTTAAGGCAAGCCTCAATAAAAAGAAAGAGACAAATGAAAAGAAATTTACTTGCGTATCAAGGCCAATACGTTTGTTGTGGTTAACTGATCGCAAGTTTTCTTTGTTTCATAGCTAAAAACAGATAATTTTGGGAAAAGGTCCATTGTTTAACAGATATGGATGACAAAATTCCATTGGGATTTACTTATATATTTCACTTCTGTGGTGCGTCAGTCTGTGTAAACCGGCACTGGATTCTACATCAAATCGTTCAATTACCAGACTTTTGTTTTCTGTGTCCAATCCCACGGGTAATATTTCAAAAAAATAGCTAATGGAATCCCCTTTTTATATCAGTGTTTAGTGATATTCTTAAATGGTTCGTGTCTACAGAAACTACCACAGCTAATGTTTTGTGACCTGAGGAATAATTGTATAATTAGTTAAACGTGATTGTCATTTTTCAAATCTTTCTGGATTTCTCCGGAACCCTTTGTCTTAAGCGTATTCACAGTATTAAATAGATCCTCCTCAACCATCTCAGAAGTCAATTTTCTTCTGCTGTCAAAAGATATGCCATCTAGTGTGATTTGCTTTTATTGATTTATCTATATATATAAAACAATTCCGTAACTGGTTGACTCACTGACTGACATACAACGCACAAACCAAACCGCTGGACCTAAAGGGTTGAAATTTTGCATGGCAATTCTTCTTATAGTGTAGGGGGTGCACTAATAAATATTTTTGAAAAATTCTTCTTAGATTTTTTTAAATTAAAATTTTAAGCTGTTTTAGTAACTTTTTTTTATTTGCATTTAAAATAATAATTTGAGGGTTATAAAATTTATATCACGAGAAATATCATAAACATTCCTTTAAAATGAAATCGTTTTCGAATATTTACCTTCATTTTCTGATTTTTAGTGAATTTTAAAATATTAATTTTCAGAATTTAATTTATTAAATGCTGATCACGTGATTTCTTTTTCTGGTACTTTAAATAAATTTATCGCCACCTCCATAACAATGAAATAGACAAAAAAATATTTTTTCGCTTGCGGACGATTGGAAATTATCCAAAAAAATATAAAATACAGTAAAAGATATGTTCCTCAAACTGTACTACACTGAAGTGCAACTGAATTAGGGATACCTACCTAGTAACGAGTTGGGCCTCCTCTGGCCTTGATAACGGCTGCCACACGACGAGGCATAGATTCAACAAGTTTCTGGAAACGTTCCACGGGAATGGCTTGCCAGATATTGGCTAAAGCTGTCCATAATTCAGTAAGGTTCTTTGGTGCTGTGTGATGGCCTTTCACGCCTTGTTCCAAAACATCCAAAAGATGCTCAATAGTATTTAAGTCAGGGCTTCTATGTGGCCAATTCATGACAGAGAAGTCAGAGGAATGCTCATCCAACCAGCCAGTAGCCAACCGGGACTTGTGAGAGATACAGTTGTCTTGCTGGAAAACTCCATTACCGTGCGGATAACAGAACAGCATAAACGGATGGAGGTGATCACCCAGCAACTCTACGTAACGAATTGCATTGAGAGAGGTTGGTACACGCACCAAAGATCCAAAACTGTGCCACGAAAAAACACCCCAGACCATGATTGAGCCACCATGCCCTTGTACAGTTCCAGCCAGGCATGCAGGATCCATGGCTTCATGAGCCTGACGCCATATTCTCAGCCTCCCGTCGGCGTTAAGTAGTCGGAATCGAGACTCATCACTCCATGCTACTTGTTTCAAGTCCTCTACACTCCAGTCTCTGTGCTCTCTTGCCCAGGCAAGACGTGCAGCCCGATGGCGAGTATAGAGCAATGTTACTCTCGTAGGTAGACGGCTCCCGAAACCCATACGGTGAAGCGAGCGTTGCACAGTCCGTTTACTGACTGTACGACTGGCACCGTCATTAAACTGGGTGGTAATTTGAGCTACTGTTTGGTTTCGCTGGCTACGTACAATACGCCTGAGCCGTCTCTCACCACGCACTGTCAAGGCTAATTGTCCTTTGCAGTTTGCCCGATAGCTAGTTTTTTTTTTTCACCATCCATGTATTCATATTATACTCTTGACACTGTCGACCTTGAAAATCCTAGCTGTCTGACGATTTCGGAAATTGAATGGCCCATGCGTCGCGCACCTATGATTTGTCCGCGATCGAAGGCGTCTAAATCAGGCAGTTTATCCATACTGGCAATTCCAACAACTAATTCAGAACAACCACAGTACGTGCTATATATGCAGTTACCACAGCGCCCTCACTTGCGCAGACATGATGCGCAGCGCTACACAATTTGCATAGGCTTTGCTATCCCTAATTCAGTGGCACTTCAGTGTATATAACTGTACTGCTTGTATATTCTTTAGTATGTCCTATTAGATTTAATTTGAATATTTTCATCTACATTATTTTCTCTTTAAAAATATTCCTTACGATTTTTTATAAATATATATATACACACACACAGATATATATATATATATATATATATATATATATATATATATATATATATATATATATATATATATATATATATATATATATATATATATATATATATATATATATATATATATATATATATATATATATATATATATATATATATATATATATATATGTATATATATATATATATATATATATATATGTATGTATATATTTTTTCATTTTTTCTTTTTGCTTACATGAATTCTATACATTGATTGTCGTATTTATTATAAATATGAATATTTATTTTTTCTTACATTAATTGCATACATTGACCATTGTATTTAATTTGAATGTACTCCGTTGCAAAGTGCGGGTTTTCAGCTAGTTTCATATAAAATTTGAAGAGAAATTAAGTCTATGAAAGTTAGGAGCAGCAAAAATAGATGGCCTTTTATATTATTTAAAATTAAGGGATCTAGTTTTCAATACCTAATCTAGTTTTCGAATTCTAATATACTGATAAATGAAAAATAAAAACGTAAAATCCGAGATGACAATTCTGTAATATCGGGTTTTAGATCCCATTTCCTTAAATTAACTTAAATAAATTAACTTAAATTAACTAAAACAAATAACAAATAAATGTATTTTTTGTTTACAGAATAAACTAAAATTGTTTACATTACCAATAGATATAGTTTTTTCATTAACATTTAGGACAAATGCTTTGTGATTTATGTATTATTCATACCCGGATACTACGCGGATACTCAGTTTTGGAAAAGTAACCGTAACCCAGTCCTGAATATTTTGTCCGGTTCTGCAAACCCTGTAGGGTAGGTGGGGGCAAAGGTTCGCACTTAAATTTTAAAATGACCGGGAAATATTTGGGGGGGCAATCTGGTAGGCAGTGCATTCCTCTACTTCCAGTCAGTTGCCTCTTAAAAGCTGTTGGAGTTACGATCTCCTCTTGCAGAGAAAATGAGGTAAGTTTATTTTCGTCTTTTTTAATGTAATTTTTTGCAACTTTTGAGTAATTTTGAGCATCACTCAAACTCCCGAACTGATTTAGGCTTATTTTCACATGTTAGGGTGGTAAATAACCTTTCAAATCCTACCTTAAGTTTTGGATTAACTCAAATACAATGACGTCCATTCTGCAAAAACTGAACCAGTACGAAATGGGGTAAAGGTTCGCGGGAGTCATGGGGTAAAGGTTTGCAGTGCAAACCTTTGCCCCATCTGCAAACCTTTGTCCCTTTAACTATTAACATTTGTTTTATGTCCTCTTTTCATTAGGAATCCTTATTAAGAACGTTTTTTATTATTAATTGGAATTCACATTTTTGTAATTTGAAAATAAATTAAGGATTTTGATAAAAACTGTCTGTTTTTAATCAGAAAAATTTTTGTAAAATGCTTGAAAATCCATAAATTAAGAATAAAATAAATTAGTACAACACAAAAAATAAAATAGTTCTGAATAAAAACCTATTTTACTAAAGGTTATTTTACCTATTTTATTAAAGGTAGGTGAAAAAAATATCTTTTAAATGGCTTTTTTTAAAAATGAGTAATTTCCAGATTTGCAAGTCTTTGAAATGCTCCATGCGTCACAATTTTTGACGAAATTTTATAATATTTATAACAAAGACTCCTCTTATACATTAAAGTAAAGTTATGTATCTATTTCAGGTTTCGACATCATTCAGATTATCAAAGTTTAACTTAAGTGTGGAAAAGTACAAAAATTTCTCGAGAATTCAGAGTACAAGCATAAAAATATTTCCTTAAAAATTAATTATTCAACGAAAGCACAAAATAAAACATAACTCTGATCAAAATGTATAAGCAATATATATGCAAAATTAAGGGGGAAAGTTAAAAATTGGATTGCAAGGAGCATTTTAAAAAACAATAAAAATTTCAATTTTTAAAATCTAAAAAATAAAATTTTAAATATTTATAAAATTTTATAAAGCGTTTGATATAGTTTTACTTTAATAATATTTATGCAAAATTTCATATCTCTGAGGTAAAAATTTCAAAAAATTCCTTTGTAATGTCCTCCATTCCCTTAATTTGCTTAATTTTTACGGGTTTTAAACGAATGAGTAAAGCCTAAGATATGATATAACGATAGTGCTAATAGTTGATATTTTACTTGGAAGTTCTTTAGTTTATGAAAAAAATTATTGAGATTAACCCCGTTCAATTTGCGAATTTCTTTGTTAGATTCAACTTTCTGTGTTAATAGTTGATATTTCATTTTGAAGTTATTTAGTTTAAGAAAAAAATTATTGAGATTAACCTGTTCAATTTGTGATTTTCTATATATATAACACCTTTAAAAAGATTACAAAATGTGAAATAAAATTATTTAGACAACTCTATTTGTGATTTTCGATGCCTATCCAGTAAGAAACCAACGAGTGGAGTAAAGGTTTGCATTGCAAACCTTTGCCCCACCGATTGGGGCAAAGGTTCGCACACAGGTGTTTTGGTAAAATAAAAAATTCGGTGACTAAATCTTCGGGAAAAAATTCATTATTTATAGAAGGTAGAGGAGATACCCAACTACAATACAAGTGACTTTTTGGGGCGATAGGATCCAAAGGATACCCGTAAAAAACCAAAAACTCCAAACTCCAAACCTTTGCCCCCACCTACCCAATGTGCCTTACTCAGAAATTCCCATTTTATTTGTTTGCTATGTTAAGGGAGTATCCCTTGCACGGGCAGTGGTTATGAAATTCACCTCCTTGTTCTCTCTTATCAACCGTTACCCCTTCCATATGCCCTCTGTATGACGTACATCGGGAATTTCCTGTTGTTGTATCCTATTTGTATCAAAGAGTTTAATAATTCTCAGATTTGGAAATTGTCCAAAAAGACAATCATTCATAACGCTCCGAGGCCTGATGAAGAGCTATTAATTAGTTTGAAACTAGTTGCTAAGCATTTATTTTTTGTTGTTATTGAAAAGATGTGTGTTCCTGCTATGCGCTTTACTGTAAGCTCATAAGGTAGAGCTGTCAGTCAAATGTGCCTTATAATTTATGCATCATACTAAGTGAAATAAAATTTAATATGAAATAAAAAATTATTCATCAAAGTATTATGCACTAAGTATTACAGTTCGATTTATTGTCTCAGCAGACATATCATCGTTTAAAGAAAAAATATATTCTTATAATGCGCTACAAATTAGTTATTTAAACTTTTCATACCATATCAGTATGTCAATATTTTAATGTAAAGATCTCTAGGGAGAGATAGAATAACTCAGAATTTTTCTACATCTATGAATGTCGAATGAAACAGTGCTTGGGCATTTAGATGGTTTACTTTGTCAATTACTAACTGCAGTCATTTTATACACACTCTGAATTTGCATTTGCCACATATTACCCTTCTGGACAATTGTGAACTACTTGAATTTTTTTACGAATAGTTTGCATTTTATTACAAATATTTCAATGTTGATTACTAGCAAAAAAGTCTATATTGTGGCATATTCAAGAAACAAATAATTTATATGATTTCCCAAAACATTTTGCAGAGATATTTAATGTCTTAAAATCTGACAGTTCGAGGTATTGGGAAAATTATCAGGATTGAGTGGATTATTTCAGGTGAATATTCAATTTACACCGATCGGGGCGCACGGAGGAAATTTGCATATGACAGAGGCAAGACACCAATCACTGATGACAACACAGATCGGACAAAAGAAAACTTTTATTTGCATTACACATTTCCACATGTGTACCATCATAGCGTTTTGTTGGCCATTCGCAGAGCTGTTTTTATTACGTGCATAATGCTTTCGATTTTTGTGATACACGTACCGTTGCAACGCTCTTTAGGGTTTTCGCATGCACTGAGCATTTTGCGACGGGAAAAAGTGGGCGTTGCTATTTGATAATTTTGAGTTTCTATACCTTTAACTGTAATCGCGAAGGCAAATTTGTTTGCCGTTCACAGAATCCCGAGCTCATACCTCTGAAGAACTATATCTGAAATCTCATCTCGATCGGTTGAACAGAACAGCATCTAGATGTGCATATATCAGCAAAGTTTTTTTATGACCACCCTGTACATTAAGATCTTATATCAGATATTTCAGGATGCTTTACTTTTTCATATTCCACTACCATATATTAGTTTTAGCATTCTATAGTCAATGTCATACATAAATCTGCTTATAGATTAGAAATATTGCCATTCGCAGCAGGACAACAAAACTAATATTAGCGCTTCGAAACTTTCTTTTCTTTTCAGATCATTTCTTAAAACGGCTAAATTATTTTCATCGTCAACCATTAGGGGAATTTCTACTTCATGTCTAATGTAAGACAATTTTTTTTATCCAGTAAAGAATTTGATTCATCTATTTTTAGATCATTGAGTGCAAAAGTATTGGAATAAATCCGGATAATTTTTTCATTACTTTAAAATTTTTCTTTGCTGAAGAACTTTATAAGCACATTATCAGCCCGTAGACTCAATCAATAAAGTTTATTGTTAATAATTTCATCATAAATACTACGTCAGTTCTTACAACCTTCTTAGAATATTTTCATTGTACTGAATAAAAAGAACACTTCAGGTTTTTTTCTTGTAAAATATAATGAATAGATAATTTTTTCCTTGAAAATTTCGGAGGAACATAAACAAGATTCCTATTTTACATATTTCAAATTTTCTTTATGTACAATTTTTAATACTTGAGCTCGTGATGATACATTTCTTCCCTGCTTGAAAGTTATTAAAGAAAAACTCGCGTACAACATACTATCCAAGCGCTTAATGGCTTTCATGGTAAATAAGTTTATACAAAAAAAGAAAATGAAGAGATCAACAATTAATCCTCGAGACAGAGAAGGGGGTGGGGTGGGGGCAATAAAAAGTGCTAGGGAACGAAATAAATTTTTTAATCTCTAAAATTAAACATTTCATTCAAAACAGGCAAATGATTATAAAATTTAAAATACTTGATCATGGCTGGATTCATGGCTTTTTAAAAATACGTCTATTTTTAAGAAGTAAAAAAATTGGAATTAAACATGAATTATATTTTTAATTTATTAATTTATATAACTATCCCTTATAAGGATAACAAATATCAAATTTAAATTCACATCAAACATTCTAATTTGAAAAAATCAGGATTAAATCTTTTAGAAATATTTAAAAAAAAAGATTTTGCCGTTAAAAAATCTGATCATAAGCTTTAATACACTGAAATATAATTATATCATTGTTAAATCCAGAATAAAGAACTGTTGAAACATTGCAATAGATCATAAGAATATATATAAAATTAGCGATGTACTTTCTCAGCTCTATGAGGAAACTTTATTTTTTAGTGACGATGCTCATTACCTATATTACGTCTTAAATTAAGGATTTATAGGCAAAATTGATTCAAGACAGAAATTTCTGCCATAAAATAATAAAGAAGTATTTCTAGAGGAAATTTGCTCTTACCTTTATTTAGAAAAATAGGGTTGTAACCCTATTTTGAAAAATAGGGTTGTAATCAGAATCTCCCATTAGGTAAATAGTGAATTGACTTTTATATATTGATATGATATATTCATTGTATATCCCCTTCCCCATCCCAAGGATTTCATAGAAAGTCCCATCCTTAAACAGTAATAATACATATTTTTTTCGGAAAATCAGAACTGATGAAAGAAGAAAACTGGTTCACTTCATAATAGGGTTGTAATGAAGCGCTTTCAAAAAAATAAAATTCATTTTTAAGAGAAAATAAAAATTTTGAAAGCTTTGATTCGTTACATTTTGTGTTAAAAGGTCGGGGACGTCTTTAAGGCTGATGTAATTATAGAGCAAAGCGTTTGTCGGCAATGGTAGCAAATTTACAAAAGCTTTATGGGTCTAGAGTGTGTGCGGTCTTTTAGATGATAGACGCAGATAAGCAAGGATAGCACCATTCGTGACGTTATGTTACAATGGCCATTTGTGGGTGATTGATTTGGAGGAGAGCGTTTGAAAACCACATGGTCTGCGGTGGTCGGTCAGCTGTTTGGATTATTGCGTAAGAGGGGCGTTTTTGATCAAGAATGAGGACAGCAAATGAGAGGCTTGTAGGTGTTGAGACTTAACAAATAAAAAAATCGAGAGTTTCCTGAATGGCTAGTGAAATGTTTCCGGAGGCGGGAACGTTTAAGGAATAAAATATTTGGAAGAGAGTTTTTTGGAGAGGGAAGTCGGACAGTCGGAGTCCAGGAGTCCTTCCCCTGGT
Organism: Dolomedes plantarius; assembly: GCA_907164885.2. NCBI lineage: Eukaryota > Metazoa > Arthropoda > Arachnida > Araneae > Dolomedidae > Dolomedes > Dolomedes plantarius. The sequence continues at coordinate 35,188,257 of OU015494.1, read as the reverse complement.
TCGGCTGAAAAATAACCTGCCCCTGTTTGATTGCCCCAAGAGTCCGGTGGAAATTCCCGGAGCAAAAATAAAATGAAGGGGGTTTGATGCGACGGAGCTCGGTGGATCCTTCCCGAGAAAGAAAGCACGTGTGGAGAGACGAGTGATAGCTGATCCCGAATCCGAAATAAAGAGAGGGATACCAGAGAAGATTGCCTCCAGTCCGCCTACAGTGAAAGATAACCCCAGCGTTGAAGAGTCACCCATCAAACTAAAGAGAACCTACAGAGTGCAAACGGACGTCACGGAAAGAGTCCCCTAGAGTTATCACTTTGTACTACCACTTTGTCACTTTGTACTAATCTTTGTACTACCACCAAATAATCATGCCCTATAATTAAAATGGACGAGCAATACGACAAGGGTCATAAGCAAAACATTTTTATATTTCTTAAAAGGGTGTAATGTCAATGGATCTATCCATATCTACATCAATTAAATATAGTATGTCCACACCTGCCGATGTAGAGATGCTACTATTGACGCAGATAAAAAGTTCAATTAGAATCCACAACCATCCGAAGGGTAAAAAAAAATTACTAGCAATTTTCTCAGAAACTTCATGAAGCATGACTACCACTACCTTAGACTTCATTAGATTATTCTCATGATATTACTAAAGCTAACATTATAAAGTAATTCATTATCCTAACTCGTTGTAGACAGCAAACTCTATTATAAAAAAAAAATTATCACAGATTCTACAGAGTTTATACCCGTGATTCAGATGTTTTGCTTCCTTATAAGCTCTTTCTCAGATGAAATTATTTTACATTATGGAATTGCTAAAATTACCCCCCAAAAGGATATTTTTTCAAGGGAAACAAAGGATTTATAAATTTAAACATTTAAAATTCGGCTAGCTATGGAAATACCAACACATGAAAAACACATTTTCACTCCATATTTAAATGTCGCTTAGACCGTGTTAGCTATTCTCTATTAGAAATGCGCTTGCTTGTAATTAATATATATATATATATATATATATATATATATATATATATATATATATATATATATATATATATATATATATATATATATATACAAATATATATATATACAAATATATATATACATATATACATATAAACATATATACATATATATATATATATATATATATACATATATATATATATATACATATATATACATATATATATATATATATATATACATATATATACATATATATATATATATATATATATAATATATGTATATATATATATATACATATATATATATATATATATATATATATATATATATATATATATATATATATATATATATATATATATATATATATATTATATATATATATATATATATATATTATAGCTCGATATTTCGACCAAGTATTATAGCAACCGCTGCAAAAAAGTCCCAAATGGAAATGGAATCCTCTTTAATGATATATATTTATTCTTTTTTACATCCCATATAACGACCCTGCGGATCATTTCATCCCAATACAGCGTCCCCAACTCATTCCCGCGACACGATCATTTTTTTTCCAAGAACTGTTTGCCGAGTTCGTAAGTAACATACTTAACCACCTAAGCTTGTTAAAGGGTATATAGAGAAAATGTGTTTCTCCAGGGGGTAAGAACTTTTTGGAATCCGGTTTGCGAAAAGGCGGGTTTGAAGGGATTGTCTGGTTGGAATGGGCTGTAATGAATGGCGTTCGTTTTGATAGGGGAGAATGAACAGACATGTGGACAATAAAACAGTTAATCAGGTTCCACCGTTATCAGTTGCTACTGTAAAACACGTGGAGTTGTAGGCTTACGGTCGAACTCAACTGTGCAGTTTAGATAATCTTTGCATTTGGCTCAGATGGCTATCTCAAACAAATGTAATTCGATACCTTTGGATAGAAAATTAAAAGCTTTAACAGAGGATGAGAAAAAAAAAATTGATGGAAAAATCTCAAAATTTTTATGCGAATTTCCTCGATTATGTTGTGATCGACTATGCTATAGAAATGTGTGGAGAATCTATCGGAAAAATGCATCATTTCTCGTTGCAAAGAATGAGTAAAACATGCAGCCCTAAACGACGAGTGGCATAAAAAGTGTTTCAAATGCCATTGATACGTCAAAATGCTTTTCGAAAGACAAGATAACAATGATAATGAATGTCCTATCCTCTTCAACTAAGATGTAATATTATGTTTTAGAAACTTCTCAATTCCACAAAAAACTAACAATGATTTTCAATATTTTTCTAAAATTAAAATGTAAGACACAATTTTTTGTAATTTCATTGATTTTTACTTTATTTTTTTTTATTTTATTAACTGTCGTTCTCTTAATTCATATACACTTTAATTACTTTTCATTGCCAACATCTTCAAGTGAAAACTTTGCGCATTGTAATCATGTACTGACAAGGAATTTATTTTAAAACCATGCTTTTCGGGCAAAAGAGAAGTTATTATGTTTTCATCAATTTCCGTTTTGAGACTACTCGTTAAAACGACCGTTTTCTATAGGAGGCGGAGAGTCGTTATCTAGTTCCGACTATCTATCTTTCTGTCTCTCTCTTTATATATATATATATATAATATATATATATATATATATATAGAGAGAGAGAGAGAGAGGGGGGTATACTTTCATTCAATTATTGATATTATAATGCAAATCATTGCTTCAAATTCAACAGCAATTCTGAATGTCTTTTGCAAGCAGCATTCGTATAGTTAAGAACTATGTCTAATGAAATAAACATAAAAGTAAAGTTAAAACAAATTCGCTGCCATTGCAAGTTCCCCTATCAAGATGGACGAGCAATAAAACGCCTTGCCGTTGTTACTGCAACAATTAAAACGTTTGAAATTCAAAATTTAGTCAGCTCCAGTAAACGACCACATCATGTACACTATGCAAAGTTTAGGAACTGTTGAGGGTTGCATTACTAGGTGTATAAAGTTAAATAAAAGCTTGAGGATAAAATTTGAACAAATATTCTCAAGAAAGGAAAGATAAAGCTACGGAGTTCGTTTTGTAAAATGTTGACATTTGAAGTCTATTGTTTCTTATACAGAAGGTCAAATTTTAAATAAGAGAAAGTATAAAACGTGAAGAACAACACAAAAAATCTCAAATAACCAAATTGGAAAAAAAAAATTGTAGTAAGGAGAGAGAGAACGAGAGAAGGGGGGGGGGGCGATATAGAGAGACAGAGAATGAGAACCTTTAAGATTATTAACTAATGTAGTATAAGAACACGAATACTATTAAAAATACTTAATATTTACAAAATTTTCGGAAACCTCTGAATATGCATGAAAAGGCAAATTCTCACGTGCAAATGAAGATGCGCATCGTGTATTTCGCCGTTTCTACTTGATCCCTTAGCAAAATTTTCATTGGAATCTGCTATGGTGCGCAACATAGTTGTATTTACGAGGAGATATGGTTATCAGATGTTACTTTAGCAAAAAATCTTTTGGGACTGGTCTGCTGGTCTTTTGGAAGTCCCCAAATCAAGTGTGACAGATGTCATTGAGAGACAAAAGGCTGACCGCACCACTGGAGCGAATGCTCGACCAGTCAAGCCGAACCAATGGGACGATCGGGAGCGAATTTTGCTTAATAAGGACTCTAAAAGAAGAATATCTCCTCCTGTTGCATCAGCTGATTTTACTAACTGTCCAGTTCGTCGCTGAACAAGATTACGGTGGTGTTCATCCCATCGATCATGGATAATAGAAAATTGGAAAAAGGTTATGTGGAATGAGGAATCACATTTCAAACTTTTCCAATCAGATGGACCTAAGTGGGTATGGTGTTTGGCCGGTAGGGCTTTCCTTCCTTCAGCATTGTGCCCACGTGTTAAATGTGCAGTGGACTTTCAAAATTGTGAAATTTGTCCAAAAATTCGATTTGTTTCTTTTATTGAATTGAGAAACTACGGAGAGTAGGAATGTGTTGCAAAAATAATTTTTAATTTTTGTGATTACTTTCCTAGTTATAGGCATTTGTATTTAATTTAGATATTATGTGGTTACTAATACAAATAACTTTAAATGTGTTTTTCTCAAAATAAAAAGTTTCATGTCATATATATTCAATGATGTCATATATATATATATATATATATATATATATATATATATATATATATATATATATGTCATGAATATTCAAACTGCTCCAGGCGCATTTCTAATTATTGTATTGCTTTGAAATTTAAATTTTATATATTCAACTGTATATCAAATAAATCTTATTGAAAAAAATTATGCTTCGTAGCTCAGAATTTCTAAACTTTGTACTTGAAAAGATGATTTATAGATATTTTGCGTAGAAAAAGGGTGTTTTCACTATTATTATTTTTTCTCTTTATATTTTAATGAATGCTTAAAATAAGCGATAAGTTTCATTGTTAGTTCTATAAGATATCCTGTAAATAAAAATTTCCATACTATATGCAAAAGAAATGCGCATGGAACATTTTTAATTAGGCCAATTTTTATATAATTAATAATTCATAATTCATAAATTACTAATATTTCATCTTTAAATTTTAACCACTTTTACATATTTATGGTACTAATCACATATTCAATATGCAAGAAAATCCATTCAAAACAAAAAAAATTTAGGTTTAAAGGTCAACTGTCCCCTTAAATGTGCAGTGGCTCTGCTATAACTGAGCCTGCCTCATCTTAGTTTGGTTGAATCCTTAGATTGTTTTTAAATCAGCAATGAACCTTCGAGAGGTAAAGAAACATTTTAAATGAATGTGACCATCCGACAATGCTGTAGTACTCTAGTTTTTATTTAGCTTGACCTAGCTACAGACTATACGTCGAGCTCTGTCGAAACCCGGGTTCAAGAACAAAAGAGAAATAATATATACTAGCTCATAGTGTCGATCTCAGTCCTTTCGAACACTCGTGGGACGAGATAGAAAGCCGAATTTTTCTACTACTGAGAAGGTCCTCTGCTATGAACGAAGTTAAGACAAACCCCAGAGATACATACAATAAAATAGTCGAAAGCATGCCAAAAGGGTCGATGCAGACATTGCTGCCAAAGGTGTAACCAAAAATGTATTGAATATTTGAAAAAAATGAGCCCTCCTTCCTCCGACATGTGTGTCCTATTACTTTTGGCTCTCTCTCTCTCTCTCTCTCTCTCTCTCTATATATATATATATATATATATATATATATATATATATATATATATATATATATAGTGGTACCTCGACTTACGAGTTTAATTCGTTCCATGACGGAGCTGGAAACTCGAAATACTCGTATCTCGAATCAATTTTCCCCCATTGAATGAATGGAAATGCCATTATTCATTCCGGGCTGCCCCAAAACACCGCAATTTTTTGTTACATGTTTTTAAATAGAAAAAATGGGCTTATAAACGACGAACATTGTATAAAAAACGCAATATAATAGAATGTACTGCAATAAACATGTTTTTATTAAGTATAATGTACACATTTACCTTGGAGATCAGACTTGTAGATGTTGATGGAAAAGGAAGGGAAAGACTAAACTGAAAAATTAAAATCTTATTCGTTGATTTTTACCTTTTCGCCCCGATTTCCACACTTTCGCTTTTATTATCAGCTACCCCCCTAAAGTGAACGAGTGAGACACGGAATCTGGGCGATTGTTCCATCGTTCACTGAGGGCTGTATTGTCCAAATTCTTCTTTCTGAGAATCCGAAGAACGTTTTCTCACAATCCGTAGATTGGTGGGAGAGCTTGCGATCCTAGGACCAAGGTCATCTCATCCCTTAGGTTCCATGGGGAGTTCCAGTGTGGGGGCAGCGAATAGAAGCTATCTCTCTGCGATAGGGTTGGAACGCTGTCGGGTTTCGGAGGGCGATTCAAGTTTGGCAGAACAAGCTGCCCCGGGTGGTAATTGTTGAATGTTAATCTCAAAAATTATCACCCGGGTTGAAACTTAAGACTGGGTAGTAGTCTTAGAATAATATTATACAATTATATAATAATTGTACATTAAAGGTTGTAAATATTATATCCTTCTCATGTTCTCATTTGATGAGCACGTAACATGGCATTCGTTGCGCAAACTCGCGGTGAGATATCTGATCTTGCTCGTACCCCCGAATTTTAGCTCGTAACTCGAAGCAAAAAATCTGCCGAGAGAATGCTCGTATCTCGAAAACGCGTAAGTCGAGACACTCGTAAGTCGAGGTAGCCCACTGTATACATATATATATATATATATATATAATATATATAGATATATATATATTATATATATATATATATATAGATATACTATATATATATTTACATTTATATGTATACAAGGGAATCTCGATCGGTCGTTCCCCAAACGATCGTTTTCCCGTAGTATCGTTTATTTCACCCAGTCCCGAAAAAATTCCATAGAAAACAAGCAAAAACAGACCGCGTGATCGTTCCTCGATCCAATCGTTTTCCCGCAATATTCGCTCAGAATATCGCAGCTTTATATTAATTTATCGCATCGATCGTTTTTTTTTAATAACTCACCTGAAATATAAATTCCTGGATTGAGCTAGAATGACGCTCTAATTAAACAATGAGGCAGAAATTTGAGATGCACGGGTCTCGTATTTTTGTTCTCTCCTTTTACCCTGGTTATTGTGCCATTCCCATTATTTGTTCGTCGTTGGTGTCCTAATTCTTTAGCCCCTGGAGTATCCCATTTTCGGCAACTGATTCCAAATCTCCAATTATTCTGTTAGGCCAGGGCAACATAGGGTTTGTAGACGAAATAATTCTGGAAAGCTGGAAACGGTTTAATCTCTTCATTTGCAGGTAAAAAGAGTTGATGAAGTTGCACCAATTTTCTTCTTGTGCTCTATGAGAGGTGTCCACAAAACCTCGAAATTTCGGACTTTTTACAGTTTTTCACTAATAACCCCTAAACGATGTATTTCTAGGAAAAATGTTACCAGTTAATAAATTAAAGTACACACAATTCTGCGTCGAATGAACACCATATATTGAAATTACGTGAAAGTTGTTAGGAAATATGCGAGTTCAAAGAACGACAATGTTGTCGTGTTGCCTGTCTTCAATTATTTATTTTTTTTGGGCTAGATTCGTAAATTATTTGGGTTAGTACAAATTATTTATAAGTAAAAAGGCATTGGGTGCGTTGTGTTTTTTATTTATTTTGTTGAATACAACCCAAAGCTCATAGACAGATTTGCAACCGAACAGGTCAAACAAACTTGCTTCTAAAACCTTCCTTAGATCAACTACACAAACAAAGATGACTGACTCCAATGTAACAAAATAAATTTATTTATTTACAACCTTATCTATTTAACAATTTAACTCAAAAACCGAATCATCAAATCTTCGCACACAGTTTACACATTTACTAATCTTTTAGCAGTTTCTCCTCGATTCATATCGAATGACAAGTATCTAATTTATTCTACACCTTTTGGATTCAGGGAGCATAAATTTATTTATTTTACCTACGGCAAAAGACTACTCTCTCTCAAAATCTATATTTAAAAAAAACAAACATTGATCCCGCACTCATCATTCAAAATTTTCGGGTTGGGTCTGAACAAGACAAAATGATTAACAGTCACTCAGTTTGATGCTAACTGGACTGGAACACGGGTGGTCGATGCCACCATCTGGCATAGGGTCTCCTTTCTTCTTTCTCGGGTAGCAGGCATTCAACATCTATCGGCTGTCGTGGGCCTTCTTGGCTCTGTCGTGGGCACTTCTCGTACGTTTCTTCCGCGCTTTCAAAAGATGGGGGGGTAGTTGTCAGGCACTTGATGTCCTCAAGCTCTCTCAATCAAAAAACTTTTCTAAACTCCGGGACGACTCAAATGGAACTCCAATGTGAAGGCGCAATTCTCTCCTCTCTCAAAACGGGATCAGGATGCAAGCATACTGGGAAGAAGCATACCGGTCTCCGACAGTTAATCGACAATCTCTCATCACCTGCGATGCTAAGCACCGGGGTAAGGTAAACCCGGGCCGCATGCAGCAGTGAATCCTCGAAAAAAACTCTAAGTCTTCTATTTATTTATTTTTTTATTACAATGTCCACGCCTTCTCGTGACTCCTAATCCATTCAGGAAAGCTTCTAAAAATCCGCCACTTAGCCTCAATTTTCATTTCTTGGATTGGATAATCCCTAACTCATGCACCGCCTTCCTTGCATCATACAACAGACCACCCAAAGTCCAGTCCACGTGTTTTGCGGGTCTACAGGCCCAATAAATTCTTTACAATAGGGTATTTTACTTTACTGTCAAACCCTGGTGGCCATCTCCTTATCTGCGTCTGCAATCACCTCCCCCCTATCGCGCACCGCCGCTTTTAAATTGGCTAATGCGTAAAAGACGACTGTTCCGTCCTCTAATCATAGGCGGCTTCTTAGCATTCTAACCGAAATGTGATGAAAACAGCCTTCGAATCACTTTATCCTCTCTAAAAATTTTATTTTTCTTTAAAATCGAAAGCGCTTCATCACAAATGTTTTCTCATTTTTCAAAAGAAATCGTGTTTTGAATTTTTAAAAACCTTCTTTCGCACGTAAAATGTATTATATGAAATAAATACAGCATTTGGATATCATACAAATCTTGTGCTGACCGTATATACGAACACAGTTACAAACAATTTTCAACAAAGCGTCTTCTCCTTTTTATTCCTTTCTGGCGAACCAAGAAACCAGTTTTGGTGAATCTAAGAATTTGAAATGAAAAACACACATTATGATGCAAATATTTGTGTAATTAGAACGTAAAAAATTGACTTGAAGTACAAAAAACTTGTAAGTTTTGATGTGTAGGTGATTGACAAAATAAAAATTAAAAATAATAAGAATACAAGGTTAATTGAATTTGCTGCGTTCGGAAGTAGAAGCTGACTGGAGCAATTGGTCCGATTGAAGGTCCATGTCATCCATAATGTCTTCGAATTCGTCATCATTGTCAGGTAGCTTAACCTCCGCTGTCAAGTTTGATTCGTGATCAATTTCTTCTGGTGTATTGGTGCAGGACGCTCCTCTGCAATTATAGCATATTGAGGAACATTTCATCCCTTGCTTCCTGCAACCACAAGTATTTCGGCACCCTTTCGAATAGTTTGCAGGCAGTATTATTAATCAATTCTCGCGAGGCCTGTTCGGCTGTTGATGATAGTGGGAGTAGCCATGCTTAGTAACCTTCCATTCCCACTGAACTGGGTCCATCAAATGACCATTCCACAAATTAAGTTGTATCCCGATCGTTTCTTTAATCTTCTCTCTGAATAAAACACGCTTTAAACTGTTTCACCAAATCCTTGGTGCAGAATTCTTTGAACTTGGCTACTCTTCCTCCACTGAAGAAGCTGCTCAACTGCACGCAATGAGGGCTTTCCTACAAATTAATTTGTAGAATGGTCATTTGATGGACCCAGTTCAGCATTACTTTTTCGCCGGCAGCACCGACTTCATCTGCAGTCGTATCACGGTCTTTAAATATCTCCACAGGTCTTTTGTACCTCCATCGTTGTACAGAAGCTTTGCCACTTCATCTTCCCATGTCCTGAAAAATGGCAGATGTGATCGCATTCGCTGAAAGCGTGAAGAAATAATATATTTTCTTACTTTGTTTGACATTTTGAAGTGTGTCGGGGAATTGAAGACGGTCTCGGACTTTCCTTTTTCCAGGCTTTATCAAAACAACCGATCGCTATTAGGACTAATGCAGAATAATTACTAGAAGATATATGTCTTCCCTACCACAATCAGACATTCAGATAGTGTAAAATTTTCTATAGCCATTCTGACAAATGGTTGTGTCGGCATCCTCTGCAGCCCTCTTCGACAGCGATGTTTTCATCACAAATTTTTGAATTAGCAGTGGAAATGAATCGTTTTTTGTTACCTTCATTCGAGAGGAATTTTTCTTTTGACATTGTTAGTAACATTGTATCATCGAATTCAATGTTTGCTGCAATATACTTGTTCCTCCTAAGGCGTTCTGCAGATTTTGTTCTGTTCTCTGTAGGGTCTTCTGGATAGCCATGAAATACTATGACTGATCGCGCCCCGAAAGTATTTTTTACATACTCCACATCTTGTTGAAAACTGAAGAGAAATTTTCTCTCAACTCCGAAGGTACTCGGTGAAGTAGAAACCCGCCGTCAATGACATAGAGAGCACTTTCGATGTTTGACGGAGTGTGCACCGGCTCAAACAAATCATAGTAAACAGATTTACGTGATTTTCTCGTCATTCCTTGTTCATCAAATAAAGATGGTGGGCAAGGTGCCATTTCATATGTAAAGTAATTTCTGAGTTCGGATTCTGTTTTTTTTATGAAATGCAATTCTCCTCTTTATCAGCCAATTTCGACTCGTACCATTTCTTAGTCAGGATCGTGTAAACCTGTGTTCCTGAAGCATATTATACTGGGACTGAATCTGTTCTTACCAATTGTAACTATTATGTCGTTTACATAAACACTCTCCAGTCTTTGTTTCAGAATGGGGGTTGTTGGGATTGGTCTACTGTAATCCTTGAGAATATCACTCAATACAAACTAACATTTGTCTTCATTTTCTTCGATGTAACTGCATATTTAATCCACTGCAGCCGACACTTCTTCATCCTCTGGATGGTCTCGCTTATTTCTTGATTGTACCCATCCTCCGAAATAATATTTACAGCATGATCCATGATGATTCCTTCAGATACAACAAGATCAGTCTCAGCTTGAATTCGAAAAACAACAGCTTTACTTTCATTCATAATTTTTCCGTATTGTTTTAGCTGCATCGATGATATTTTGCTTGAAATCAAGATTGGTCCACTTCATGAAACTTTTTCCTCGTCGTGATTGGTTTTAATTTGTTTTGAAGTTTTATGAATTCATCGGAAGCATCTTTTCTACAAAACAAAACGTGTGTCTTGAAATCAAACAACGGTTCATTCGACCTTCTAGAGGTGTTTAGGACCAGAAGACTGCTCAGCTAGTGCAGCATCACTGTATGAACAGCTTGTTGTACATTTTTTTGCATTTTTCATGAACAGTTACCGAAGTCTTATCCTTCAAGAATGCGTGTTTCCCTGTCCTTTCTTTTTTTTTCCCACTGTCAATGAAAGTTAGGATAACATTTTCTTCACTGTCGTCACCTGTCCTTGAAAACTATCACCACAGATGAAACACTGTGAATCCGCCATACTTTTCACAAAAACGTCACTTCCACGAACAGTGAAATGCGGTGATAACTAAAACTTGAAAATTACTTGAACTTACGGAAGAAAAAAAATGGTGCACAAGATACTTCTCGGCGAGGAACAGGCGCAAAACTGAATAGGTTTTTCAAACTGCGACTTGGGTATAGCAAGAGAGAGCGGGGGGGGGGGGGGAAGAATGCACCTATCTTTTGGCCGACACTCATTCTGTCCCTTAGGGGATGTTGGTTTTTGATTCGCCAGCAGGAATGAAAAAGTAGACGACGTTTTGTTGAAAATTGTTGTACCGGTGTTCGCATATTCGGTCGGGCACAAGATTTGATAATTTATGATATCCAAATGTATTATTTATTTCATATTATACAATTTACATTCCGAAAATAAGGTTTAAAAATCTAAAACACGATTTTTTTGAAAAATGAGAAAAAACTGTCGTTATTTGAACTCGCATATCTTCCTAAAAACTTCACATAATTTCAATATATGGTGCTCATTCGACGCAGAATTTTAAATACTTCAATTTATTAATGGTAACATTTTCCTAGAAATGCATCGTTTAGGAGTTATTAGTGAAAAACTGTAAAAAGTCCGAAAATTTCGAGGTTTTTGGGACACCCGTCATAGAGCACAAGCAGAAAATTGGTGCAAACTTATATAAACTCTTTTTACATGCAAATGAAGAGATTAAACCGTTTCAAGCTGTCAGAGAATTGTTTCGGTCTACACCCCCTTTTTTGGCCTATGTTGCCTGGCCTGTGTTCCAAGATTTCTGTTCTTATCAGCAATGGCTCACAGTCAGCCGAACTGTGCGGTTCCTGCTGGCCTCTGGCTTTTTTGTTGGGCTTGGGAGAGAGGTGTTTGGCTTAGGGTGTGAGAGGTTTCTGTTTGCTGCAGTCTACACTGGCCGATTGAGGGTTTTCACCGGGGAAGCAGAACTTCCTGTGGTCTTAGGTCGACCCCACCCAGTACAATGGAATGATTCTAGTTACAAAAGTTTCACCTCTACCGCTTCTTCATACACTCATAAAATAACCAATACCGAAAATAATGCAATTTGAACATAGAAAAAAAATATTCATTTACTTGTGGAGAAAAACCCCAAAAGAAAACGAACATTAAGTACTTTATTTCAATCAAAATTCCTATGAATCTAGGTGTTATTTCCTTTTTATTAATATTATCTTGGATTTCAGTACAACTTTGTAATTTTATCTTTAGTTTACACTAGAGGTTCGTATGCAATTATGTATGTGAATAATACACTCATGGACAAATAAATTAGCGCACAAGAAATCATTGCGGGATCGTAACGGAAATTTGCAATGAAGGTACATGTCGGGGAGATATACAAATGATTAGAAATGCAGCGTGATTGCGAATTACGTATAGCCGGTAGAGGGTCGTTGAACATCCGTACTCTGTGTAAGTATAAACAGGTAACCAAAGCTTGTTTGAGTGTGCTGAATCATTACAAAGGAAGAGCTAAGATGACATGCCATTACGCCGTGTTCGAAAACAATATAAGCAGTTGTCGCAGTTTGAGAGGGGGAGAATCGTCGGGATGATGAAAGCTGGGTGGTTAGCTAGGCGAGTAGCTCGTCAATTAGGCCAGCTCTGATTGTGTTGTGAGGAGGTGTTGGGACTAGTGCCCCGAGAGATGTCATGTACACGAAGACCAGGCTCAGGACGCCCTCGACAGACCAGTCGTCGAGAAGACCGCCACATCGTAAGAAATGCATACGTACAGCCAATGCTTCACCGGCCGCCATCCAAGCACAGGTAGCCACCTTCACTAGGGGCCTCCGTGTCTCTCGAACCATACGAAGGCGCCTGCTGAAGGACAGTTGGTATCGCGGCGCCCATTACGTGTGCCACCCTTGACGCCCACCCAATCGACGCCTCCGTTGGAGTTTTGCCGCGCACGAGGAAACTGGACTGCAGCGGAATGGAACCGGTCGTCTTTAACGAAGAATCCAGATTCAATCTCGGCAGTGATGACATCGTGTTCGTGTGTGGAGAGCCCGTGGTGAACCGCTTCAATCCTGCCTTTGCTGTACAGCGACACATCGCTCCACAGCTGGTGTGATGGTATGGGGTGCCATTGCCTACAATATACGGTCACCCCTAGTATTGTTCCGTGGCACCTTGACAGCCCAGCGGTATGTTCGTGAAATCCTGCAAACACATGTGTTGCCACTGATGCAACGGCTCCCAGGAGCCATTTTTCAACAAGACAATGCTCGGCCTCATACGGCAAGGGTGTCACAAGACTGTCTCCGCACTGTTACTGCCCTTCCTTGGCCTGCCCGATCCCCAGATTTGTCTCCAATCGAGCATATCTGGGATCATTTGGGACGACGAGTTGGGCATCCCACGAGTTTGAACGAACTAGAGGCAAGGTTACAGCAAATATGGAACGAAATGTCTCAAGACATCATACAGAACTTGTATGACTCAATGCCCGATCGTATCGCATCGTGCATTCGCGCTAGAGGTGGTCCAACGGAATATTAACTCCTCCGTTCTTTTGCCTTTTTCTCTGAAATAAATTATCCTTTTTCTTTAATTTTCTTATCATTTACTTATATCAAAGTAGTCATCACGTATGTAAAATTTCTTTTCATTTTGACGACTCCTTCTTGGTGAGCTAATATTTTTGACCATGAGTGTATATTTTAGAGATATCAAACTTTAAGGTAATTTAACACTTTTTTGTATGTTCCCGCATCCATCGCTTAGTTCAGCCAGTCCCTTCGAAAACGATAGATCGAGATTCCACTGTATATATGTATATATATATATATATATATATATATATATATGTGTGTGTGTGTGTGTGTGTGTGTGTGTGTGTGTGTGTGTGTGTGTGTGTGTGTGTTAGTTATTAGAATTAACTTTTAATAGTAAAAACATAAATTTTAGTCTATTTATAAGACGTTCATGAGGTCATTTTTTTTAATATGTGGCAGGGAAAATTTTAATGGAAGTCCCGTATAGTCTAACTTTGCTCTTTAAGCTGAAAACATCCAAATATAATACCTGAACAACATTGTCTCTTATCCTACATTGATCTAAAATGTCTATTTAATTGTTTATATAAATGCTTGTTTCGACGTATATATAATATTAACTCTAAAGGATAATATAAAAATGTCGAAATCTCTAAGTTACTAAATATCAAGTTATAATTGTCGACAAAGCACTTCTTTGTTTAATTTAATATACACTAAACTGATATGCTTTATATACTAAACTAATACGCTTGATACGATTTGGTAATAGATTAAAAATTACAGCGTCCTGCTGATATATAGCGAAATCTGCTTTTGAAAGATGGATAAATGATCAATTATAAAGAGAGATCAGGACCTGCAGCCATATTACCCCTCCCTTCTAATTGAAGAACTACATCACTGCCTTCCAAAGCAAATGTAATACGAGAGAGAACGTTTATTATCTAATTTATTCCATCACATCTTCACCTTGTGAATAATTAAAGCTATTGGGTTTGGGAGGTTATTATTCGCCGTTGCCGGTCCCATTCACCCGCTAAATTCAATAATGCTTGCTCTTGTCAAGAAAGGAAGTCAATCTGAATGGGTGTTATCCAATCGATATAGGAGGGATATGCCTGGAAGGGGGGAGGGGGGCACATGAATCGGAGTGGAAATCATTTCTGCTTGGTGGGAGTCGATTTCCTGCAGGCTTGGCACACACTCCCGTCGGGAATGTACACACATGTCACAGCTTCCGGTACTAAACAAAGAACCAGTGGAGATGAAAAAAGCGTGAGGTACTTTATAAAATTCCAATAATCTGAAATCGCCACTGAGCGAAACGTTTACAAGAGGGAGAAGTTGTTGGATATGATTTCGCAATGTATTAGGTAAACAGGGAAGCACAAAAGGTGTGCCTGTGGGGTTTCCAATCATAGATTTTTTTTTTTTTTATAAACTAAGATTCAAATAATGTTATTTGTTGAGCATTAGAAATGGAATCAATTGTTTATTGATTTTCGATGAGTTCATTTGTTATTTTAAATAATTTGCTCTGTATATAGTACGAGATGCTAATGAATATTGTAATAATATAAATTACAATCTTTATAAAATCATAATTTTTTTTAGTGCAATTTTATTTTGCGGTACAATTCCACAATGTTTTATACATTGGAAGATATAAAGTAATTATTGCATTTTTATTCTGTTGAATAAAATGTAATTTATTGTAAAACTTACTTTTTACTTCAAATTTAGACTCAAATCATGCAATCAAAAAAAACTTACGAGCCGGAATTACCTAAAATGGTACCGTTAGTTCTTATTTCCTACATATGTGTGTGTTTGTGCCAGTGTGATTGTGTGATTGAAATGTCTATTTATGTTCTAGGGATAAGCCGTTCTAAGAAAAATCTACGAGTAATAATCGCTATTATTTCTCCGTTACAAAGGTTTCATCAAAAATCTTTCGAAACATGCAATTCTGTGGTAACTGGAATACAATCTGACTGCAATAGACATCTGCAGCTCTGACAAAAGGGCTACGGACACAAATATTTGAGGCAAAAATGGTACAATAGTTTTCAGCAGGACTGGGGACCCTGCTTCTCTGCTCGAAGTCACCAAGTTGAAAATCCCAGACAATTAAGAATTTCTTATTTTAGTTCATTTTATTCAGTTCCTTTTTATCCCAGGTTTTCTTAAGACTAACTATAGAAGTTACGAGACTTAAATTTTATATTTTTCCTTTTAAAAACAACAAAAAAAGCATTCTTAGTCTTTTTCTCACTCTCTTCTTCTACCATTTTCAATCTTTCTCAATCGGTGGGAAAAAAAGGAAAAAGAGAAACATAATCGTTCTTTAGTATTCATTTTCAAGTAACGAGTGTTACTGTTGACTTTGTGGCGTGAAAGAAGTCGAACTTGAAATTTCTTGTCTCCAGAAATATTGAAGAAGTCTGTTTTATCTCCAGCATAAATAAATACATCTAATATGGCCTATTGTTTCTCTTCTTATATATATATATATATATATATATATATATATATATATATATATATATATATATATATATATATATATATATATATATATATATATATATATATATGTGTGTGTGTGTGTGTGTATGTGTGTGTGTGTGAAGAAGTATGCTATATATTAGTATCAAATAATGCATTTAAAAGTTAGTCGAAATTTTTCTATGAAAAATATTTTACTGACACAGTATTTACAAGTATCATTACTTGACACAATAATATTTAATATCCGTATTTTGATACGGTTTTGCATGTTGCCCATGAGAGTTTCATAGTTTTTCTAGATATGTTCTGAAATGAGGTATGGTTTGTTGTTCATCTGTTCTAGAGATTCAGTTTTCAACTACCCAAAGAATATCCCATTAAAACAACATCCAAAGAATACAGAGGGAATCATCTACATCGTTTTCTTCTAGACAATATTTTATTATTTTGTAAAGTACCTCGTTCTAGTATAAAGACAAAGCTAAGATCCAGTCATTCAGTTAGGAAGAAAGTAGTGTCAGAAAATTTCCTGTTCTACTTTTTTCGTATATTGTCCTCAGCAGGGTCTAGCTTTTAATTTTTCATGAAAAACCATCCGAATTTACCAATTTACCGATGTTAGGTGTTTGCTTGGATCTGAATACACTGTGGGCGTAACTCGTATTCTGTTGCTCGGTTATGCCTTGATCATGTGCAGGCTTATATACTGTCTAATAAATGTTTAAAAATGTTTAAAACGTAATGTAAAGCTAGTTTACCTATTTTTTATTATTTCGAAATGTTTCCTGTACTTAACTGGCTGAAAACATTTTCATATCAATTCTAGGCGTATTGTTTGCTTTTGCACATATTCTGCGTATTAGCTGAATAATCTACATAGTTCAAGCATACTGCCGTTTCCGAATCCTTGACAATGATACTTCCATGCTCCATGATTTTGGATCATGCGCAATATAGTTGATGGTTACCCTTCTGCTTGATTTAAGGAATTCAACAATCGCTTGACTGAGAGGCCAACTCTGGGGCATCGACAACTGTTCCTTTTCTGTAAAATGGACATTATTTACTGTAAATCTTGAAATCTGATAAAGGGGTTACCTACCCGAGGGAGTCGGGTAAAAGAATATTTTAAAGGTACGGAATTTCCCCTTGTTATCCATAAATTTCAAACTTGTGTTGTTAAGTGATACTTTGCTATCAAGGTACGCCGAAGAATATTGTACTAAGAATGTGACTCCTGCTAACTCAGTTGGATGTGTTAGCTTTCCCAACTCTCTCTGCATAGCCTGAAAACAGTTCATGCACCAAATTTAGCTACATAAAGGCTTGAGTCTCCCTAAACCTAAGACTTTTGACAGAATATATAAGTCTGCTTCTTTCTTCTGCAATGACATTGGTTCAGTTTCACTTGTAGGCACAAGTGGGATAGGACAATAGTTCTGGCTCTCCATATTCAGCTGCTCTTGTTTAGCAATGGGTCTGAAATTTTGATCCCTAAATAACCGTTATGACTTTATTCTTGTAAAGTTTAACTGGTTTTCCTTGCTAATGGTAACAGCTTTTGATAGCGAGGACTAGTGATCTGTAATTAAACGGACTTTCAAAACTTGCAGATTGATCAAACATGTTGTGTCTATCATGGCCTGATATTCATTGTACTCCAATTTCGCGCAGTACTGATCGGACTTAACCATTTCCTTTTGTATGCGTCAATAAACTTTTCAAAAATATTGCTTTTCAAGAACAAAGTGTCTAAATAATTCTGAATATAATCTTTATGAACCAATTAAAAACGACGAATATTCTAGCCCATTAATATCCTTAAAAGATCTAATACAATGGAATTTGAAGGACAATCATGAATTTTGGGACTGAATCTCTCATTAATGGCCGGATAGAACCTTGAAAAGAAATGTATGTAGAACTTTGAGAGTGATTCCACAATACAAAATTTCACTTCAATTTTTTAAGGTAGGCCTAAAATCATACGTTACCCATGACAAAACTCTCTTTACGACAAAAATCATAGTACAATGGTCTGTGAGCACGAAATAAGAAAAATGTGTTTGAAAATGTAAAAATGTTCAAGAATGAAGAATATTTCCATTTCATCTATCCTTATATTATATAGTTGTAACTTTTAAAGAAAGGCTTATGTAAACTTGCCTGTGAAGTCAAAATGCAATACATATTTAAATAATTTCTCATCTCCTTTCAACGTAAATTTTGTTGTCACAATGAAAATTTAACGTTCTCTAAAATGGTGATCTTACATTTGCAATATAATTTAAAATCAAGGTATAATTTAAACCAGGTATATTGGTAAGCATACGTAACATTACTTTTACTAATATCAATTTGCAGTAAGAAAGGAATTCTGCTAAACATCAGATTAAATTATTATTCATCTATTCAAAACAGAGGATTGAAATATTACGGCAGAATTCAAATTTTAGCTTTCGCTAATAAATTTATAGATCCTAAAATGTTAAAAACTAACAAATGTACCTCTCTACGATCTAAATCATTGAAAACTCTGTAAATGGCAATATACTTGCTAGATCCAGAATTGCATGGCATTTTGCATTTGTATATGTTTAGTGCATGAATCCTTTTCGTTTGAGTGATTATCTGCCTATCCATTTGTAGAAACGTTCGTATATAAATATAATTATAAGGCTTAACGTCTGTTTAAAAGGAATTTGTATACTATCAAGGTAATTAAATACACTGCTGGCCACTGTAAATGCAACACACTGAAGGAAGCATGCAAATAACATGAAATTTACAACATGCATTAGCGGAGGTGAGATATGCAAATGATTAGAATTTCAGCGCAGACGCACATCACGCGCGCCTGGTGGCGCCACTTCAAGCGCTATGTAAGGCTTGGACGATTTCAAGTTCGGCATTGTGTTTTCTTGTGTTTTTTTCAAATAAACGATCAATTATCGTCGTCGAAAACAGCGTCATCTTTTGATCAAGTACCGAGTCGACAGAGGAAGGATAGTGGCCTACCGAGATTGTGGTTTATCTTTCAGGGAAATCGGTAGTCGTGTTGGACGAACACAACCAACTGCAATACGGATATGTGATCGTTGGATGCAGGATGGTACGACAGACCGGGCGTGTTCGATCGCATCCACCTCAGCGCACCACTTCACGTGATGACAGCAAATTGTGCGCATGGCAGTGACGGATCGCTCAGTCACATCACGACCATACAACAGCACATGCAGTTCTGTACGCATCATCCAGTGTCTGAGCGTACCATTCGACGCCGTTTACAACAGAGTGGTCTATCCGCAAGACGTCCATTTCTTTGTTTACCCTTGACGCAGAACCACAGACGTCTCCGCCGCCAATGGTGCGATGACAGAAGGATGTGGACGGCAGAATGGAATGAAATTTCTTTACTGACGAGTCCGCTTCTGTCTGCAACACCACGATGGTCGCATTCGCGTCTGGAGACCCGGTGAAGAGAGGATGCTGAACAGCTGCGTTATGCACCGCCACACTGGTCCTGCACGGGTATTAAGATAGGGGCGGTATTGGAATATCACTCTCGCACATCTCTAGTACGCGCATTGCCGTACTTTAAAACAGCCAGAGCTACATCTCCGAGGTGTTGGAGCCAGTTGTCCTTCCTTACCTTCCGGGCTTGCCCACAGCCATATTTCAACAGTGATAATGCGAGACCACACGTGGCACGCATTGCCAACGATTCTTCGTCAATCGCCAGATTGAATGCTGTCCCTGGCCGCCTCGCTCTCCGGATCTTTCGCCGATAGAAACATGTGGTCCATGGTTGCTCTACGATTGACCCAGATTCCATCCCCAGCTGCCACAGCAGATCACTTTGGCAACGTGTGGAAGCTGCTTGACAAACGTGTGAGAGCTGGCTGTACCCAAGAACTCATCCAAATTCTCCTTTGAATCAATGCCGAAGCGTGTGGCAGCGGTGATCTCCAACAATGGTGGCTACTCTGGCAATGATTTTGGCAGGAACCAAACTTCACAGAAGCTATAAATTTAATCATTTGATACTTGGTCAACATGTTATCTACAAAATAAATTTTTTTGTGATATCCCTTGTCTTTCTTGGTGTTGCAATTGGGTGGCCAGCAGTGTAAGTAAGCTGCACTTGTAGATTTTAGTCACACTAAACGTAATAATTTCTAAGTGAATTTGTGATAATTCACATTCATTAATTTTCTTTGAGAGCAATTGGAATATAAAATAAAAGAAATAATAAATATTATAGAAACAGGAGTCAATTCTTCGATTTTGGTTTCAAAATCCGAATATTTAAAAGATTATTTCTGTGCGAAACTGTATTACATTTACACAGAAAATTCCCTTTACAAGCATTGAATAGCTCGCTTTGACACCAATAATAACATTTTAGAATTTCATTAGAGAAAACCTATTACAGAGGTAGAATATAATATTTTGTATTAACTCTAATACACAAAATCGGAAATAAGAGTAATATGTAAAGATAAATTTGCTTTAAGGGATATATATAGTTAATGGTTATCTCCTTTTCATACAAATAAAAAAAAGCACAATATGCGAACAATCAGCGAACAATCTTGTTTCTTGTCTAGCATTTTTAACATATCTTAATTTGTAGCATAATATTTCTTACCTCAGACATTCAAGATGTAGTCTTCTCTCTACGTTTTCCTTTTCTACTTACTCAACGGCCAATTATACTTCAAAAACATTGTCCTTCAATTAAAAATGTTCTTTTGAATTAAAAATAATTTTTTTTAAAATTTCGCTCTATAGCAATAGTTTATTCTCGTTTATCCAATAACTATGATATATTCTATATATGGTACATTTTTATCGCGTAAATTTAGAAAAAAATTTTATTTTTATTTTAGTATATGTCATAAGGTGAACAAGTTCTTTGTTTCTCATATAAAGCTTCAAGTAAGTCAATGATTTAAAACAAGGGTTATTTTTGCTTATACACAAGTGAACAAAGGACGATAGGAAAGTAAATAAAAATTTTAAATCTGCAATGTAAGACTCACTAGAGATAGCTCGCAATTTTGTATTTTGTTGGGCTTATTTCCTTTCGCATCACCCTCCCATATAATATAAAGCATAATAGGGAACTGTGAAAGTTTTGTAGAAATCTCAACAAATAAATAGTAAAATTTCAAGATACACTATTATACTGTAAACTCTGTTATTTGATATTATGCGTATAGGAAAATTGTGAAAGAGAAATGTTAGAAGAATGCACTCCTTATCAAATTTTAAAACACGCTGTTTGCCCAATCGGACACTACTATTATGCATATAGTAAATACAATGTTACAGCTGTTCAAATAATATTATAAATTAACAAAACATGAACAGTAATTTTGGCCGGCACTCAAGTCTTCCTCAGAGCAAGAAAATCAAAAAGTAGAGAATCAAAGAATATACAAACAACTATACAGGGACGAAACAGAATACTTCTCTCTATCTGCCCTACATAAAGATTACGCCATCTGTTTAACAAAAGGTTAGACACATACTCCAACGAACAATAGTTATAAGTAAGTATCTATAACAAATGATGTCGTAAATCAGTGCTTTTAGCAATTCACTGACAAAGCAGTTGTGGCATTTAATCAATGTAGAGGGAAAGGTGGACCAGTTCGCAAAGGCAGCGAGCCAGTGATCTGGGCGTCACTGGCTCGATGCTCGTCGCTCACAAATCCACCGCATTGAACACTAAAGCCGACTGGTGCATGAAAAATCTGTCGTGGCTGCAATGTCCTCCAAGTTCTCAAATTTACCTCTGGAGGTGCGGGGTCAAGTGTACCGATCTCGCCACTTAACTTGGTTTAAAATTACGGGACCGGATCGTAGCCAAGACTCTAACTCTTGTGGTGCTAATTAAAAACCGGAGCCGCTACCCTCTGCCCAATGGCCAATATGGACTTGATCTGATGTTGCTGTCGGTCAAGTGAGATAAGCAACAACAATATTAATGTAGTAAGATTACATGAAATCGAAATCAATGACTGAGACCAAATTGAGATCCAGTTGAGACCAAAAACCAAAAAAGACCGAACAAAGTAAACAGGCAAGGTCAACAAGCAAAAAACAAGTATAGGGGTTAGTGATTCAAGATTTCTTAGTTTCTTTTTCTTTTAAAAACCATTTTTTTGCTCTTTGTTTATCTGGATTTTAGAGAACGCTTAGTTTGACCTCTCTTGATTAAACTATCTAGACCCAAATTTTTCACGTACTGATTTTATCTATTGAATCTGTAACTTTCAGTTTACTTACGGCAAAAGGAACAGCCATAATATGAAGTTCTAAGAAAATTTTAAAAATCCCTATGCTAAAAAAAGGACAACAAGGTAACGAAATAAATAGTCCAACATTAAATGCGTTATATTCCTATGGTTGAAAAGTAGACCATTATCATGGAAAGATTGATTCCTGCGCTCTAGATTTGTAATGTCCCGATAGAAAAATACCTTTGCAAGTTCTGGAGACTTAAATCGCAAAATCTCAATAAATTGAACCTATGCATAACAGAAAAATTACCTCAAGGAAAAAATGTTTCTTAAACGTTGTATTACTAAGAATAAATCAGAAGTATGGATGATCATTTAATAAATGATGACATGTCATTATATTCACTTATAATTTGAAATCATTCGTTTAAATGACAATAAGAACTCGAATATACAGAGTTGGAGAAATAAATATACGGAGTTGGTGTGTGTATACAACTGGTCTTTCATTCAGCTATTTTTTGCCGTTTCATGCAATTAAATTTTCATGCAAAATTTCCTACGCATTTCGGAACTGATAAATGTGTTTTTAACTGAACATATACATGTTTTTCAGTGTTGCGATCACCTATCAAAATTTTCTTCTGTTAATACTATTTTAACATCTACTAATAAGATCATTAATATTGGATTTCTCTTGGTAGCATTACTTAACTTCAATGCAAACTACTTACACAACAGAGAAATAAGCTTTAAAAATGACCAGTTTGAAAACTTCGAGTGAAAGGAATTTCAATAAACACAATTTATTTCTTAAAGTAAAAAGCTTGTAAATATTTGTATATGTATTTGTCAATATTCTCACAAGTTTAAAAAAAATCATCTTTATTTTATACTTATCTAAGAAAGAATCATTCTTCGTCTGTATATTTATTTGAAAGGGAAGTAAATGTAACTTAAAATACGCTTACTGAGGAGTGTTAGAAGAGCCCCATAATTAAGAATCGATATTTGCTTACTAATGAAGTAATCTTTTGCATTTAGTTCTTTCAGTGTGTTATCGCTTTCTTTGTAGATAAGAAACTAATAAAAATTCATAATGAAATGATTGCTTTGTAATGCGAGGCTTAGTTTATTATCATGAATGATATTTTTTGAGGTCTACATTGTGTCAATTAGAGTTCAAGATAGCTTTTTTGAAAGCATATTTATCAGTTTTCTTTCAAATTTGTTTAGATTACTCAAATTCTTTTCCTGCTGATAATGTACATATTACGGAAGTACCATTTTATCTTTCAAATTCTGTGGGGATTGTTAATTACAAAGTAAAATTTCTTTTGACGGAAAATGTAAAATTTGATGGGTCATATAAATAATAGTAATCGATACGCAAGCAGATTTTGTTTTTGCTGCTTGTCTAATAGAAAAAGTTATTAGAAGATATAATTCCCTATGCATATTTTAAACCTATTAAGGAAGACATTTACGACAATTTCCCTGATTATTCCAAGAAAATACATCTATAATCGTAAAAATCATGTCAATATCAAAACATTTTGTGGTGTTGTGTGTTGAAATTTATTTTTTAAATGAATTTGTTCTTTAGACTCATATTTTTGTTTCACAAAAAATTTCAATACCGTTAAATTAAGAAACAGTTCATATTTACTTTTTACTTGGATAGCTAAATATTGTCTACTTCATTTATCTTAACTCACGAAAGAGCGTACTAACATCCTGACTTTAAAATACGAAATTAAATGCAATGGAAGGATAAAGGATTGAATTTATATAGGGCTATATTTCAAAATTTAGCTTAATGTATAAAGTCAGAAATTTCTTAAACATATTTCAAGGAGTTTAAATACAAATTTTGCTGTTAAGAATTATTATATTCAGGGGGAAACAACATCATTTATAATGAAATATGGACTGATAGTACCTTTATTTATATTCACACTTCTGTATTAGACAGTTTTGATATATGCTTATTATGGATAAATATTTCACTCTGATATGTTCAGAAGGAACTGGTTGTGCACATGATACCGTAATAGAAAAATAAAAAAAAGATCATCTAAGATTTTCTTTGTATATATTGCTTATTTTAATAGAGTTTCTGCAAGTATACTTTTAAATTTATTATGAAAATCAAGATGTGATGGGTTATATAATGCATAGAGCCCACCCTGCTGGGCGGAGCTTAAAGCAAAACTATACTTCTTCAGCTGAAATGTATACTTGGACATAGGTTTTACCCTTGTTATGTAGTACCTGTACCCTTTAAGCAGTGCCCGGCAGGGTGGTCTCTATGCATTTGTCATTTTCTTGTGCTCTTCTTATACCACACTTCGTGATGGACGATAATTCTTTTTGCAGTATGCTGGACGACTGCACTTTGTCAGTTACCAGGAAATATGTAGAGTAATTCGGGCATAGAAACTGTTCTACCTCCAGTGAATTCATTAACTTATTTAAACAATTTTAAAATTGATCCGTCTAATCTCTTTAACATTTCAGCTAAATTAAATTTTCTCCTACATTTATATCCTATGTTCATGATTTCGTTTATAATTCAAAATAAAATTTAAAAATAAACAAATAGCAGCAAAAATTTTATATATATGTTGGCAGTGGCGCACCGAGGGGGTAGGCCAAGGGGCCCTGGCCCACCCCAAAAAATAGAAATTCCATTATGAATATTGAATTTGCATTATAAATATTTTTATTCGTTCCATTCCCCCCCCCAAGATTAAATCTTGGGTGCGCAACTGTATATGAGTGTGATTGGGTTGGAAGATCACACACCCATTTGAAAGCAATAAACTTCTTTATTCAAAATGCTGATGGCATGAAATATATGTACAGGTGAGAGTTGTAGAGAACTCTAGATAGGCTGCATCGCATCATTCACCATCACGTCAATGCACCGGATCCTGTCTGCCTATGCACGGCGCCGTTGGCTTTCACTCCACGTAGGTCTCCTAGGAGAGAGCCTGGGTGAATCCGCGGGGTCTTTTCTACGTGAAAGTCCAAGTCAATTCGCCCGTCTATTATGTGAGAGCATAAGTCGAATTGCCCTTCCTCCGAACACTGAAACACACAAACTAAAGAAAAGAAAGAAAGACTGGAGAAGAAAGGACAGGCACAAAATAATAACAGAAACAAAAAGGGAGATGTAGAAAAAAAGGGAAAATTTTTTTCGAAAGTATTGATCTCAGGTTGCAACTCTGTCAGACCAGGGTTTTATGCGATTACCTGATGTGGAAGTTTCTTCCGGTCCTTCATGAAATCCTACTTTAGCTACATCGTAGCGATCATGTGGCTTTACATTGATTACTTTGTAAGGTCCTAAGAACTCGTCTTTGCTTCAGACCTCCTCCGAACTGGGTCCTATCTATCGCTGCTAAGTCATTTATGTTGTAGAGTGGAGCATTTTTCCGACGGAGCTTGTATTGGTGTCGATTCTCCTCTTGTACTTTGAAGATGTTCACTTTGGTCTGTTCATGAATAGTCTCTTTCTCCTGAATCATGGAGTACGGGAATTCTTCATCGAGGATTTGTTTGCATTTAAGGTCCGCCTTGTCGGTGGATCTGCTGACGGTTCTGTTAATAATTCCTTGGACGCCAGGATCAAATTTGAACCACTTAGCAGGGTCCTCTATTTGTTTATCTACATTTTTTTCTCTGCGGAAGGCAATCTTCGCGACCGTTGTGATACTGGAATGTCGTCTTTTAACACAACATTCAAACGCAAATCCGTCTTCCTAGCCTTTTTAATCGGTTCACACCCTTCCACTAACTGAAGAACCTGATATCGTAAACAGCTATCAAGGATATGACTAACATCAAGTGATGCGCTGTCAATGACTGCTGAACAAAATGGAAGTTCTCTCTGAATCTCCGAAGAGAAAGCATAAGTCTGTTCATTTGGCCAGTCTGTCAATTCATTTTTTCTCGGAAACTTCAAACAATTAGACGGTAAATTCCCTGCATTTCTAATTGATCGCTGACTACAGCTTAAACTTCAACGGGTTGAAATCTTTCTGAAAAGCAAAAGATAAAGTTGCAGTCTCAGCAAAAACTATTTCCAAAACAATCTTTCATTAGTATAGTACCTGATGGGGTTTTCTGTGGCAAAAAGGATTTATTTACAATTATTAGCTCACTTCCGGAATTTTTGAATAATTTCATTTTTTCCCATCCACGAGAATATCAATAAATTCTAACTCATTACGCATCACGTTTGTTTTAATTGTTTCATTTCCCGATACCACGAAATGATTTCTCGTCTAGTTATGTTTAGATATTTTGTACCGTTTAGGGCAGTTGCAAGCAAAATGAAAGGTGTCCCCCCTTTTTCTCCACACACAAAACAAATTCTTTCTGGTTGAATATTTTGATTTCGGTTACGCCTGATGGACTTATTTTTGATTGGCGGTTTTTTAGAACATGCTGCTTTTGCATTGTTAGTATATAATTTTAATTGGTTTACCTCAGATAAGGATTTACCCCATGAGGAAAAAAATAAATCACATTCACGGCTTAAGTGATTTGGGCTAAACCATGTTTTACCCTCACGAACACGTATGTATTCTTTACTTTTGAAATCCAAAGTTTCAATTTATCGGCAACAATTAAATCCCATAACTTTTAAAACCTTTTTTTGAGTTTCTTAACTTGACAATAGTAATCAAATGTTGCAGTCAGTCGCGATGCAAATTGAGCATGCGATTCATTTGGTAATCATTGAGCACTTTTAAAATTACTCAAACATTCTCTAGGTGTCGGTTGAAATTTGGTTAAAAACAGCTCTTTTAGTTTTTCATAATCCGACAATTCTTCCTCGGTTGCCTATGTGAAAAAATTACTAGCTCTAACCCCTAACAAGTTAATACCTCATATGGTAAGCTTGTAAGCCTATCGCAAATTCTTTCGTAGCGAATGATTTCTCCATGGAAGCTAAAAATAAATGCAATTCCTCAGGTTTCTCAGGAACATAAATTGTTAGTGATTTAATACTTTTTATTATATTCTTAACACTAAATGGCACTTTGGTTCTTTCAACAGGCAATTATTGTTTTTTTTAGCATTTCTAGCTTAATCTCCTTCTCGAGTTGGGCCAATTTAATTTTTTCAATTTGCAACCTTTGATTGTTCATTAGCTTCTTTAGTCATGCGATCCTCTACGATCGAACTGATAACACCACGGATGAACTCTTATTCCGTTTTAACAACATCTGAATTTTCAATTATTTTTTTATATTCCCCATTTGTTACATTATCTGGCATAATCTCTCCGAGTTCTTCGGCAATAAGTTTTAAATCACTTTAATTCAAGTTGTTTAGAACAACTATCTTGAATGAAAAAATAAATTGCACATTACCTTTAGATGTCACTGGCCCAGAATCCCCAGGATGTGGGTGAAATTGTGTTGGAAGATTACACGTCCATTTGAAAACAATAAACTTCTTTATTCAAAATGCTGATGGTATGAAATATAGGTACAAGTGAGAGTTATAGAGAACTCTAGATAGGTTGCGTCACATCAACCACCATCACGTCGCTGCCAATGCACCGGTCCCGTTGGCTTTCACCCGCCGCACGGAGCCGTTGGCTTTCACTCCACGTGGGTCTCCTACGCTAGAGCCTGAGGGAATCTGAGAGGTCTTTCCTACGAGAAAGCCCAAGTTAATCCGTTCGTCTTCTACGCGAGAACACAAGTCGAACTGCCCGTCTCTCCTATGCGAGAGCACAAGTTGAACTGCCGGTCTTTCATTTCGCTGGCAACCGTCTTGTTATGTCACATGCGCAAGTGCGCCCTCTAGCGGTGAGCCGCTTACTCGATTCACACACACACACACACACACACACACACACACACACACATATATATATATATATATATATATATATATATATATATATATATATATATATATATATAAGAATAAGATGAAAGAGAAAACAGTAATAGCTCTAAAGCTACTTGCAGCCAGGAACAAACAACAAGTAAAGAAAAGAATGAATAAGGTATTTGACAGCATTTCTTCATCAGCGGTGTCAATACTGTCTAAAAACCAATGGATTGTTTCTGATGAGTATGATCTATTAAATAAACACACTCAGACACCGTACAATCCATTATTAACAGAAGAATTGAATAATAAATGAATTAAGTTTGAATAAAAGTACTTATCCAAAGAACACCAAGCCTGGCGCTAGTCAGAGGGGAAGTTAAGAACTTGTAACCGCAAGATGACTGACGTCATAAAACTTGCAACCATTGAGGTAGTGGAATCTCAGTTACAAACTTACTTAGGTTACCATATTTTAAGACTATTATTCCTTTAATTATTTAGTTTTTATTTTGATTACTACTATGAGTTAATTTAATTTTTATTTAATTTTACTTTTTATTTTTATTTTTATTTTTAGTAGTTATTATTTTTATTTTAACCTATTGTTATGTTTAACATAATAATGCAACAGAACAAACTATTCATTAAAACAAAAACAACCAATTATGTTTTTGGATAGACTTACTGGGTAATTATTACGAGTTAGCACAGTTTTCAAGTCTATAATATGCTTAATCCTATTGTCTTTAGAACATATATATATATATTTAGAACATATTTATATATATATATATATATATGTGTGTGTGGGGGAATATCTATGTTTTCATTCCTCTTTCCATCTTCTCCCTCCTTATCTTTATGTTATTAAGAGTAGTAAATTTAAAAACTTACTCTAAAATCAAGTAATTAATTATTCAATTGTCACTCATTTATTTAAAGAGCACCCTCATAAAACATTGGAATTAAGTACAGAAGGTGAGGCTTCGTTCCCAGGCAGTCTAAGAAATCATCCTTTGGAGTTGCAGCGTATTCATTGATTCTATCTTGCCGAGGAACGTATAACAAGGGTAGTACCTAGCTATTCATAAATAAAGGTCATATAAATAAAGGGTCATATAAATAAAGGTGAATAAAGATATTCATAAAATAATAGTCAATTTTTAATCACCATTTTGTCAACACATGACCCTTTACAGAATTCTGTTGTTCTGTCCATAGAAATTCTGTTTTTATGATTTAACCTTAAAAAAAATAGTGATATTTATGGATGAAGAAGGTTACACACTGTTGTGTCTTAAAACTCGAAGACATTTCGTTCAAATGTGTTTGATATCCTCCTTCTTCCTTTTTCTTTGCTTGAGAATAGGTCACACTAGAGTCACTCACAAACATTTGCTGGAGGGAGAAAATGCTCCCCTCTGCTTTCACTGCAACTGTGACCTTACCATTCTGCATATTTTAAATGGTTGTGCAGGACTTTCTAACTTTTACTCTAAATACTTTCGTGCTACTTCACTCACCTTAAAAGATCTTTTAGGTGAAACACCTCACCCTGCTATTTTCCGATTCTTGAAAAGTGCTGGATTTTACCTTTTGATTTAATAACTTTTTCCTTCCTTTCTATCATTTTGTAATACATGATTGTAATCTAGATGGGGAACCTCATCCAAAGGTTTTGACATTATCAGTACTGCATTTTATCTTCCTCGTTCATGATCTACAATCATTGCTTTTTACCATACTTGGGTTTTGTTCCTTTATAATGCAGTTATTTTATCATATTTGACTGTCTCTTACGTTTATGACACAGCTACTTTTATCATACTTATATATCAATGGTTTTACAACGTCTATAATTTTATCATCGTTTAATGGATTGTGGTTTTAAAATGATGACTTATATATGTGTTTTGTCCGGATTTTACCATGTGCTAGGCGCAGCATGTCTTCTCTAGACCTTGCGCTATTAAACTCCAAACAACCAACCAAGCTTTTTCCTTATTTTGTAGCATGCCCATTTCATACCTAAAAAGTTTTGCATTGTAATGCGCAATTTTTTTTTTTACAGTGGACAATTATCTATATAGTTAAGTTGCTAAGACGACTTGTGGGCAGTCCGTGAGAGGAAAACTATTGCAGGAATTTTACTTCATTTGGTCTGAAAACGAAACATTCCCAAGTAACAACAAAACCGTGGCAAGTCGTTCGGCCAACCACTTTCGGCATGGTTGGCCAACGGTGTGTTTTGGCCGGTGGCGCGAGGTTGGCCCACGGTTGGGCGTTCAGTGGCCCAACGTTGGCGTTCAGTTGGCCCAACGGTTGGCATTCAGTTGGCCCAACCATTGGATTTACAGGATTGGGCCGTTGGCGTTCTGTTGGCCCAACGGTGGGATTTGTAGGGAAACGGTTGGCGTTCTGTTGGCCCAATGGTGGATTGTAGGGAAACGGTTGGCGTTCTGTTGGCCCAACGGTTGATTTTGTAGGGAAACGGTTGGCGTTCTGTTGGCCCCAACGGTTGGATTTAATGAGTTGGCCGTTGGCACGAGGTTGGTCAACAGTAGGCATTCAGTTGCCCAACAGTCAACTTTGTAGTAAGCCTACATTAAATTTATTTAGGGCTATATGCATTTTTCAACCCAGCCAGCAACTCTTTGTTCATCAGGCCAACAGTCAAACTATCCAAGGGTCATAGTTTTTGACATTTTGCTATTTTTCAGCATATCGTGTTACAAAGAGGATTTCCCCTTTTTAAACAGTTTATTAAGTTCTAGTATTAGCCACAATAATTTATATAAAATAGTATATTCGAAATTCTATTTTGGATATATAAAATAGATATTAAGTATATGTATATAAAAATAGTATATCGAAATTCTATGGGGGAATATAGGAAATAGGATATTAAAGTATATTTAGATAAAAATAGTGTATCAAAAATGCTTTTTTGAAATACAAAAGGGAAATCCCAATTGTAAACGGTCTGCTGAAAATTAGCAAAATGTCAAACTATTGACCCTTGAATAGTTTGAAAATTGGCCCAATGAACAAAGAGTTGTTGGTTGGGTTGAAAAATGTATAACTCTTTTCCCCAAAAAGTAGTCTGAAAACTGCAAAATTCACTCTTTTATGAAATCAAAAAGTTTCCATAGTTAAATATTAAAATGTACAAAAAGCAACAATACATTTTAATTTTAATGTTATTTTTTAACAGTTTATATTTTGCTTGACATTGTTTATATAAAGTGTTTTGTTTTAAACACTTTATATCTTTTTAAAGAGAATAAATCTTATAGATTATATCCTTAGTGATATTATAAATCTCATGTCACTATATATATATATATACAATTTATAATATCAATGCTACCTGTTGTTTTTAATCAGTCACTTTACTACATATATAATTTTTTTTTAAATATACACCTTTCCATTATAATCAACTGGTGTCAAATTGCACACTCATGCTGAGTTAATATGACAAATACTTTTTGTAAGATTACCTTTATATAAATATTTTTTCCATTTTATATATATATATATATATATATATATATATATTTATAAACACTTTATCTTCCGATTTGTCTTCAGGTCTGATACAATATATACAACTGAGGTCTGATTTTTTAAAACTTTCCATAAAACTTTTATATAAATTTTTGGACTTACCTTGTTTAATATTTTAAAACAGCATCTTAATAAAGCATGTTATAGTAATTTTAATAAAACACAACTTTTCATCAATTTTTTTTATTTTAACAAAAAATTTAATAAAATTTAATTTTACATTGTCAGAAATACACAGTTCTTTTATCTCTCCCTCCTTCTCTGTCTTTCGAAAAAATGGAAAAATCCCTTTATTAAGTCTTCAACAAATTTTTCCGTTATGACTTCTCCCTGGTAAGCCAGTCCGACAGAAGCTGTTAATATAAAAATAAATTAGTACAGTAAATGAGTCAAAAGAAAAATAGCTATATATGCACCAAACAGTCAAACAAAAAATGCCTGATTAAAGTTAGTTTTTTAAATTTTTAGAAACAAGTTAACTTATTATGAAATCTAACCCTAGCATTTACTTCATAATCAAAAATTTCTTCATGTTGCATGAACTTGTCTTAACTATTACTTCAGGTATGTATCAGTAAAGGTTTATTTATTTGCTAAATATCAAAGTACAAAATAAAACAACAATTCAAATATGCAAACTAAATTAACATCAGAGGCAATTAGACACTGCACAGATCTTTAATAATTTTAGTACATATTATTTACATGAATATATTAACTCTCTGAAACTTACTTAAAATTTAGACATGAAAAATTAAAATATCAAGAGCTATTGGCAGAATTTCTTTACATATAGGAACTAATCATCTAAACTGCTTGTATGTATTTAGCAAAGTTTATTTTCATAAATTAACAGAGCAGAAAATTAAAGAATAATTTGAATATTTGAACCAAATTAAAATTAGAAAAAATAAGACACTGTAGTATATGATAGATAAGATTAATTTCCACATACATTTTACCAATACAACATTGAAAAAATTAAGGTGAAATTTTCCTTCTCTTAACCACACAGTAAAACAATATTTTCTCAGTAAAAGTCATATTAATTCTGTAGCATCAAAAGCCCAGCAGTTTGTAAATGTATGTTTGTCAACATAAAGCTTTTATTAGCACAATATCTTAAAAAAAAAACCAACACTTTAATAATTTTAGACAATATTATAACTCCACGAATATAAAAAAAAATTACAAATGTTTGTACAAATATCAAACCTACTAATGCCTTTCTATCTACTGAACATCACAGTATCTATATATTTAAGTTGCTAAGCCAGACCGATTCTTTGGGCTGTCTGGGAGAGAAAACTACTGCATCAATTTATTTCCTTTTGGTCTTAAAAAAAAGATTTTAATCTATAGATGTGTCAAATATGGTTTTTGTAACCATAATCCTATTAATTAGCGATAATTTATAATCTAAAATTGTTTTCTGTACATGCTCAGCGACATGTTTAATCTGTCTTTAGATACTCACTAAGCACGAGGCTGCATAAACTACTGCATAAAATACTGTACTAATTAGATATAACTAAAAATTTAAAACACATTAACATAATGATTTAAAAATACATATTTAATAAAGTGAATCAAATAATACTGGTAGGAAACAAGGGAAAATAAAAAGAGTGAGGAACAAGACTTCAGTTTATACAAATAGGCCAAGAATTCAAAGCAAGTTTTTACCTAGATTCAATCATTCATAAGATAATAACCACACTTCCAGTCTTTCATCTATGGTACTAATGAGATCAGGACTGGCAGTCAAATAAAAATTTCCAGAATTTTCAATTCTGCATACCAGTTCCTTGAATACATGATCTTATAGACAGCTAAAAATAGAAAAATAAGTCATATACCATGGGATTGTCAAAATACAGTCTTTAATATTATGTACAAACTTTATAATATATATTGTTAAAAATATTGCTAAAAAAGTAACTATTATAATAAGTAGCAGCTAATCAAATTTTAAAGACAAGTGAATTATTTTAATGAGTGATCAGCTACTTCATAAATAGTCTTTAATATTATGTACAAACTTTATTAAGTATATTGTCAAAAATTGCTTAAATGTAATATTACAATAACTAGCAGATAATCAAATGTTAAAGACAAATGAATTATTTTAATGAGTGATCTGCATATTTCATAAATACTTTGTATTGATATTTTACTTTCAAACAAAATATTTACATCAAATACCTGTTCGAGTCTGAAACAGACAATTATTTTAAACTGAAATAAAATACCAATTGCTAAGTTGATAGTAAGGAGAGAAAAATTAATGAAATTTCACCAAAGCAGACAGCTAATTCTATTTTATCCTTGTATTCATAGCTAGTGATTAACTGACGCTTCTTTATAAATTTGACGATTAATAGAGTAGGTTTTCTAAATTTATGAAGTAAACTGTGAGATATAAACTTATAAACAACTTAAATACACTCAGAATAAATGTTCAACTTCTATATAAAATGTTCAGTAAACTTTAATAACAGATATTTGAGCATAAATAAAAGTTTACCATAATGTTTTTATTATAAATACTCTAGTTAGAAATAATCTTACTGAAAGTACAAGGGTAAGAATCATCAGTAACACCAATTTGATCAACTATTCAATTTAAAACTTTCTGAACGATCCGATTAACTAAAGTAACTCAACCATTTAAAATAAATAACATAAACACATCCATGATTTCAAAAAGTTTAAATACAACCATTCTATAAAGGATTATAAATACAGATTACTTATTGTGTTCTAAAATAGAGAAACAGCAAATACAATTACAGTAGTTAAATTTATTATTTGAGGAAAGCTTTGGCTGTTTTTATAGAAGTTTAACAAAGCATTTTACTTAAATTTACCAAGTTACGCTTCATTTTGATATGCATTTTAGAAAACTACTTGGATGCTACTAATTAGCCAAGTACATCATTTTGTTTACTAAATAAAAGTATATTACTAATAAATAATATACTTACTCTGGAATTCTTCGTAATATTACAATCACGTGGAACATGGAATGGCCGACATCCATTTCTTTTTAACCGTTCATTTCTTCTCCACACGTGCAAACAATTCACCAAACCAGTTTCTGTCGTAGTGAATAATGCATTCTGTAACCGTTGGCCCAACCGCTTCATTTGCAGTTGGGCCAACCATGTTTTGTAACCGTTGGCCCAACCGCATCCATTTGCAGTTGGGCCAACCGCATTTTGTAACCGTTGGCCCAACCGCTTCCATTTGCAGTTGGGCCAACCATATTTTGCAACCGTTGGCCCAACCGTTTTCATTTGCAGTTGGCCCATCTGAATTTCTGGAATTTCTGCCAACGGCAACCATTCCCCAACGATGCCACGAAAATATGCGGTTGGGCCAACGGTGTGTGTTACTTGGGTTGTAATCTGTGGATTTATCAAATTTGGTTTTTGTAGCCGCAATTTCTATTAATGAGCGATAATTTACAATTAAAAATTTATTTCTGCGCATGCTCAGTAGCATGTTTAAATCTGGTTTTAGAAACTCAGTTCTGCGCATGCTCAGTGATATGTTTTAATGATAAACACGTTTATTCCGAGGAGTCACTCTAGATCTCTCTCTGCCATTTTATTTTTATGATAATTATGTTTGTGAAATATAAGATTAAACCTCATGGAAATTGTTTATTTCGCGCTGTTTAATTAGCGATAATTTTCAATTTTAAAAAAAATGCTTTTTGCGCATGCTCAGTGACATTTTTAAATCTGGCTTTAGATACTCACTAAGCAAGAGGCAGTTTAAACACATTAATTGTTTTCTGCGCATTATTATAATTTTCAACATTTGGCAATGATATGTTGAGTATAAGTTGTGTATTAGTACATTTATTTACTCTCTAGCCGTCATTTTTGACGAGTACCAATTAGTTATTTTTTATTTTGCTTGACAATCTGAATCTAAACCGGAATCGCATCAATTAAATTCTGTTATTCGTCTCTCTATTTCAAGAAGTTCATAAATAACGGATAAATTTAAATTACAATTTTGTCACTAACATAAGCTGGTACTACACAAATTCCATTTTTATGATTTAACTGTAAAAAAATCAATAACAAAAATCGTGATTTTAGAGATGAAGGAGGTGTGTCACTATTGCGTCTTAGGACTCGAGGACTTTTCGATCAAATGTGTTGATATCCTCCTTCTACCGTCATCTTACCCTTTTTTTATAGAAATGCGTATTTCATACCTAAAAAAGTTTTAAAAAGAAAGTTCGAATATATTTTTTTTAGAAAGTATCTCAGCAGCATGCTATTCGTTTTCCAAAAATTATATCCAGTGATTCAAATGTTTTAAAAAAAAATTCTTTATAGAAAATATTTAGGCTGATCGCAAAAATATATTTCTCAATATAACCTTGACCGACTTGTGAAATGCATCTGCCTTGAACAAATTTCATGCAAGACTGAGCAATGTGCATGTTCAGATAGTAAAAAGTTATCGAAATTTCATGATAACAGTAATGCACTATATAGCGAGTATAGATGGAGCGATAGATCTGTTTCATGTTAAAGTCAGTGTATTGACAGAATTGAAATTCCCACAATATTTATATATAAACTTTTACAAATTAAAGATTTTTTATTGGTATCTATTATTATTTACAGAAAATCATACTCATATTACTTTTGATCATAAAGAATAATGCACATAAACTTAACTATGAGAATTTAATAAAAAAAATACTGAATTATTATTTGCATTATTTTGTAGTAGCATCAAGAATTAATATAAAAAATAAAAAATGGTCCCCCGCCCCCCCCCCCCCCCCCCCCCCCCAAAAAAAAACACCTTGCAAAATCTTACGAGTAATATTAAGTCTGCAGGGTCAAGCAGTGTTCGAATTGCTCAGCTGCGTGTTAACCTATGTTATAAAGATATTTTTTTCCTTTAAATTGTTGTTGTTGTCTCTAATTCCCCTGGCCGGAAATATTCCAGACCAGGTATATATAGGTTATCGGCCGAGGGGTGTGGCTTCGGTTTATAAAGGCACCACAGGGTCGGAGTCCGATTTAGGGAGGTACCACCTCAATTTTGACGGAGCACACTCATGGGCAACAGGGTGGATCGCACCCTCTCCCACCCTCTCTCACCTCATAGAGTGACTGACGGGTCTACGGATTTATCGTGCCCATATCCAGCCTGGACATGGAGGTATTTAACGGCGTTTGTCGGGATTCGATCCGAGTCCCATCACCACTGAAGGCCGATGCACTACCACTAAGCTACCCCTAGCCCTTTAATAATTGTGCTTATAATAAACATAAAAATTTTTACCCTGGAATATTTTTTTCATTCTTTAATAGAAACGCAAATAATATTTTAAAATTTTAATAATTCCGGGGAAAATATGGTACACTGAGTTTTTAAACACGCATAATTTCCTTTGGGGGAGGAAATTTCTAAAATTAATAAGATGGTCAAAAGTTTTTTTCTCTATTATGGAATACAATTAAATAAAAAATCATTCAATCCGATGTCGACAATCATTGGAAAAATTTTCTCCATAGGTTAATATTGAGTTGTCATAGGAATCCAATAAGGCTGCCACTTTGAAATAACAGAACGAAGCTTTTAGTATGCTATAAAACACATTGTTTTCATTTATTTAAAGTCCACAAAATTTAAGCACTAAATTATTGTAATCCTATATTTGGTAATGCAAAAGAGGAATTTTTTTTTGAATGTTTGGTACTTCAATGTTATCAGTATCATGAATCAATATTTTAAAAATATATGATTATTTTTAGTTTGTACCTACATGATGTGAGAAAGTGGTATTTGACGCGTTAATATTTGTTTCAAAAGGTAATTTTTAGCATTTCTTAGAGAGCATTTCTTTTTCTTCCCGTCTTAGAAGTAAATTACCTTCGACAAAGTTGTTTATATCTTGTTCATGTGTGCCGAGCTCTTGTCACTTGATTCTCCAAAAGAAGAAATTACTCAAAGATGATAAAAAAAATGAAAATTCGTTGTTGATGTGAATTGCGTATACAGCAAAAATCCCAATTTTTTAAATGCAAATACAAATATATACTGAAGTATGCGAAAAATGAAGATTTATTCTTTGTCAAAGAAAGTGTGCCCAGTTGGGCGGAGCCAAAAAAAAATTATTTCGTTTTTGTCCTAGTGCGGATAAGTTGGGTACTGGTGGGTAAATCACGTGTGCAAAGTTTGGGGAAAAACAAAAAATATCTTCCGTTTCCATTTCGTCCGTGATTTTTAGCAGATTTTTAGCGTATAGTTAAAAATGGGTATTTACGTTGTTTTGTATGCAGCTCGCCATTTTGTTCTTAATTAAAATACAGAGATTATTCGAAATTTAATACTGAAAGGCAGAAGCTGACACACTGGGTGCGAAAAGATAAAAAAATATTTTGGCATGAAATCATTGTCAACAACAACTTTAGAAACGAAGCTTAAAACCTTCGTGAGAGACTCACAGAAATTGTTCGACATTTCTTCATGCAAGTGAGTTTCTTTTAGCAAATGTTCTTGCCCAAAGCATAAAAGGATCCCTGAAATGGAAAGAACTTTCCTTATTAATCAACGGGCATTTATGCAAATGTCCATAAGTACAGCTGACTTAATAAAAGAAACTGAAAAGCTGGGGAAAAGAGCCGATAGGAAGGAGAAAGAGACAGAAGCGGTGAGTCTTAAAATAAACATTTCGCCATCTGTTACTCCATCTAAGCTCACATTTCCTGATCCAGATTCTGACGTGGATCCACGTAACTCCGATAGTGACACAGATTACTTGAAGACTTTCATATCCACATCCAAGGTGACTCAATCTGAAGGGAAAAAGACGTCACGATCAAGCCGATACACAGCAGTAGCTATAGCTTATGACAGGACCGGAGTTTCAGATCGAGCTGGAGCCATCATTGCAAGTGCTTTTTTGGAAGATTTGGGAATGATTACCGAAACACACACATTAAATGTAATTGATAGACATCAAATAGGAAGAGAGAGGGAAAAAATTAGCACAGAATATCAGCAAGGAAATGAAAGACATCTGGAATCACTGAAGGGACTTTATTTTGACGGAAGGAAGGACAACACTCTAATAAAAGAGAGCGTAGGGAGAAAGATGTACCAGAAAACAGTACTGGAAGAACACATTACAATGATCAAGGAACCTGGAAGCAAGTACCTTGGACACATAGCACTAATCTAATCATCAGCTTTGTGCATTTCTCAAATGATGATCAATTGATCAAATAAGGCTCAAATGATCAGCTCTGAGCATTTCTCAATTCACGGAGAATACGAATATTGACATTCATCAATCAGTAGCAATAGGGGTTGATGGAACAGTCGTTAATACTGGCTATAAAACCGACGTAATTTGCCGTTTTGAGGAAGTCATTGTGAAAACCTTTCACTGATTTATCTGCCAGTTACACGCAAATGAGTTGCCACTCCGACAATTAGTGCAGCATTTCGATGGTGGAAAGAGTGGCCCTCATGCATTTTCTGATGCTATTGGGAAATTACTGTCAAATTGTGAAAAAACTCCCAGTTGCGAATTTGTAATTATTTCGAGTGAATTTCCGAAAATCGACATAAAGGATCTTAACACATACCAGCGATGCCTTTGGGGTATTGTAAAGCTGTCACAAATGGAAATTGCTCATCAAGTTTCTCATAAAAGCAACCTGGGAAAATGTCGCATGCACGTTGGTTAAAAACTGCAAATCGAATAATACGTTTATACATTAGCTCTTCAGAGCCTTCAAACCACTTGAAACTCTGGCAGAGTTCATCATGAAACGTACACACCTATGTTCTTTACAGTCAAATTAAATCCATATTGCACGGATGGTCCACGAAATTTGTGGAAAACAATAAACGTTTCGCGCTATCTTAAAAATGAATTAAAGACTGTGGACGATCCTATTTTCCGGAAAAATGGCTACTTTGGCCACCCGTAATCAATATTCTTGTCAATGATCACAGAAGGCAGACAGCCCATTCGAGAACTTGGATTTCGTAGGATTTTACGAGCAAGAAAGGAAAAAAAAGAAGGAATCAGACTCTACAACATTCCGTCACTGAACTTTGAGGTAGTTTCATATATAGACCTTATTGATTGCCAGAAATATACTTTCACGGAACCACCAATAACATTTCACTTGACAGAAGATGATTTGAGAAATTCGATTTCCAGTGGAGAGTCTATAGCTCAACACCTGGGAAGCCTAAAATTTCCTTGCCCCACATAAAGTGTTGAACGTTTCGTGAAACTAGTGACAGAGGTTTCTGCGGCTGTGTGTGGAGAAAATAAGCGTGACGGTTTATAGCCGAACAGAGTAGAGAAAAACCATGCCATCATTTGAAACAAAATTCAAGTACCGAGTAAAACCGGAATAAGTGCAAGGCAAAGGAGTTAAGTGCCCATATGGTTGGGTGGAACTCGCAATGCAACTACCTCCACTTGGTGAGTTCTGGGTTTTTTTTCGGAATTTTATTTAAGATAAAAGCGAAAAGCTACATACAAAACAATGGAAATACACATTTTTAACTATATGGTAAAAATCTGCTAAAAATCACGGACGAAATGGAAACAGAAGAATTTTTTTGTTTTCCCCAAAACTTTGCATACGTGACCTAACCACTAGCACCCAACTTTTCCACACTAGGGCAAAAACAAAATGGAAAACTTCATTTTAACGCTCCGCCCTAGTGTCCAGTGAAAGAAAATTTGGGATCAATTCCATTTTAGCTAGCACATAATTATTAATTTTAATATTATACGGAATTTAAGATTCTGAACCGTATATATATATATATATATATATATATATATATATATATATATACCCCAAAAAACTGGTACAGGCAAATAATACGATATGCTTCAAATCAGCGAACTCGATGCTGTCGGCAGCGCCTACATAAGGCAACAGGTGTCTGACGAAGGTCTTAGATCGGTTCCTGCTGCTACAATGGCAGGTTATCATGATTTATGTGACTTTGAACGTTTGAACGTGACTTTGAACCATTTCACGAGTATACTATGAATATCAGGTATCCGTTAAAACATCAAATCTCCGGCCAGCAAAATACCTTCAAAGAACGGGACCCGCAGATGACTGATGAGAATCCTTAAAAGAGATAGACGTGCAACACTTCTTCAAATTGCTGCGGATTTCAATGCTGGGACATCAACAAGTGAGCGTGAACTGCTCAATGAATTTATTAGTGCTTTCGGAGCCTAGGCCCACTCGTGTACGGTTGTTGACTGCCCATACGATATTTGGCAAGCGTACCAGTTTTTCTGGCTCTTCATCGTATATTAATACCCTCATGTACTGCAGAGAGTTGTAGAATATCAGTGTTCGAAATTCAACTGATTTCAGTGGTAGGATGAGTTTCAGTTCTCGATCAACCCCAAATTGAATACGTTAGTAGTTTGAAACCTATTCAGGGTATTCGGGTTATGTTTGTTATGTAAGCTGAGCTCTAATTATTTCCCATTATTTTGAAAAGTACACCAAATCAAAAGTAAATGGAATTCAATGGATAATGTTTTCATAACATTTTAATTTTACCCCTCAGGTATTTTTAACTCATAATATGCACATTTATACACGCGTATTTATTAAAAAAACCATTTTTAAGATATTTCATCAGCCGATAAATAATTAATCAGGAAAGTAGATATTCTGACCTTCATTACCTAACTCGAAATTAGAATTTCTAAATTTATCAAACGTTGACGTCTGGCAGCCAGAAGCATGGGGTTACACGTAATAGTTAATATTACAAGTGCTCCAGATTAATTTACTAATTTCGGCGTAAATTCCTCAATTACAAAATTAAAGCATTTAAAAATAATTCGAGGTAGTATAAATCACATTTAAATTAATATAAAACTACATAATCTATAGGAAACTAGAAAGTAAAATATGTTTCAAACATATTAAGTACAACTCTCTTAAGACACTCTTCAGAGACACTGAGTATCAGCGCTGCAGGGTTCTACTTGTTGGAACCAAAGTAGAACTGTGCTAGTTTTCAGGTTCTCTTAGGATTTTCCATTTAACTGAAAATTCCTCTGTTTTTCTGATGAAATGAATTATTTTGAAGATATCGATGAAAAGTCTATAATTTCGATGCTGTACGGTAATTAAAATCACTTATTGATTTTTTTTCTTTATTGTGTCTTTCCAGCCAACAGGAAATGCATATTCATATACGACGCTTCAGAAGGACACATGGGATAATTAGAGGAAGTTTATCGAGAATTTGGAAAACAATATGTAAAACTGAAAGGAATTTTAATTCAAGGCAAATATCGTTTATATTTTAACTGTTAATTTTTAGTAAAATCATTATTTAAGAAATCCCTATATTTGTCTGGTAATTTTGCTCAACTATTGAAAAATTTCGCAAATTAAAGTTTGACTGCTGTACCGTTTGAAATGTCTCCAATCTGATTCGTAGTAAGTGCATTGTAACGACGATTTGTTTCGTTACAGCTTTTTATTAATTAGTTCTAGTGTTTTTTATTAACTTTAATATTCCTAGTCAAAATTTTATAATTCAATTTACTTTCCTTTAATTAAAATATGGTCACTATCTTGAATATTCATCGTGCTTTTTCCACGAAGTTCACACGCTGTGTGGTTCCGCTCAGTAGGGACTTTCTGAAAGAATAATAGCATTGTGCACAAGTCCTGGGGACTCAGTTTAAGTTAAATGTATCAAGTCAAGTTCTGTGAGATGGGCGGTTACACGTCCATTCCTGTTGTAAGCTCTGTTACCTGGTTGAATAGGGTGTCCAGTTCTATTATCCTGTTCAATACCTAGCCTCGAAAAAGGTTCCCGTTTATTCTGCTAGCCTCGCAAAGGGTCCAAAGTTGTCATTCCTTCTTCGAAAAATGCGCTCTGGTGACGTCCTTAGTCTTCAAGACCAATAGGATCTTTTGGCGAAACTATTATACTTACTTGGCGCGTTCTTCGCCGTTTTGACTAGCACTCGCAAAGGTTGTTGGCACATTATTTTGGCGCCCTTTTTCCGCGCTTAGCGGTTTTCCGGGCCTGCCAACTTTAATACCTTCCAGCCCTGACCTGTGAATGAAAAAGAGGATATGATTATTAGACTTCAGAAGATACTGACTGTGAGTGGGTTTGGTAACCCCCCAGGGAAGGGCTTCGGCCAGATCCTGTGGGGGAAGCCATGCTCGCGAGTTGAATTTTCTGTTTCTAGCGTCCCCGTAGGTCGCTCATATTTAAGTCTTCTATGTTGTGTTAGACCAGCATGATCCGTGCTGTAAAATAAAAACATGTTTTTAGTCAAGAAATGGTAGAAGGGAGTTTTTTTAAGAGTTCAACACCCTTTCCCGTTGAAAGCTGTACGAGAATGAATCCTAGGTATGCGGTTCAGAACTTATTCATTATTAAGTCATCGTCGAGATCTACTGCCACTATCCAGTTTAAGCGTTTAAGATCACGATATCCCAACGCGTGGATAACATCTCCATCAAAAATCCGGACAGAGGAGTTTCTTCGTTCATCGATTTCAACGACTCTTCATATAAAACTTTCTTCCGTAGACAGAACTGTAATTCACCCTTTCCAAGTATTAATCTATAGAGACTTGCCATCAGACTTTCACTGTGTTGCCTTCATTCCCTCTTCAGTGACTGTTAGTGATACCTTCATCAAATAATTTTATTATTATAGAGACAATCCGCCAGTTTCTGTTCGACATTTTCCAAAGTTATCTTTATATGCATTTTTAAGCTTTTCACAGATTAATTTTGCTATGAATTTCCCACTTATTTTATGTACTTTAAAGAAAGATAATGAAAGAAATTTTAAACACTCTGTACCAACATTTCAAAACATTGTTTTTGGAAATCTGCTTTACCTATTTCGATTCTTCAAAAAGAAATAATAAAATATATTAGCATTGCGGTTAAATTGTATAGCATAACATGACGCTGCTTAAACTCTTGTTCAAGTAGCAACTCTAATAAGGCGTAAATAAGTTACATCGATGCAGGCAGCTTCTGTAAATTGAATATATCAAGGCAGTAGAAATTAATTAAATTTTGTTTAATTCAACAGAATATGTAACATATTCTTTACAATGAATGTAAGATTCAATAAACGGAATTGGGTATATTGGGACATGAAACATCTGAAACAATGTGCAGTTTTGATTAAAATAACGCATTTGGAGTGGGTTATTGTTATAATTAATGATTATTTGTAAATATTAAATGGTTCTTTTCTTATTTCTTGCATGATATCAAATTACAATAGTTATTGAGTAGTATTATACATACATATATATATATATATATATATATATATATATATATATATATATATATATATATATATATATATATATATATATATATATATATATATATATATATATATATATATGTGATAATAACGGCCCGCCATTATATAT
This sequence comes from Dolomedes plantarius, assembly GCA_907164885.2. Lineage (NCBI taxonomy): Eukaryota > Metazoa > Arthropoda > Arachnida > Araneae > Dolomedidae > Dolomedes > Dolomedes plantarius. The sequence continues at coordinate 35,143,808 of OU015494.1, read as the reverse complement.
CTAAAGCGTATTGAAAATTACCCTGTTAATAAAGCACGACGCCTTTTTCCAAAATTGCAACCTAAAAGTAAAATAAGATAATTTATATTAGCCCTGCAGATCATGATACAGGCATGTGAAGTAGCTGAACTCAATAACATCCCCAGATATGAGTGTTAGAAGTTATGAGATTCCGAATGTCAGTATAGTGTCAAAATTCTTGAAGAGCTCTCGAACCACTCTGAACTTACGTCTTCTATAACGTTAAAAACCTCTCTTTGCAAGAACTTTATGGCCACTTATCCTGCACTCAGGTCAATAGTTCACGGTTCTAACAAGAGAGGGATCTAGCAGTAAAGTCCCCGGGCAAAAACTTAAGTGGACAGATGAACTCCACGAATCTAAAGTCGCCCAATTAAAATATTAAGTAGTCTAGGCCCTCTGGCGTCAATATCGCAAAGCACTTATTTACTATGTGCGTGAACAGAAGATTTCTGTCTCTTGGTGTCTAACTCTCGTTGCTGTAGGACCTGCGGTCCGCTTCTGTCTTGTAATGTAATCCGCACCCTGTCAGGCCAAGTCATGTGGTCACTGCAGCTAATGCCTTCAAATAAATAAAGCAAGTCTTCGAAGTGGTATATTCCATCACTGACTCCATGGGTCCTTGTATCACCTAACGTTCGTAAGTGATTCCCTGGGTCTACAATTCGCCCGACTGCATCACATCTTCGTGACGGCTACGCCTCCGATTAGGGCTATGCCTCTCCTCCACGGCGTGAGGTACGGGGCATCACAAGAGTCGGCTGGACCCCTGCGTGGGAAGAGAAAGTGGTTGTTTTCAGTTCAGCGTTGAGTGTTTTGTTTACGTTGTGAACGTCGTTCCAGATCAACGCAGTATATTCTCCTAGTGCTCGAATAAGTATTCACACGCTTCTTCTATCTTCAGTGTGGGGAGTTTTACCGCATAAAATTATTGAGCTTTCTCCTTCTCGTGATCGTGAAAATTCTATTACTAAAATATGTTGTGCTCCAATCTTGAAAAATTTGTGCAGTTTCTCCATCTGGTTTTTGTGTTTGAAAATTAGTGCTTGATCGTTCCTTTAGTGTGTTTTTCGTCGATACGACTTGTGTTCTATAGTGCATCTGGTTTTGCTGCAACGGGAAGAAAATTGTGTAAAACGTCAGCTGCTTGTTCCTGGGCTACCGTATCAAACTTCATTTCGTGAGAACTTTTTGCAAATTGAAAAAATGTGTAATCATCTTTTAAGAGTCATCACTTCGAGTTACGTACTTATGTACTCAGCGTGTGTACTGCCCTGTAAAGAGAGAAAAACAAGTGGTGTGCAGTTTTGATTCCATGTGCCTTCATTCCAAAGTATGCATCAATAAAAAATTTTTTTGTTTTTGAAATTAAAATGTTCACTTTCAAGGAAGTTAAATGTAGGTCAGAAAAAAATAAGAAAATGAAAATGATCTAATTGATTTGTAGTGATGATATTTTATTTTTGTACGGTATTTATGTGAGTGATATTTATATTATTGAAAGTTTTATGTAATATATTGATGTTTTTACGTTCTGGAAAACTGCTAATCCTGTCTGAGAGTGAAGACACAATGCCCCCTACCAATGCTCAATTACCAAATGTAACCGACGAGTGTGCTCCAATCAAGCCTAAATCAGTAATTACTAGCACTAGTAATGTAATACCCCCTACCAATGTCAACGTACCAAATGTACTGGATCAAAGTACTTCAATGGAACCTAAATTAGTAGCCGCGAGCACCAGTACTGAATTAAAAATGCTTAGTACTGCTGAACAGCACATTATTAGTTTTGATGCCGAAGCTGGCATGAATCTGGATTCATGGCTAAACTATTTTAACCGAAAGTGTCAGGAAAGTTGTAAAAATGAGGAATGGAAAATAAATAACTTAAGTAAATATTTAAAGGGGAAAGCACTTACTGTTTTTATTAATTCTTGTTTAGATATTCAAAATTGGGAAGAATTGTGTTTAATTTTGAGGGAAAATTTCATAGAAATCAATGTAGTCTCCTTTAGCGAGTTCAATAATCTTAAATTAAAGGAGGCTAAAGGGGTTACTGATTATTTCCATAAGAAATTGGCGTGTGGTCGAAAGCTGGGATTATCAAACAGTCTATTAATGGAGGGTTTAACTGATGGTCTTCCTCCAAATCTCCAGCACTTGATGGCGCTTAGTCCTCCTGGTACCCCAACAGCATGGCTCACTTTAATTTCTAAATTGCTTTAAAGTCAAGAGACACATGCTGAATCTAACAGTCCCAGACCTCCACAAGCAAATAATTTCAGTCCCAGAACTCCACAAAATGACAGATTTAATTTGAGACCTGGATTTTAACGACCACCATATTATCGAAATTTCAACAGTCGCAATCCAAATAATTTCAATAACTCATACCCAAGATTTCAACCACCAAGAACTCAATATAATAATGTCCATTCCCAAACTCAACTGCCTCCAGCTCCATGTAGAGAGTGTACAGGGAGAGGAATACTGAATGCATATCATTGGGTACAGACGTGCCCCTTTCGAAATGCACTTAATAATCCAATTGCTCCTCAAGTAGTGGAAAACACTGAGAGTCAGATACCTAACCTTAATGATGACAACCAGATTTGACAACTAAACGTAACCGGATACATAAATAAGAGACCAATTCCTTGTGTGATAGATACTGGTAGCTCCTTGTCTATCATCCCCTCGATTTTGACAACCCAACATAGACTAAAAACACAGACGTCTGAAAGACTTTTAGTCAAACAAGCAAAAGGCCTTCTCCAATTAAAGAGATCATGTTTAATTAACTTATGCATTGGAAATGTTACTAAAAAGGTAAAAATGTACATTATAGACAATGATTTATCTTATATAATCCTGGGATTACCAGAATGGGGACAATTTCAAATAAATATTGACTGTAATTCTATGCAAATTTATCAAAATGGACTAATAATTCCACGTAATAAAATGTTTATGTGTACACCAATGTCATTTCATATTAATAATAATGAGTCCAAATATGTAAATCTTAAACCAAATGTAAGTCAAAATGTAAACAATGTAGGTACTGAGTTGGTTCACATTCCTCTGACCTCTGAAAACAATTCTGAAAATTTCCAGACTGTCAATAGAGAGAATGGGGAATTCAATTCTTTACTGTATAAATACTCGCATATATTTTCTACGGACAAGTATGATATAGGGTTAATTAGGGTTGAACCCCAGCGTGTTAGACTTACGTCTGAGCTTCCTGTGTCCTTAAGACCTTATCGTACTTCTCCTAAAGAAGAAGAGGAAATAAAAAGCCAGATTGAGAAATTGTTACAAGCAGGTATTATAAGAGAAAGTAGTAGCTCATACTCGTCTCCCGTCACTTTGGCTTTTAAGCGTGATGAAGGCAAGCGTACAAGATTATGTATAGATTTTAGAAATGTAAATGCAATTACCAAAACAGATGCTGAGCCTTTACCCCTAATAGATTGCCTATTAGACAAATTAAGTCAAGCTAAAATATTTTCAATACTAGATTTAACTTCAGGCTACTGGCATATTCCAATTCACCCTCAGGATATTGAAAAACTTGCCTTTTAAACAAGTTTCGGATTATTTGAATGGCTTCGTCTACCTTTTGGCTTAAAAAATGCACCAGGAATCTTTAACAGAACCATTCGTAGAATTTTGGCTAAATATAAGATTAACTTTGCTTATAACTATTTCGAAGATATTATTATTTTTTCTTCATCTGAAGAGGAGCATTGGCAACACTTACAACAAATTTTTAAAATCTGTAAGAAAGAAAACATTAAACTTAAATTATCTAAATGTGTGTTCGCCAAAGACAAAATTAATATTCTTGGTTATGAAGTTCAACAAGGAAAAATTTCTCCAAATAATGCCAACATTGATAGTATTCAGAAGTTACAACCTCCTAAGAACATAAAGGAGTTGCAACGTTTCTTAGGATCTATCAATGTATATTATAAGTTTATCCCTAAGTATGCTCAAATTCGGTATCCATTAAATAGACTTTTGAAAAAAATTTTCAGTGGAATTGGACAGAAGAATGCCAGAGTGCATTCGAAAAATTAAAACATGTGTTAATTTCTAAACCTGTTCTTCAATTATATGATCCTAAATTACCATGCATATGTTGATGACTCAAAAAATGCAGTTGGAGCTGTGTTGAAACAGCCTGATACCTCTAATATATTACATCCTGTTACATATCATTCAAGGACTTAACGTAATTATGAACAAAATTATGCTATCACGGAATTTGAATGTTTGTCGATTGTGGATGCTTTAGACAAATTCTACTATTATCTCCATGGCCAAAAATTTGTCATTCATACTGACCATGCGGCTGTTGTTTGGCTCAAAAATGTAAAAAATCTAAGAGGTCGGTTATTCCGCTGGTCCTTAAAACTCAGTATGTTTAATTATGAAATCAAATACCAAAAAGCCTCCACAAATGTCGAAGCTGATATGCTCTCAAGGCATCCTGTTTCCCAACATCTTCAACATACTGTACATTTATTAGACCTGGATGAAATTAAAACACAACAGAAAAATGACAACCTTCATGATCCAAAGCATCAAGAGATAAATGATGTAATCATATTAAAAAGAAAAAATCTACATAAAATTGTTGTTCCTATGTCACTACGTTTAAAATTGTTGCAAAAGTGTCACGATAAATTTGGTCATCCTGGTGTACAAAAGATGCTAAACTTGATTACCCTTCAGTATTATTGGCCTCATATAATTGAGGATATTGCAAAGTTTGTCAAACACTGTGCAACATGCCAATTTAACAAGAAATCAAAATTGAAAAAATTTGGACTTATGCAAATTGTACCTCCAACAGATAAATCTTTTGAATGTATTTCTGTTGATACTGTCGGTGGCTTTAACTACTATAATTCTAAAAAAAATATCTCCACATTGCCATAGACCATGCAACAAGATATGTGTGGGCATTTCCCTCTAAAAGTGTCACCACAGAAACGTATGCCAATTGCCTTAAGCAAATATTCCAAGTTCAGGTACCAGGAAAAATTCTAACTGATAGGAATTCAGCCTTTACTTCATCACAATCAGGAGATTCCTTCAAAATTATAATGTGAAACAGCTTTTGACTTCAGCACATCATACTCAGACCAACGGTAAAGCGGAGCGAGTGAATCAATCAATAGTAAGTAGGCTAAAATGTAAAGTCAATTCTTCGTCCACTAAAGTTCCTTGGACACGTTTGTTGGAACAAGTCATTACCGAATATAACAATAGTCCCCATTCAGTTACAAAATTTATCCCTGCATACTTAATGTTTGGCAAGCAGCCTTATGACTCCCCTATAAATCAAACTAATTACCCTCCAGTGGATGAAGCTCGAAAACTAGCAAAACAAAGGACAATAGATTATCATAATAAAAACAAAATTAGGTATGATGCTCGCTTTGGATCCTCTAAATTTAAACCTGGTGATGCTGTAATCTTAGAAGAATTTTCGTATCCAAATACCCTTAAACTTTCAGCCCCTTATTCAGGCCCTTACAAAATTTTAAAACAGTGTTCTGAAGTGACTTATGAAATAGATAAACCAAATGAATATAATAACAGGTCTACTGAAATTGTACATGCATCCAAGTTGAGATATTACAATCCACCTGCCGAATTTAAATTATACCATGAATGAGTCAACCCTAATACTTTAATCTTTCGGAATTCTTTCTTCTCTAAGCACTTTCCTGTTGTCCCATTAATTTAAATATGAAGTTGTCCCGGTTGAGTGTAAGAGAAATTCGTCAATATAGAAAAATTTCTCCTCTATATTTTGCGTTGTAATAGTACATATTTGAATAAAGTTACACTTTTTATAATACCTATATTAAACTTGTGTATTAATATATTGTATTTCATATTAACATATTATATTTTGTATTACCATTTTGAGAGTTATTTGAATTTGAATATTGAAGTATTATTAGTACCACTTCAAAATATTGAATTAGTTCTATATCAAGTATTCTATTTTTGTATTCCAGTTCTTCATATTACTTTACAGTTGGACATATTTTATGGTTTTTTCATGTTCTTAAACTTTGAAGCTTCATGTGTAATATATTCCAAAGACTTTTAAGAGAAATATTGATATGTTGTGTATTTTTTTGTTAAAATTTTGTGTATTGATGAACAGTATTAGCAGCTATGTCTCCATTTATATTATGTGTTTTTCGAGTAATGTTGTTTATTGTATATGTAAATAAGGCTCCAAGGATAGTATGTGGACAGCGATGTCAAGATTTAGATAAACTCATCCCTTTAACTTGTAACCTTCTTTTCTAAATTTAGTCAAATGTTCTCACCTGAAGGGAAGCCTTGCTCGAGGAGCTAGGGCCCGGCCCCTCTAGCAAGTCTTTTTCCGGAAGGGGGGGATATTGTGATAATAACGGCCCACCATTATATATCTAAAGCGTATTGAAAATTACCCTGTTAATAAAGCACGACGCCTTTTTCCAAAATTGCAACCTAAAAGTAAAATAAGATAATTTATATTAGCCCTGCAGATCATGATACAGGCATGTGAAGTAGCTGAACTCAATAACATCCCCCGATATGAGTGTTAGAAGTTATGAGATTCCGAATGTCAGTATAGTGTCAAAATTCTTGAAGAGCTCTCGAACCACTCTGAACTTACGGCTTCTATAACGTCAAAAACCCCTCTTTGCAAGAACTTTATGGCCACTTATCCTGCACTCAGGTCAATAGTTCACGGTTCTAACAAGAGAGGGATCTAGCAGTAAAGTCCCCGGGCAAAAACTTAAGTGGACAGATGAACTCCACGAATCTAAAGTAGCCCAATTAAAATATTAAGTAGTCTAGGCACTCTGGCGTATATATATATATATATATATATATATATATATACAGGTGGTTATAAAAATAATGAAAACACTAAGAGACATGATGAAAAAATTTATTTATACGGTGCAGAATGACCTTTGTCACGTAATACCACCTGATTCACATTGGAATCGGATTATACAAGTCATGAATAGTGGTTAAGAATATATTATACCATTCTTCAGGGAAACATCATGAAAGATCCTGTAAAGATGCTGTGGTGGATATCGATACCTGTCTCTATATGCATATACAGATCATAGTGGTTGAATTATTTATAGTCGGAGGCATTGTACAGGGCAAGATAAGATATTTGACTTCTTTTCCATGCTCTTGAAACCAATAATTGATAGATTTAGCTGTATGTATAGGGGGGATATCATTCTGGAGAACGCCATCTCCTGCAAGAAAGAATGTTTTCACCATAGGATGGACTAGTGAGCTAGAAATGAGACATAGTCCTTAACATTCAATCTCCTTTTTAGGGTTACAATAGGGCCTGAAGGAAACCATGAGATGCCATCCCAAACCCTGAGAGATCTAACTCCATAATTCACAAATTAGATGAGACAGCCGGAATCTTACGCTTGTGTAGGTGTTCTCCTGACATACGCACGTCCTGTTGCGAGGAACAATGTGAACAATGATTTGTAGGACCAAATGTCGTTTTTCGATATATTACTGGACCAGGATTTGCGCTCGTGGCACCATTGTGGACTATATTTTGTATTGGAATCTATTACAAGTGGTTTGGGAATAGCTACTCTTCCTTAAATGCTTTGTTTGTGAAGTTCCCTTCTACCTCCAATGGTTGATACTGGAATAAGCAGATGCAGATTGAGATCTTGGGTCATTTTGGTTGTAGTTGTTTTCTTTCTTCATGTCACAATCCGCTTCAATACCTCGTCCGTCACTTTCACTTAGCCCCCCACCTCTTTCGTCCGATATTGTGTTTCGCAGAGGATGTTTTCCGTGCACTTTGTATGCTATCCTAACTTTCGACACCATAGCTCGAAAACACCCCTCATCCTGGGGGTTGCAGTAACAGATACTCAAATTTAAACGTGCTCAAACAGTTTGCTCTTTTCGCAAGGTGTGCAAGGTTTGATATTTTATGCTTTTCCCCAAAAAAGCACGATGCCCTTAGCTTCATTAAAGCTACCTGACAGTAGCACAATATATACACTATATTATTTTAAAAATACCGGTGGCCAGACTTGTTTTTTAAGGAATACGATGTACATTCTTAAACACCACTGACATTGATGTGTTTCCATTAATTTGATAACCACCTGTATATACATGGTGATTCAAAACTCAATGTACAGATTTTTAGGGGCCGTAGAAGACTCAAAAACGAATCAGAATGATATAGGAGTGTATGACCGGAAACGCAAACCTGACGCTGGAGGGTGCTGATGAACAGCGCTGTACTTGGGATCCTCTTTCTTTCACGAAGGGATCTGAATCAACACAATGTTCATGTGTGGAGCCACAACAACCCACAATGTATGCGACCACACGCTGCCCAACAGCGGTTCTCAGTGAACGTATGGGTGGGAATTATTGATGATTACTTAAACGGGCCATACCTCTTACCACCTGCACTGGATGGCCGGAAATGTCGCATTTTTCTGGATGAGGTACTGTTGGAATTACTGGACATTTTTCCAATGTCTTTTTAGCGTGCATTGTGGTTCCAGCACAATGGGGCTCCAGCTCATTATTCCCGTGTAATAAGGTATTACTTGAACAGTACGTTTGCACATCGATGAATCGGGCGTGGAGGACCCGTCTCATGTCCTCCCCGATCGCCTGATTTATCTAGCCAGCATTTCTTCCTGTATGGAACCCTAAAGTCCTTGGTCTAGAAGACAACCGTTTACTCTGCAACCGGCCTCATCGCAAGAATCTCCGTCGCTGCTGCAAACGTACACGAAGTGCCGGGAATTTTTGACAATCGATGCGTCGCCGTTGTGAAGCGGGCATAACTGTGGATGGTAAGAACTTTAAGCAGTGGTTGGGAAACTGAAAGGATACACGTACAGTCCTAGTGTAAAGTACCGCTAAATAAAGTGTTTTCCATCCATTATTGGCTTTTCATTTCTTCATTTTCGTTTATCCTCTAGCTGATCAGGTTTGCGTTTCCGGTCATACACTCCTATGTGATTCCATTTTGTTTTTGAGTTTTCTACCTCCCCTAAAAGTTTGTATGTTGAGTTTTGAATCAACCTATATATATATATATATATATATATATATATATATATATATATATATATATATATATATATATATATATATATATATATATATATATATACTAGTATTATTGCCCGGCGTTGCCCGGGTAGATATATAGATATAAAATTTTTCATTCATTCCATCAAAATAATACTGGGCTGCACCCCGCACTCTTCATGTTCATCTGGCCAGACAGAATGCGCTTAGCGCGTTTCTACTGAAATGACATACAAACAATAAGAAAGAAAGAAACTTTAAGGCTGCGAACCTTCTTCTGATTATACGTCTGATTTTAATGAGAATTGATAACACAGTGTTGCGTGATTCGCACGTTTGCATTGAATAAGATTACTGTTTAATTATATTTGTTAGACAGTGTTTAATTAGATTTGTTTGATCCACTGTTTAATTAGAAATAAGTTTTATAATTTACATTTGCCTTTATTTTTTATTTTTCCCTTAAAAACGCAGTTTTTTTCACATCACCAAGAGACGCTTTTTTTTCTACATCAACCAAGAGGTAAAGTGCAAGATGCGATATTCCCTTTATTTAATCAAAGTAAGGCAGGATTTCGCATGAAGCCTAGGCTCAAAGTTTCTTTCTTTCTTATTGTTTGTATATCATTTGAGTAGAAACGCGCTAAGCGCATTCTGTCTGGCCAGATGAACACGAAGAGCGGGGGGCGCAGCCCAGTATTTTTTTGAAGGAAAGCATGAAAATTTTTATATCTATATATCTACCCGGGCAATCATTCTTTAAAAATAATTTCATTAATTTTCTTATGCCTTAATATAACTAATGGACTAATAATTCGGAATGAAAGTTTTGTGTCGTTATGTTTCTCTGTTTAAAGAGCTTTTCGTCCCACTGCTTAAAAAACCCCAAAACTCTAAAAGATTTATCTTATATGATTTCACGGAATAAGTAATTGAAATACATATCGTATGTTAACTCTGTTTCGCGAACTTAGGGGAAAAAACCTGTAGAACTCTTAAACTTCTTCCCATTTTATGATCCTTAAACAATTAATATATTTAGATCAACAGAAGGCTTCCAAAAACTGGGCATGGGAAAACTTAATTTTTCTTTTTTTATTCCTTTACTTTTCCAAATTTTATTAAGTTCTATTAGTTTGAACGCCATTGTCTAAAATTGTCTAAAGCAGTGGTTCTCAACCTTTTTACTACACTCACGAATCTACTACAGTACACTCACGACTCCACTAAACGTAAAAAATAAAATAAATACTTCGCCCCCCCCCCCCGCACCCCTAGACCAACTCTCAAACCACCCGAGATCACCCCTCAGAACAAAACTATTTGCCCCCGCGTGTCGAATTGACTGGTTGTTTTGAAGGGGTTGTATCCACATTTAAGAGGTGCACTTAGGGGCACAAAAATCGTTAAAAAATTAATTAACAAAAAAACTAATTGAGCCCCAAATTTCGTTTTTCCTTATTTAAGTTTCTCGGGTCCTAAACATTAACTGTGCCGAATTTGGTCCCGGTGGGTGAAACAGTCTGTGATTCTATAGCGGACAAACAAACAGACAAGCTCTTATATATATATATATATATATATACACTCATGGACAAAAAAATTAGCGTACCAAGAACTAATTGCGGGATCGTAACGAAACTTGCAATGAAGGTACATGTCGGGGAGATATGCTAATGATTAGAAATTCATAATGTTAGAAATTCAAAAATTCATAATTCATTCGTATGTAAAATTTCGTTTCATTTTGACGAATCCTTCTTGGTGAGCTAATTTTTTTGTCCATGAGTGTATATCGATGTTGCAGATTTTGGTTCGAGAATGTGCTCCTTGATTTCCCCGCTGTTTGCAATTTTCAGTCTTTATTATGAGAAAACGGATTGTATATATTAATATTACGTATGTAAGATAATAAAGTGGACAACCACTTTTGAAATAGGGCCTATCATGCATTTTTTGATTGCGATAACTTAATGTTCAGAAACTATTTTCCAGAAGTTTTGTCAGATCATTTGAAATTTAAAAAATTTTACCTACTCCAGAAGCCAGATAAGCATTAAGAGGCGGAAATAATGAAGTAAGGTAACTGGGCTTCTCTCGTGTAACAGTACGCAAAGTTCTGGGTGCCTCAGCCTTATGGTGACATATGTCTGATATAGACTTCCCAAGCATAATTTCACGATCGAAGACAAACGTCATTTCGAAATTACGAAATATTATGAATGACTAAATAATATGCGGAAAATAGCAATCAATCTGTGAGATGGGTTTTCGTCTGTCTCTATGAATCTTTTGAATCAGCACAGTCTAAAACATTTTTGATTTCAGACAGCCGGGTACTTCGCCCTTCATGCAAGCGTTTATGAACTTCTATCTGCTTCTGTGACCCTACCCCATTTGTCCATTGTGACAACATTTATGGACATTTTGACTGTATATTTCTCTTATCTCGTGATAAATGTCTGCCGGGTTTCTTAACCTTTTATTAAAAAAAAATTGATAACAGAGTATACGGACTCTCTTGTGTTTTGGATGGCCGCTTGATCATTCATTGTGATAATTTTAAACTCAGTAAACAATGCAAAAAATAATAAGTCTATTTTGCATCAGTGCCGCGGCGATAGGTCAAGAAAATCAGAGTATGTATTTGAAAAGTTACATGCAAAAAGCTTCGATGAAAATATTCTCAATTGGTCCTCACTTTTCACAAACGACTTATATAAAATCACATCATATAGAGGGCGGCATATTTCTTAACGCTCTTACTGATTTTGCCAAGCACAGTATTTTAAAAATATTTTCTTCACTATGTTGCTCTCTATATTTTTGTTTAACCAGAAAGCAAAGTTATAGGGCAAGAAACTAGTCAAAATTTAAAAATATCACGATAAGTTTTAGTTGATTTTTTAAGGTTTTTCTTAAATAATTAGTTGAATTTGTTGCTGAAATTAAAACAAAAAGTTTAAAATTTGTAAAATGACATCCAATTCAGAATAAAATAATTTCAATATTTTTTAGCGTATCTGTTCCAAAAGAATTCAATTTTCAGTGCTTCCTTCATAAAATATCAAAGGAAAGGTACTAGCACAGTAGAACAAAAATCTGTAAACCGCAAGAAATTTTTATATTACTCTTATCTTTCCTAAACTCGAAAAAGAAAAGTATTCTGTTAATAACGGATGGCAAGATCAGATTGGACATAAAATCATATGAAGAAAATATTCCACTTAAAAAATTTTAAATTTTAAATCTAGAAGTCAGTATAAAAAGCATCTATATTGGTAAGTAATAAATACCTCTGATGCACAAATAAAAATGATTAAAGTAGAGACAAATCCCAATGGGATTTTACTTTAGATACCAGTGAACATAATAGCAACACCTTTAATACGAAAATCGTGAGCAGAATAGAAAATATTCTTTTCCACCATATTTATCCATTTTAATTGTCCTTATGTGTGTGCGGATAAAATCTTAGCAAAAATTCCTATTTTCCCTTTCCTCTTTAATCTATAAGTGTACAATAATCGTTAATATACGTATAATGGGATTATCAATATAAAAAACATTACGTCTTAAGAAAAATTAGTTGATAAAAGGGGATAGCTATCAAAATTTCAACAAAAACTTTTAGATGTTATTTACACAAATTTAACAAAAATAACAATAAAAACTAAATTTTACTTTTGTAATACTAAAATACTAAACTTAAACTATTAACACTATGCTATTACCATACTATACTATACTCTTGATACTATACTATACTATACTATTAACACTTAATTCTATTACTTTATTAATTTAATATTAAATTTTTAGAAACTTTTTACTTTGCTAATTATAGAAATTTTGTTTTTATATTTTAGCGTAATGAATTGCAGAATAGTGTAACACAGACAAAATTTTTATTTAATTGTCTTGTTAAAGATTTAGCTTGATTATTGTATGGTATCACTGGGACTGATCGTAAGAAAGAGGATTCGGAGGATTTTTAAGGTATGTAATGAAAGATAAAAACCAATTTATAAAAATGTTTTTTCGAAAAAAACGAGGAAAACTCAACACAATTTATAGCGGTCTAGCGCGAATGAACTTGGTAGGATTTTAAATAATCTGGTAGAAGTAAAAGATATGTAAAATTTATAATTTATAAAAAAAATTGACCATTTAAGTTTAAAGTCCGAAGCTCCACCTCCAATTGTAAATGACACTACGGGGCAGCGCAGGGGAATGCAAGGGGTGAACCTGTAAGAAGTTAGAAAAATTAATATGATTGACATACAGAGGTGATTAGTCTGTAAATTTCGACGTTATGAGGAGTGCGGTTGGATTATTTGCCTAATTTAAAGACATGTAAGAGGGTAAAAAGTTCAGAGGAAATTTTTAATTGCTACTACTCCCAGGGCTTATTTAGTCTGACTACTTATTTTTCTCTCTCTGATGAAATGTTTATAAGGCCTCTGATTTCTGTAAGAGGAACTATAATAGACTGAAAACTTCTGCCTTTGATAAGAGGCTTTATGAGGGATTTCTGATTTGTCCGATATGTACCATAAACAATGGATCCAACTTCCAATTCTTTAAATTTCCGATGAAAGACTTTTGAGCCCTCCAATTTCCGTGGAAGATGCGTCAAAGGACGAACGAAGTCCATTATGCTGATGGACGTTCTTTAATTCAGGTACCCCAATCCACGATACAAATGTTAACAGATGAACGAATTCTAGTGACTCTGATGATGAATGATAGGAAAGCAAAGTTCTTTCTTATATGAAATCTCTCTGAATATTGAATATTAGCCCTAGTTTATCATATCCCTACAAATAAAAATTTATTCTTTCAGCTTGAGAAGGACATGAGAGGAAAAAAAGAAGTGAGGTATCCTTAGAGGAAATTTACGAAATTAATTTTGGTAGTGATATTGAAGACCATGTTTACGAATCTGGCATATTATTCTCTTCATATAACGGATAATTGTATATATATTATTTTGAGTAAAATACGTATCAATTTATATTTATGATTGAATGAAATGTTAATGTCGTATATCATACATGTTATCAAGTTATAATTTTTAATCAGTGAATGCACGATCTACAAAATGTTTTTTAAAAACATTTTTAATACTATTTAAATCAAACTTATCATGAATTAACTACTTTGATGGACATCAAAAATACAACCTAACATTTACAACAATAATTATTTATTTAATTTTAGAATATTTTATTAAATGTTAATAAAATGTCCCTTTTCATTAATCCAGATAGATATGTTGATACGTATCGTATAGTTAAAGAAACATGTTTCCAATCCAAGAAATCACCCGTTTCTTAAAAATATTTATAATTTATAACTTTGGAATACACCTTAGAAAACATTAGTTAAACAATCATTTCGGCAAAATAATATACTATTCAAATATCATGTAAAGCAAAGAGTTAAAAACTCATTTATAAATGTTTATTTTAACGATTTTATTCTATAATATTTAATCTGCAGTGTTGTATAATAAAGAACATCAGAATGTGTTCAAACCAAGAGTCACAGAAAATCACATAATTCCTTACGTATATATATATATGTGGTTAAAAGATTTAAAAGAATATTCCTTCAGGGATTTAATTGATTACAATTGCTTAATAACATGCACGAGTAAATACTTCATGCATTTCTGAAGCTTGTCTTTTCTTTTTTTAACAGTTATACAAGTAATTCAATGACACAAAATTTATTATTTAATTAAAACTTACAAGATACTTAAAATTGATCTGAGCTCTTGAATCAGCTGCCAAGTAATTCATTATTATAAGTTTTTATACCTTTTGTGTTGCTTCCAGACAACAATAAATTACATTGAATTATTCCTACTAGACGAAGACACTAGATTTAAAATGTGCTTTGAATTCTAACCTCTATTTCGAGACTTGAATACTTATAATATTGTATGTTTCAAATGATACAATTAAAACATTACTACTAAATTTAAAAGAAAGCCTTTAATGTGAGAGTTTTAACAATTTTCAGCTTCTGTATTATGTGCTATAGTAGCTTCTGTAGCATAGTATTCTTAAAATTATTTACTTCATGGAAAATATTGAATAAAAAGGATTCTTTACAACTGTTTAGCATCAATTTTAATAATGATTTCAATGAAAACTATTTTATAAATACCATTAATTTTGCACTTTTAATAGCAGAACTAAATGTTTAAGAATAAGGTTCTTTTAAAAGTAGTCTATTACAATTGGGTTTATAATAAACATTGAACAATAATGTATTCAAATACATTTCTAATCTAGGAACTTATTCATAATATATTAAAGATGGCCATATTGGAAATTGAAATATAAGATTCAGCTTTCAAGCCGATTGTTTCTGTCTTTCACTTAAGTAATGAGCATTTCCCCATCTCGTGTACTTTAATATGTGCTGCTCTCTACCGTCTAACTAGAGCCATTAAAGCAAGGTTTGATATATATGGAATCGTCGCTGAACTTTAAGCACCTAAATACCTCAAGTTAAATAATTCATTAAGATTATAGAAGAAATATTCAGAAAAAATCTCTACCTACTATTTATACTTGAAAAAAAAACATGGTAAGCATAAAACATAAAAGCTAAAAATTATTCAAATGTATGAGCTTATCATCAACCTCTAGTAATAGCAAATTGAGAATCAGTTATGTGAGAGAATTTAAACGGATATGATTGCTTTTATTAACGTATTTAGTTGCTTAAAGTATTTAGTTGCAACCTACCTTCCTACTCCATGTAAGTTTGGGTTTTATTTTAAGATTTACAGAAAAAACTTCATTCAAACTATCCATCAAATACATATAATGCCTCTCTTTAAACTATAAATTTATCTATTTAAGAATAAATGTGCTTACTTCTAATTGACAAAATCATTAAATATGACTGAAAATACTTTTTTTATTCGTGTAAGTTTTGTTTTATAAAGCACATAGAATTAAATAATAACAAAAAATATCTTAGTTAGTTTGTAAAATTAAATAATTAAAAAAATTACATATTTCATATTTTTATCGCCGTACAGGGACGAGTCGATTGGCGATTAAAACTAATATTTATTGCTTGTGTTTGTAATTAGGTGTAACGTTTGAAATCCGTGTCTTGATCAATATGACAACGTGGTATCTACGAACTAATCCGCAGCAGATATGGATGCATTTAAACAGGACGAATCTGATTGGATTCACGGCCGTTAGATTACTTAGGGCAGTCAATTTCCATATTTCGAAAATTGATTACATCAATTAATGCCAATTTGTGAAACCTCTTGATAAGAGGAATCAGAAATCCGTCTGACGTGGAAAATTATTTCAAATATCTATCATTATTCTTCATAGAATGATAAAATTAATCTTGACGTTCCAATTGAATGAGTATACCTTATAAAATAGCTTTATCGGGAATGTGATTTCAAAAGCTAGAGACACACTGAGGTGTAGTAGCTTTTAATAAAAAGAACATGCAAATCTTTGGGGGGACAATCGTAATTATCAAACAGCCAGAAAAATGAATTAGTAATTGCCCTTAAATTTCTGAATGGTTTATCTTGAATTCAGCTCGGATTTATAAGAAACATTTACCCTCGCTCATAGAAAATAAATACGTTATTTTTTCCTCTCGGTTATAGATATAAATAAATCCCCTTTCTTCTATTTTGATACGATAATAAGCTATATGAATTGCTTCAGAAAACTGCAGATTTTTAAAAAATAAGAGAAAAGTTTCACTTTATTCTCGGCTATGCACAACAATAGTTTCTTATACTTAATAGGATTATGATCACATTTTACATTTATACATTTCATTTCTGTGCTCAGAAGGCAAAATTTTATAAAAAACGTACATGACAGCTATTCTAAGATTCAAGATGTCATGAAAAATCAGTAATTTGTTTTACATGAGCAAACGTGGTACGAATGTTTCAGAAAAATAGTTTGCTATTACTTACAATAGTTACAGTAAATAGAAAATATCGGCGAATGAGAATCCGGAATGTGAAAACTCAATTTTTTTAAAGAAAAGTTTCGTATAGCATTTTGCACACAGAAAAGAAAATGATTATTATATTACATTTTGTTTCTAATAAATAATTTACAAATATTAAAATTGAAACAAATGCTAAATTTGAGTCAATAATTAAGGCTGAAATTTGTTTGTCAGACGCAACAGAGATTATTAATTTATCTAAGAAATAATAGGACTCAGGGATTAATTTATCTCAGATTATTAATTTATCTCAGAAATAATAGGACTCATATATCTCAGAAATATAGACTCAGTTTTCCGGTCAGCAAAGGCGTCGTGCCAGTGATCTGCAAGTTGTTGGTTCGATATCCGATGTTGACAAAACTGCTGACGTGTACACTAATGGCAGCTGGTGCACGGAAAAAATCTGTCGCAGCTGCAATGTCCTCCGTGTTCCCAAATATTACCTCTGGAGGTGCGGGTTCAAGTTTACCAGTCTCGTCACTTGACTCGGTTCAAAATTGCGGGACCGGTATGGGTATAACGTGGACCCACCCCCTGTGGTGCACCTGGGGCAGTGCATGCAATGCATGCGACGAAGTGGTCACACACTTTTGGCTTATTCCGGGAAAAGGGTATCACTCAGCTCCTAGACATTGGAAGAGAAAAAAAATCTCCAAAATAATTTAATTCTGTAAATAAGACCATTTAAGCGGCATTCAAAAGACAAAAATGAGTGCCCCGCCAGAAATCAGAGGGAAAAATTTGATGGTGAAACTATAGAATCGTCGATGGTACAGACATTCAAAATAAATACTGAGCATTATAAATCATTTGTGTAAAGAGTCAACTGGTTATGCGTTCGCCGGAAAAATATCAGGAGTGAATAATGTGATGAACTGAATTCACTGAGTCTCCTCTCATTACATGGATTGTCTAATGACTCAGAGTCACAAGTTCAAATCCTCATACTAATAGACGATCATTACAACATTATGTATTATACCTTCATGGCAATCAGATTACAAGAAAAGATATGCCTATAACACTGTGTATAGATAATATATAAATTGACAATTATGGTCTTACAATTGTGTTAGCAATGAATAATACTCCTATGGCATTTTACGTTTTTTTTAATTTAAAAACACATTTAAAAGTAATCTATGTATATAAAACAGTTCCGTAACTGACCGACTGACTGACTGACAGATAACGCATAGACCAAACCTCTGGGCCTAAAGGTCTGAAATTTTGCATGGCGGTTCTTCTTATAGTGTAGGGGTGCACTAAGAAAGATTTTTGAAAAATTCTTCTTAGACTTTTCTAAATTAAATTTTTAATCCGTTTTTGTAACTTTTAACTTTGCATTTAAAATAAAAATTTGATTTTTATAAAATGTATATCACGAGAAAGATCATACAAATTCCTTTAAAATGAAATACTTTTCAAATCATTACCTCTATTTTCTGAATTTTGGTGATTTTTTAAAGTTTCATTTTTAGAATTTAATGTATTAAATGCTGATCACGTGGTTTTTTTTTCTTTTTGTGATACTTATTAAATTAATTTTTGCGTCACGTGCATAACAACGATATAAATTGGCAAAACATTATTAAAATACAGTAAAAGATAGAATTTAACCACTAGACTAATTGAAATGGAAGTTTTTTAAGAATTTAATTCAAATTACTATGTTTTATGAATATTAAACATACAAATTAATTGCATACATTGACTGTTGCATTAATTATATATATATATATATATATATATATATTCTTTTTTTTTTGGGCATTAATTGCATACATTGACCGTTAAATTTTAGTTGAATGCACTCCGTAGCAAAGCGCGGGTATTCAGCTAGTTTCGTATAAATGCGTGAATTAATACTTGTATTCTAAAAAATTGTATTTTCTAATTTATTAACGGTTTAATCAGTAATACCATTAAACATTCCTCTCTTGGTTTTCTTGTATCTTAAGTTAAGCTTTATTTAAGTATCTTTATATTTGGGTTTTTTTCTTTCAAAATAGAGGAAAAGGAATATTTTGTATGTGAGAAAATCAAGTTGTATAAAAGGATTTTTACTGTACATGTAATTTTCTTCTATTGAATAATTGACTGAAGGATAACAGTTTTAAAATTGAGCCCTAACTTATTGCTAGAAATGTAGAAAAAAAGTAAATGTTTTGATGAGATGGGTAATTTTATCTTCGAAAATTCAGAGGTTTATATTTCGAGCTTTCACTGTCTTTCATTTGCACTTTTGCCTAATGCTTTTTCCTGGTATTTCATCTTGAAACTTCAGTCTAACTTTACAGTGATATATTAAATGTGTTTTATTCTGTGTTTTGTCACACCTATCACCTTCAAATGAAATATCCTTTTGGCTTCAGACCATCTACATTTATTAAGTATGTATTACTGGCCACTGACCAAGTCTACTGAATATAACTTATCATTTGAACATAAAATGTATAGTTTTGGTCCATAGCCAGTTTATAACATCACTTCCAAATTTACATCTCCTATGGAGAAAATAACATAGCACAAACCCTATACCTCCGTTTTCCTAGTCGTAGTAAAAATATTTCTGCTGTTTCGCTTTTACGTAGGATTAATAGTTGTTCTACTTCATACAAACTTCTAAAGCACATTTGAGAAAAAGGTTATGATATATACATCAAGCGCTACCAACATTTTCGAATCTGTATTTGGGGCGCGATTATCACATACCTTTGATTAAAAATGAAGTTTTTGAATATCTTATAAAGAAAGATTATATATATATATGCTACATGCACTTTACGAGTACAAAATGAAACTCTAAAAGATCTATGCAATATACAATAATCTGTCAGAAATACAGAAGGAAAAATAGTAAAACTGCAAAACAGAATTAAAATAAATGATTTAACAGATCGTAGTGCATCGTAACATTATATATAAAAATATGTTTGTGACTTGAAAGCTATCGTAAGTTTTAGGGACGTGCCAGATGGATTTATGAAAGACAATAACCAATTATTTCTAGACGTGTGGCTATTACAGAGATTAAGACCATGTGGATTTCTCTTGTATTATATTTTAACATTTTTTTGCTGCTTCATTAGGCTTTATATCATTTATATATATATATATATATATATATATATATATATATATATATATATTAAGAGTTTAAATCATTGTCTAGATTTATTAGTATTCAGATTATGTATATTACTTAAAATATTTAATTTGTATGAAACATATTGGAGAGCGCTATTAAAGCGCTATTTCTACTTAAATATTAACTACCTCAGTTCTTATATTTTGTTATGTGATAATATAGTCTGTAATATTATTCTATTAAGATTTAGAAATTCTCTTTAATAATCAAAATCTGCAAAACAGTTTCAAATGTTTTTCATAGAAGTTTAATTCGTTTACTTTGTTATATCATTCTTTATTTAAAAGTTTTTATATAATGAAAATATAATATAAATGTACATTTATAGGATGGTTATCTTATATTGACTAATATGTATTTTTATACGTTGATTTATGAATATTTGTATGAATATACCATGAGCTGTCTAGAAATTATGAATATCATTATTATAATATTCTCAGTTACAGAAAGATTACATCTTAAAACATTGATTTTTAAATATTCGTTAACAAATTGTAAAATAATTTAATACGGTGTGTCATTTAGAATATTTTTTTTTCATAGAGTTAACTTTAGTTGAAATTTCATTCTGTTGGTAGACTATTTTTTAAATACTTTTTTTGCAGTGGTTTAGTGAATCAGAGTATCCTGAATTGCAAAGTAACAGGATGTAATTACAGCGAAAATGTGTTAACAATTACATGCATAGAGGCATTATTTGAGACGTATACAAAAGTGAGAATGGACCGAAGAATTTCTTTACAAATAAAAGAGGTAACGAATCCTACAGAAATTCCTATTTTGTTATAAACTTTTGAAAGTGTTGAATGGCGTGAGCAGTAAGCAGATATGTTTCTCAAATATTCCGAAAAATCTTAGACATTTTCAAATACGTGTTATAAGAAGGAAGGCAAATATAAATAGATAATTGTATTTAGTTACATTTGCGTCAAAATGTGTGCTTTCCTCTTGGAAATAATAAAATTTTCTGATGTAATTTTCTTCCATTTTCGCATATTTCTATGTGTCAATATATTTTCATGGAAAATATGCAGTTTCATGTATATACATTAACTTATCTGGAGAAGTTAAGATGTGATGTTAACTGTGAATCTGTCAATATTTATACAGAAAAGTACAAGAGAAATATTTATTAATTTAAAGATTTTTAAATTATAATGCATGAGAGTGAGAAACGACGAAAGTGAAGAAAAATTTTTGTTTCTAGTGGTGTTCTATAAGTACAAAGAATTTATGCAAAATGATAAGGTACATCCATGAAACAATAAAATAATGGTAATCACATGCTTGGTATTAAACATTTCATCATGATAAATATTTAATTATTAGTAAATCCTGTAAGGTATAGAAACTGAACTAAACAGGAGCTCCTTGTATCGAAGAGGGTAGTTCTGTTGACAACATTACATGAACTCATATCTAAGTAGTATTACGAAACAGATAAAAAACCGCTCATTAAAAATTCTTATTAATTGAAACGTTAATCATATAAATGCAAAATC
The DNA here is from genome assembly GCA_907164885.2 of Dolomedes plantarius. Classification (NCBI taxonomy): domain Eukaryota; kingdom Metazoa; phylum Arthropoda; class Arachnida; order Araneae; family Dolomedidae; genus Dolomedes; species Dolomedes plantarius. Next base: position 35,121,959 of record OU015494.1, on the reverse strand, counting down.
TAATAAAATAATTTACAAATTAATTATTTTGGTAAAATCCGGTTTAAAAACTTGAAAATAAAATGATCAAACGAGATAGGAAACATGTTAAATGGGGAATTTTTAATGTGTTTGAAGAATTCTTCCTAAATTGTAGTGTGAAATTATATCAGCTTTAATCTAGATCATTGGGTGAATAAATAAACATTGCTAATAGGACAATGCTTCTGTATTCAACTTTAAATTACAAAGAACCATGATTTCATTATTTGCAATAGAGTTGACATGAAAAATATAATCACCTTCAGTTCTTACTTTGACAAATAAAGCAAATTTTCCACACTGAAACTGAAGACTCAGGAATTTTAGAGAACTTTACTTTAATAATTTTTTCCTTCTAATAAACCACTAGAGCATTTATTTAAATCATTGAGGGAAATTATTACTTACTAGAAGTATGTCGATTACTATGTTTTTATTTCGCAGCTCTTTTATTGCTCGTTAATTGCAGTTCTTTATTTTTATTGTGAAATTTAAGAGACTCCATTTCCTTATTTTTCCCTTGGTAAAATATAGTAAATTTTAGAAATATTTATTAAAAAAACGCGATTGGTAGAACATCAGTATTTTAATCTATGAGTGATTTTGAGAGTTCAAATGCTTTCTACTGATTATAAGTATGAGCAAAGATTATAATGCTTCATTACAGCACTACTATGATTAAAGTTTATGTTACCTAAAACGGCAATGTAATTGCATAGATTGAGCATCAAGCTCTAAAGAGGTACCATGAAAAAGGATGATTTACAATTCAAAATTTCTTGTGCTGTGAAACCAGTATTTGTATTATATATAAATTTCGTATTTTCAAGATGTCTTTTAAAATTTATAGAATGTAAAATTTGCTATGTTCTGGTATTTAATCATTGATAATCCAATAAACCTAATAAAATTTGATAAAATGGTGATATATAAAATTATTTAAAGCAAACGAGTATTAAAAACTATAACGTTCATTAATGAATCACTAAAAGAGAATTGATGAAAGCTCATACATATAAGTAAAAAAAAATTAGGGAGACAAAAGCATTAGAATTATTCCTTCATCCTATTTTTCAATTCATTTGAAATAAGATTTTCCTAAAATTGTTATTTTTAAGGAACTTCTAACGGTTATGTCTCAGTATTTTGCTAGTACTTTCTTCATTTATTAACCTTATGAAAAATATAAATACTTAAAAAGAAAATATTTAGGAACTAGGAATAAAATAACTTAAATCGTAGGTTTCTTAACTTCAAATTCTATCAGAAGATAAATGAAATAAACTGATAAAGTTAATATCATTCTGAGACATAAGCCAGAAATATCTTTACATCAAGATATCTAGAAGTTTTCATTTTATTTCACGAACATGGTTTGGAATTTCTTAGACTGATCTGAATCAAACCAGCGATAAGTATGTGAAAAAAATAAATATGTGCGATCTGAGTCTGTAAAAAGAGAATATATTCATATTCGATAGCAGAAATAAAATTCGTGTGACTACATTTAAGGAAGATTATTTCTATAAAACACATATAGAAAACGTTATATATATATATATATATATATATATATATATATTATACATTAATTATTATACATTTTATACGAATAATCATCTTTATATTTTAAGTCAAATTCTGAATATTATTTTATCATTGTTACTACTTTTCTATGAAAATAATTTTCATTAAAAAGGTCTTTCTTCATATTGTCATATAGTAGAAATTCTTCTTATAAAAATATATATAGAAACTCATCTTACACGAGTAATAATATATATATATATATATATATATATATATATATATATATATATATATATATATATATATATATATATATATATATATATCACGATGGAATATGCAAATGATAACGATTGTAGCGCACGAGCACATCATGAGCGAATGTAGCGCTCCTGACAAACTGTATATAAAGAGTGGAAAGTCAGCCGTTTTGAAGCACGAAGATCCTGCAGACGTCCTTTGAGAACTCTTCATGTCACCCTCCAAAGCTCTGACCAAAAAACTCTCTGCTTCACTTTTGTGTTGCAATTTACGCTTCCGAAGATATTTAAAGACGAACATTCCTTTTCTCATTTCGCTGGAACTTTCGCCCTCCGTTGTCAATCTCATGAAAATTCTGTGTTAGATCTGTGTTAGAAGGCGATGGCCTAGGTAACACAGTTAATCACGTGTTCCTATGGTCCGTTTTGAAGAACGTGAATTGTGCTCGCGTGCGATTTTTTGAGTGTGTAACTTCAGTATGCCTTAAAGAAAAACACGAAAACACGAGCTTCCTTCGAGCATGTTCCGGAATTTGATCGAGGCAGAACCGTTGCATTCAGAGATTGAGGATTATCCTTCTGAGAAATCGGTCATCGTATCGAATGTAGCCAAGTCATAGGGCCTGTTCACATAGGAGTCCGTTGCGTAGCGTTAAGGGAAAGATGACGTTGAGACGAAAATTAGCCAATCATAGGCGTTAAAAATGTCATTGCTAATCGTTTGGAGGCCTATGATTGGTTTATTTTCGTCTCAACGTCATCTTTTCCTTAACGCAACGCAACGGACTCCTGTGTGAACAGGCCCATAGTCTTCCGAATTTGGAATCAGTGGATGCAGGATGGAGCGACTGACCGAAATGAGCTATTGGAACTGCCTTATCAAACCACTCCACGGGAAGAGGGCGCATGGCAGTGATGAAGCGCAATGCCCAATACGCAACCATAGCAGAACGAATACAGTCTGCAACACAACAATCGGTGTCCGTATGTACAATACGACGTCTTTTGCAGCACAGTGGAGTGTCCGCTAGGCGCCCATTGCTTCACTTACCTTTGACTTTAAAACAAATGCGCTTGCGTTTGCAATGGAGCACTGATCGGCGGTGATGGAATTCCGATTTCCAATCATTTATTATTGACACTACCTGTAATCTGTGGAATAAATTTGGCTTTGATATCTCTTGTCATTCTTGGTGTTGCATTTTGGATGCCCAGCAGTATATATATACAATATATATATATATATATATATATATATATATATATATATATATATATATATATATATATATATATATTAGTATAAGGTTATGGGGACAGTAGTTTTTTTATGAGTTACTATATATATTTTTATAAGATGAATTTCTACTATATGACAATATGAAGAAAGACCTTTTTAATGAAAATTATTTTCATAGAAAGGTGGTAACAATGATAAAATAATATTCAGAATTTGACTTAAAATATAAAGATGATTATTCTTATAAAATGTATAATGATTAACGAAATTTAGGAAAATCGTTTTATGTGCTAATATATAAAGAATACAAGGTGTTTACTTTATAACTAATCAGTAAAAACAGTTATTGCGTATAATGAATCATAATTTGATGTATATAATAAAAATCATAACTTAATGCATACTTTGTAATGATTTCTATTTCGAAAATGAGAGAGGGATACAGCCTGTTTTTTTAAAATTACGAAATGAAACATTTTTTACATTTTTCGCTGAAAACATTGAATTTGTTGTTATACAGGAGATTTTTCAGTGTAAAAAAAAAAACTTTACACTTAAAAACTAAATGAAATATTTCATCGGATTATTTAAACTCCAACTAAGATTTCATTGTTTATTACTTATGTACTGAAATATAATGTACAGTATGCTATCATAAAAAATATGACTCCACTACTATTCAATAGTTTAAAGTAAAAAGTAGTTTAAGAAAAACAATTTGTTATTATTCAGAGAGATACTAAATTTAATTTCTCTCCAGTTTGCAAATTTGGTTTTATACATTTTATATACGTATATAATCATAATCCATAATTTCTATTTTGTTATTATTTTTTAATATAACATAGGAGACGTATAGTTTTTCTTACAATAGAAGCAATTATGGCGTGTGATCTGCTTTACTAATTTTCAGGAAAATTCTTTAAGGGTCCATATATGTTAATTTATAATTTTATGATTATTTGGAGATGTTTTCAGAATTGAACATCATACAATGTATATTTTAATTATTTAATTACAAGATACATGCTTTTTAATGATAAACTATATTACACAATAATGTATGTGAAAATATTTTACTTACACGTAAAACAAAAAGTTCAATTACAAATATTTTCAAATGAAGTAATTTCATATTCAAAGGTGATTTAAACTGTAGAGAATTGATTTTATTCACAATGCAACTTAAAATAAATTTGTTTTCGTATTTGGCTTGGTATCCTGTTTTAATCTTGAAGGGTAAAAAATCAATCAGTTTATTTCAGATGCAAAACTCTTTTACTCTATACCGACATCTTCCTAAAAGATATATAGAAATTCCCCACGTTAGTAACAGCCAAACACAATGTATTGAAATGTATATTGCCAAACTTAAACGTCGAAATCAATCATACGCTTTGCAGGATACTTGTAAATTTTGTCATCCCTAACCTTATCAAATATTCAGGAGCTGCAGCCTTTATACAATTTTACAGTGGTACGAGTCAAATCCAAATAATAAATGTTTTGGAAACATAAATGCCGTACTTTTTGCGTTTTCTTAAGAAACATTTAAAAATATTTTTAGCAGCTTTGTGTCATATAAGTGTTTCAATAATGCTATAATTCTTATTTTAAAAAAGATAACATTTTTACTGTGGGTAATTAAGTTTTGTAAAATTTTCCTGTAACACATTTCAAAGGCTTAAATATTTTGGATGAAAGAGATTAATTAAAAGTATCGTGAATCATTAGAAACTTTAAGATAAATATTTATTTTGTCTGATTGCCAATAAATCAGTTTAGATCGAGAGGGAGAAAATGTGTCTATTGTCTTTTTAATACATACAGCATGAGTTTTGGAGAATTGAAAACAGTAAGGAAAAATCTATATCAGTTTACAAGTCACTACTATCGCTTTGTATCAGTTTTCAACGCTTTAATTCGTCACAGTATCAGGTTGATTAAAGAGGATAGGGGTGGTATTATCTGCGCTTGTAATAGTACTGTAGTGTCTGCGATGCTACGACCCATGGCAGAGTGTCTGATATTTTGGCGAATGACCACCAGATCGCGCCTACGTCGGTCAATGACATTCATTCCCTCCCAGCGCTCAAGGAGAGCGAAAAAGAGAAACTCTCTCTCGTTTTGTACGGCAGCGGAAGCTGCATAATATTTTCTATGTTAAGTTTTGTTAAATAAATATAGTTTTTTAATGTGGAAGATATCATCAGTTATCCTCGCAGAACATGCTACACCTTCACTAAAATGGTGACTATGGACTTCTATTAATTCAAAACTTTTTCGTGTCGACTCATCACTATCGGTTTGGACTACTTTCGTTTTGTGAACATTTCATCAACCCTCGCAATGGCTGAACAATCGGCAGTGAAAATGCCTCCTCTCAATTTAGCCGATCCCCACCTCTGGTTCTACATGGTGGAAGCAACGTTCCAGCTTGCGACTCCGAAACCCATCACAGAAAGCAAGACCAAATTTAATTATTGCTTATCCCTTCTCCCTCCCGAACTTTCTGCTACCATTCGAGCCGTCATCATTAACCTCGATAAGGACGATCCTTACAAAATATTGAAGGAGGAAATAATCTCTCGCTGCGGAGAAATCAAAACCCAAGAACTGCGCCGTTTGCTGGCTGAGTAGGAGCTCGGAGACAGAAAACCAACTGAACTATTACGCAGTAGGCAACGAAGAGCAGAATCCCACATTTCGGTTTCTTTGTTACTGGAACTATTTTTGAATCAGTTACCTTCCAACGTTCAAACAATTTTGGCTTCTATTCCATCTTTAACTCCACTGAAAGCGGCGGAAGTATCAGATCGTATAATTGAAGTATCTTCATCAGAAATAAGTCAGATTTCCACCAAGAACTCTATATCTAATAATAATGAATTCGCATTATTGACCGAAATTAAAGCACTTCGTAAAGAAGTTGCTGCTTTGCAAAAATCTAGAAACTCATCTCGAAACCGAAACTCCTTTCATTTTCGGAATCGAACGAACAGTGTTTCATCTTTTCCTCGTAGAGATTCAAAGATGTGTTTTTATCACAGAAGATTTAAATCGAACGCAAGAAAATGTGTCCAGCCCTGTAACTATCATGAAAATGCCAATGGGCAAGAGTAACGGTGACTTATGTCTTGCCGCCAACAAACTGTCGCCTCTTTATCCGTGACAGAACAACAAATGTATCTTTTCTCATCGATACAGGAAGTGATTGCTCAATCATTCCTGCTACTAAAAAAAATGAAAAGAAGCTTACACCGATTCAGACTTTTACAGCTGCTAATAATTCTTCAATCAAGGTTTTTGGAAAGAAATTATTAACTTTGGATTTTGGTCTTCGTCGAAAGTTCGTGTTTGCATTTTACATTTGCGATGTTTCGAATGCAATAGTAGGTGCTGATTTTCTGTACTATTTTAATTTGAAACCTGACGTTAGAAATCGGCGTTAAAATGATATTAATACTAAGTTAAATTGTCATGGTATTTTTAAACATTCTGAAATTGTTTCTGTTAAAACTGTTTAGGGTGATAATTTTTATATTAAATTGTTAAACGAATTTCCTCAAATAACGAATTCTATTTGCACTGACCAAATTATTAAACATAATGTTGTCCATCATATCGAAACTTTTGGCTCACCAGTTTTCGCTAAACCTCGTCGTCTCGCACCGGATAGGTTAAAAATAGCGAGAACTGAATTTCAACATATGATACATTTAGGCCATATGCGGCCATCTAAAAGTAATTTTTCTTCTCCTTTACATTTAGTGCCCAAGAAAGGCAGTTTGGACTGACGTCCAGTAGGCGATTATCACGCTTTAAATTCTCAAACAATTAAGGACAAATATCCTATTCCTAACATCATGGATTTTACGTGTAAATTGCATGGCACCAAAACATTTTCTCATATCGATTTAATTAAAGCATATCATCAGATTCCTATCGCGCCTGAAGATATACATAAAACCGCGATTATAACTCCATTTGGCTTATTTGAAAGCACGCGAATGCAGTTTGGTCTCTGCAATGCTTCTAGTACATTTCAAAGGTCCATTGATGAAGTCGTCAGGGGTCTGGATGGTGTATATGCCTTCATTGATGACATATTAATTGCATCTTGTTCTCATGAAGAGCATGCACAGCATGCACAGCTTTTCAATAGATCAGATTATTATGGTTTAACTATTAATCATTTTAAATGTTGTTTTGGTCAAGATAATTTAAATTTTTTAGGATTTAATATTTATGAAAAAGGCTTAGAACCTTTGACTGATCGTGTTGATGCAATTTTAAAATTTCCCAAACCTGATTCAATTACTCAATTACGCAGATTTTTAGGATTATATAATTTTTATAGACGTTTCATTCCTAAGCGGTACATATTTTGTCATCTCTAAATAAATTTTTAGAAGGGAAACAAAATAAAAAGAAATCAACTAGATCCTCTAAAAAGCCAGATCCACCTTTAAATTGGTCTGATGAAGCTAATAAATCATTTTCTGACGCAAAACAAGCTCTCGCTGATGCAACAGTTTTAAAATATCCCTGATGCTCAATTAAGCCTATGGACTGATGCATCAGATGTTGCAATTGGCAGTTCATTAATGCAATTTCATGACAATAAATGGGAACCAATGGCTTTCTTTTCCACTAAGTTAAGTAAAAGTCAAATAAATTGGTCAACATACGATCGCAAATTATTGGCAATATATGCTTCAATAAAAAAATTTCGTCATATGCTTGATGGTAGAATTTTTTTCCATTTTCACAGGTCAAAAACCTCTTATTTACGCGTTCAAACAAAAACCAGATAAATGCTCACCGCGTCAATTAAGACACCTAGATTACATATCTCAATTTTCAACAGATATTCGCCATGTTAAAGGTAGAGAGAACATTATTGCAGATACTCTTTCAAGGATTGAGACAGATACGATTTCTAAACCTCCATCTTTAGATTTAAAAAAAATTGAGCAAGAACAACAAAACGATTCGGAACTAAACCAAATATTAAATTCATATGATACATCTTTGAAATTACAAAAACATTACTTTCCCCTAGAAGATGTAAATTTAATTTGTGATTTTTCAACAAAACAACTGCGACCATTTATTCCACAATCTTTTAGACAAACTGTTTTTGATAACTTACATTTTTTATCTCACCCTGGTTCATATTCAACCTCAAATTTAATTTCAAAACGTTTTGTCTGGCCTAATAGGAAGGTGGATATCAAAAATAAAGTTCGTTTTTGTGACAAATGTCAGCGAGCAAAAGTATTTAAACACACCAAAGCTCCACTCAGCACATTTGCTCAACCGGACGCTCGATTTTCCCACCCCCATTTAGATTTCATTGGTCCCCTTCCGATTTCTGATGGTAAACAATATTGCCTTACAATAATTGATAGATTTAGCAGATGGCCTGAAATAATTCCCACGACTGGCATGACAGCCGAAACAACCGATCAAGCACTTATGCACGGCTGGATATCCCATTTTGGTACACCTGTAACAATAACGACTAATCAGGGATGGCATTTCGAGTCAAATATTTTCCGTGAATTAACACAATTTATGGGCTGTCATCGTATACATTCCAATTCTTATCATCCTCAAAGTAACTGTATGATAGAAAGATTTCACAGGCAACTTAAAAGTTCAATAATAGCCCATGAAAATGACAAATGAACGAAAATTTTACCCGTAGTTTTATTAGGCATTCATACAGCTTTAAAAGTAGACATCAATGCAACTTGTGCACAACTGGTTTACGGTACATCATTACGATTACCTTCAGATCTCTTAAGCACAGATTCTTTATCTCCACCAGTAACACAAAATTATGTAACAAATTTAATGTCTATGATGAGAAAATTAAACCCAATAGTTGCATTCACACACGGTAACAATAATTTCTATGTGGACCCAAATTTAAAATCATGTTCTCATGTATTTTTAAGAAGTGACAAAATTCGTCCTCCATTAACAGCTCCATACAGCGGACTTCATTTGGTAATAGAACGTTCTCATAAAACATTTACAATGAAAGTTAATGGTAAAAACACAATCGTATCAATTGATCGGATTAAACCTGCTTTTCAAATTTCTGAAAAAGTAAAGTCCAATCCAATACCATTCATTACGAATCAGTTACCACAAACAAATGAGCAGAAACCCACTATAACCAGATCTGGTCGGCGTGTACATTTTACTAAATATCTAATGAAAGAATATATCATATAAGTCATTGATTTTATGGAAAGGTTTGTTTATTGTATGCCATTTGTATTTTGCATCTGTATTTTGTATGATATCTGTAATTTTCTTTCAACTTGCATTTTCCATTTATCATCATGTATTTCTTTCAACTGTTCATTGCATTTTTGTTTTAAAATTTTCAAGTATCGTGACTCTATCACTGGGGAGATACTCTGTAGTGTCTACGATGCTACGTCCCCCGGCAGAGTGCCTGATGTTTTGGAGAATGACAACCAGGTCGCGCCTACGTCGGCCAATGATATTCATTCCCTCCCAGCGCTCAAGGAGAGCGGAAAAGAGATTCTCTCTCTCGTTTTGTACGGCAGCGGACGCTGCATAATATTTTCTATGTTCAGTTTTGTTAAATAAATATAGTTTTTTAATGTGGAAGATATCATCAGTTAATGTCATAGGGACATGACAGTAGTATCACGGCCAGGGGCAGGAGCATTGAAAAGTACAGGAAAAAGTAAAATAATTGTTAAATGCAAGAAAGAAACAGGGCAAATGACGGGCCATAAAAGAGAAGGGAAGAAAGCCAGCGATATACCTAAACGAAATTTAGAGATTGTGTCTGTAGCAAGAAATAGAAGATAAAGGTGAAGAGAATGAGTTGCACGAAGAGAAGAAAAGAAAAATTATGATGGCTATAAAACAGGCCACCTGCTTGAAGCCGAAGCACGAGAAGAAAGTTAAATTTCAGGGAGAATTTTATAAATCCCACCCTCGATGCACATTGGTAAAAAGGGGATTGAGAAGAGGCACCCACGGACGAATGGCGATGGCATGGTAATAATATGACCAATGGAAATTATAAGAGGCAGAGTCTACATTAATAAGAAAATAATATGAAATGAGAAAGTGTGAAGGCAGAGATAATCTAACAAGTCAGAGTTAGTCAGAGTTAGTCAGAGTGAATTAGAAGTTTTTTTTTTGAGATATAGAAGTGGTGTCAAGGCACATATACCTATGAGGAGAGTGAATTAGAAGTTTGGAGATACAAGTTGTCGAGCGCCCAGTATCCCCTGTCGAGAGTCTGCAAGGAGTGATGGAGTTAGAGAACCGACGATGAGCGTAGAGTGTCTGCAATGACCTACGGAGCCGTATACCAGACAAGAAAGTGCCCTAGTTCCGTGCGATGATAAATACAACGAAGTTCGACATTACGAGTGCAAGATGCCCATAGTGATTCAGCAGTCATCTTGCGAGGTACCGACTTTGCGTTTCCTTTTTATATTGCTATCATTGCTTCTCACTGTGTAGCCATAATACTTAATATAGCGCGCGATGAGTATAGTGTTTGAATATAAGATGTTAATGAATTGACCGATAATTCGTAGAAACAATTTAATATGATGTTATGCTTATATATATGAATTAAATATAGGTGTTGTAGTGAATTAATTTAGTAGGAATGAAGTTGAGAGTAATATGTGTAGATGAAGTACGAAATATTGTCATAATAATTGAATGAGTTAAATATATGTGTCGTAAAGAATTAAGTTAGTAGTAAAGAAGTTGTGAATAATGTGTGAATGCCGGAGGAAGTATATAGTAACTTGTAGCGTATTATTTATGAGTTAATAATCAATAAATTAATTTGTCAATATAAACCAGAGTTGTTTCCATTATTTGGGAATCACAATCAATCAATGTACTAACCACAATCTTTAAGCAATGAATTTAAAATCATAATCACAACATTAATAAATATAATTAATAATCTAACCACCCCAATTAATTATTCAACTTTCACTGCTACAGTTATCCTCGCAGAACACGCTACACCTTCACTAAAGAACACCACAACTGTGCGGAAGAAGCAGGATACGAATTTGATTCTTCAGTTGACAAAGTTGTTTAGAAGGTGAAAATAAACATCCTTTAAATCAAAATGTCTCTACCTTTGTAGATAAAAAAAGTATGGGAACGAATCAAATGTTGTAACATATTTAAGGGTTTGTATTTTCAATATACTGCTTGAATAGGGCATTTGTATATCAGGAACACTAATCGAAATTTTTTTATTGTGCCGGAATTGAAACATATAAATTTTTAAATTCTAATGAGTTAAAATCATCAATATTGGAGTCAGAAAGAATAAAGAAAGGTTGTAATCATTTACTATGAAAATTTTTCCTTTCGTCAAAACGATTAATATTTTTCTACTTTGTCTAATATTTATTTGTTTTCTTTCAATATATTGATGGATTTTCTTCCCAGTCTGTGATGAAAATATTTTTAAAGTTTTATGCCTATTTTGTAGCTATTTGATTTCAAAGTTCATAGCTTATCACAGTTTTATTTCCTTTTGTACTGATATAATAAGTACTTTATTAAGTTTTCTGTAGCCACCTCCAAAATATTTTAACTCTAAATGTTCTCCATCGGTAAAGTTTGCATTGCACGAACCTGATTAATATCATGTAAGTTTACAAAGTGAGTTGCTGCTAGAACTGAATGCTTGAGCTTTCAAAAGATGAATTCTTACTCTCATTCTTAATTTAGACTCAACATGTTTTAAGTCTTTTACTACACTAATAATAACGTAAAGTTTATAATACCTGTCACTCATAACTCTTTAAGTTACATTTCTGCTTATATTGTCTTTTACATTTTTAAATTGTCTCGTGTAGAGAATAAACCCAGAAACGTCTGACTCCTTACCGCTGGAGTTAACTTATATATTACCAACCATGTCGAAATCCTTTATTAATTAATCTCAATTTCTTCAACGAATGTATAACACCGTAGGGACCCTAATGATGCTTTAAATTACTCATTTTATCCGTATAATAGCACTATTATAGGTTAATTACATCCACACATATTTAATATTAATTTAAGACGAGTCTGATATTCATATAAATATTTTACAACACAATAATTTCAAGAATTGGAATTTCTTGTCAGAATAATCCTAGAGATCATTAAAACAAGTCTTGAAACTTATGTTTAACAAACAGATGCGTAATGTACTGAAACACCAAATATCTATATACCTATGAACAGTATTTATATCTTTTCAAATGAATGATATGAAATAGAAATCATTGCATATAGAAAAATCCCGTGTTTGTTCTTGAGCTTTCCTCATTTTGGACACTGATTCTGACCTTGATATCACGGACATGGCATGATCCTTTGAGATCAGCCCTAAATGTTTAATATTTTTTCACGTGTATATAACCTCAGTTAAGGAATCCAATCGTTGTAATTTGAGAACATGAACAAGAAATTTAATAATCTTTTCGATTGTTCTTACTAAAATCTTTTTGTAGATTTTCCAAGATTAGAGTATATTGGATTCATATTTTGTAATTTTCGAAATAGAAAAACATATCTAAACCCAACACATACACCCACCCACATATATATATATATATATATATATATATATATATATATATATATATATATATATATATATATATATATATGTGTGTGTGTGTGTGTGTATGTATGTATGTGCCTGTATTTTCATATGGAATTCACAAAAAATTCCTTATAAATAAACATACATTTCTAAACTTATTTCATTTAGCATATATTTCTGATAGTGAGGAATTCCGCAGCAATGCCAGATAGACGGATATTATGATTTTCTTCTGCCTGAATACTTTGCAACATCTAAATATATCATTCTAGACAATTACCTAAGTACAGGTCTCGCTCCGCTAATAGTGCATTTATAAATCATTTTTAGGACGAAAAGTCACGATTCGTTAAGATAGAGGCTCACTGGTCTCATTATTTTCCTTCGCATCTTGGAAATTCCCTTAACGCTGAAAATCGCTTTGTCCGTTAAACAGTAATGCGCAAATCCCAGAAGATGTGGGCTTGCTTAAGGGTTATAATTATTCCCAAGGTTCTCCATGCCGTTAATTTACGCAAGGTTATTATGTGGCTTTTGCGCCTGCACCTGGCATGTTTGCTCATTCCTATAGCCTACATTCTGAATAATAACGGAAAAGAGTCCCCATGAAAAATCCCTTTTTGCCATTTAAAAATTATTAAAGAAGCAGAGAATAATGTTATTTTTATCCCTAGCTCTACATAGATGATACATATAAATTTTTATTTCAAATCTATATTTTTAATTGTCATAAACGGTATTCAGAAGAAACAGAAACTTCCATGAGGGTGTTTTAGGGAGTAGTGTTTTTAGAAAATTTAGAAAGGTGTTATAACGAGGAATTTCGTTATAGTCCTTGTGTTTCAATTTTTAACGTTAAATCCTACTTAAAGAAATTAAGAATAAGTTATTTGCTAAGTTTCCGAATTGTAATTTGGTTGCTTAAGTTATTAGCAAAATTATCCAATGTATTTGTTTATTTCACTTATTAATGATTTTATCACTTACTAGTGTGATCTATTGCATACTTTGCTTCAGTCGTTGATTTTTTTTCCTGTTATTTTTATATATTTATTTGGTTTCTGTATATATATATATATATTTTTTTTTTTTTTTGGTTTGTAATGGTTTTCATACGGTATTGGTATGGGTAGGCATTGATAATAAGCATTGATAATAAACATTGGTCCTAAACATTTATAATAGGCATTGATAATAAGCATTGACAATAAAGATTGATACTGAACATTGATAATGAGCATTGACAATTAAGTATTGATATTAAACATTTATAATTATTCATTGACAATTAAGCAGTGAAAGTTTATCATTGACAATTATTCATTGACAGTTATTCATTGACATTTATTATATTAGTATTTTAATTATTTTCACTGTCACATTTTTACTGTATTACCACATAAATCTACTTCACTACATATAATATTGACATTCATGGTTATGTGCTCTAGTGATAATATTATGTTATCTATATACGGGGGTTGGGGCAAAAGTCATGACAGCTATTTTTTTTTCTTGAAGATACCAGTCCGGTTGGAAAATGTGACATATACAGACGAAAGGACAAGGTCTTAACTACATGTGTGAACAATGAATAGCACTGAAATATCGTAACACACTAATTTATTACGGTAGTATACAGGGCAATATGGCCTTCACCGTGCAAAAGAATGATAACACAGTACACATAAAGTTGACATGACAAACCTGGGCCTAAAGACCCTCAATGTAGTCCCCTGCTAGTGTCACCACACGCTGCCAACGATGCGGGAGGCGCTGAATACTATCAGCCTCAGCATTTGCCGAACCTTGTGTGAATCGGGTCATCTGTTGGCGGACAGCATTAGCAATGTCCTCTCGTGTTGCAAACCGCCTATCACGTATTGGTTCCTTAATCTTGAGAATGAGATTAAAGTCACAGGGCGACAGGTCAGGAGAGTACGGTAGGTGATTCAATTCTTCCCATCCCCAACGTCGTACACAACCTGCTTTATGTGGTCTTGCATTGTCGTGTAGGATTATTGCACTGTCCAGAAGATCCGGACGTTTATCCCGAACGCCACGTCGTATCTGTCGCACCAGGAAGTCCCTGTAGCTGTTCTGCCATGAGAAACAAAGTGGCAAACAATGACACCCCTGACGTCATACGCGACGATCACCATCAATTTGACTGGGGAAGGATTCTGACGGAACTTCTGCTGCCTTGGTGATCCAGGATGTCGCGACTCCGCGGACTGACGTTTCAGTTCTGGTTCGTATGCCCTGGCCCAAAATTCATCGATGGCGATTATTCGTGACAAGAATTGATCGCCGTCCTGTTGCCAGCGTACAAAGTGGTCGGAGCATATTGCATAGCGCACCTACCTTTGAACTTCCGTCAGTGCATGCGGTACCCACCGCGAAGCGATTTTGCGTAGCTGTAGCTCATTACGCAATATCCTGTGGAAAGTGCGTTTCTCGATGCCACTTGCCCTCTCTAACTCCAGTAACGTCCATCGTCTGTCTTCATCCATGAGCTGCTCGATGACGGCACGTACCAAGTCGGTCCGCACACTCACAGGTCGTCCCGAACGTTGCTCATCACTGGTTGACACACGTCCTTGCTGAAACTTTCCTACCCACCGTGCTACTGTACGATATGGTAGGGCATTATTCCCACGGGCTTCTACTAATTCACTCTGACATTCCATCGCATTTCTCCCTCGGAGAACGGCTATTTTGAATTAAGCGCGCTGCTCATCACGGGTTACTTCCATCTCGCACGACACTCACCAACTGACTGATTTCAGAGCCCTCGCTGCGCTACTACCAACTATCACAGAACCATCTGTTGTTCTGCATACACACTATGCCTGCAGAACTTCCACACGACACATATGCGTTTGTGATCCGTTCACATATCTACAAGAAAAAAAAATAGTTGCCATGACTTATGCCCCAACCCTGGTATATATATATATATATATATATATATATATATATATATATATATATATATATATATATATTATTTAATGTGAAATTTATTCATTCTATTTGATTATTTGATAAATTTATGTATGCTAGCAAAACATTTTCTACCAACAACTTTTATATTTACAAACTTTAGTGTAACATTTAATCCTCTTAGGATTTTCTTGCGTTAATTATTCCACCCAAACGCTTATTTGATATATGACTTTAATAACTTTACTATTTTTTTATGTTATTTTTTCTATCTCTGTTACCTCATTTTGTCAAAATTTGACAATTTGCTTTATTACTGATTGCTACTATCCTACACTTCATGTTTACTACTACTTTCTTTGTTTTTTTTTTTTTCGATTGTAGTTAGCTCCATAGCCCTGCATATTTTTTTTGGCAATTTTGTGAGATGTACTCTAGTTCTTTTCATTTTCCTTTTTTTCCTTTTTTTTCATTGTCAGTTTATAGAGAAAATAGCTCACTTCTACCCAGACTTGGGTGTATATAATTTGAAGTGGCACTCTAAATGAATTTGATACAAACACAGTTTATACATGAAACAATGTTTATTGAATTCGTTGCACATATAGAATTTGCTTTTACAGCATTAAGCATCGGTACTACTTGTACGGAATATATATTAACATTCAATAGAAATACACCTTGCAAATACTCACAAACCACCAGAGAGTCAAACCAGCAGTACTGCCACGTAAACTTTGGGACTGCTAAGCACAAGCGCCGGTTAACACCTGGGTCTGCCTAACTCGTAGCTTCCTCTCGCTTATCTATCAACTTTAACAACCTCTTTCTACCTTCACTTAATCAAGCTGCATGGTATTTATACCAAGCGCGTATGCCGAAATTAGCATATCTGAAGCCGCTTCTTTAATTCATTCACTCAAAAGTTCGATTCTTGTGAATTGAATCTTGTGTATACCTTACAAGTTTTCCCCTAGAGTAATATTGCTACTTTGTTGTTTTCTATTTTTTTTTTGTAGAATTAAATTTCTGCTCTCAAGACAGGACTTCACCGACCTTCTTGGGACAGTCTCGTGTACTTTCCTTTGGCCAAGGCATGGTACATGATTCAAGCTCTGTCTTGGTGTTGGAAGATCTTTTGATCAAATTTAATTTTATTTTAACCCATTAGTGCCTACCGTCCATTTAAAAAGACACTTACACAATAAACTCTAAATCACTGAATTTATTATTTTTTTTCGATCCAAATAGCAGAATATTATGATAAAGTGTTGTATTTCTTATTTTCCATCAGTTGGTAGCACTACATTAATGTTCTATTTCCGCTTTGAAGGTCTAAAGTCATAATTAGTCATTTTTCAGGTTTTCAAAAGAGCGTCACGCAAAAAGTAAGTTTATATTATTGTTTTCCAATGTTGCGAAAATATTTTATGCTGTTATCACAGTCAATACTCTTTTCTTAAATATGTATTTTTAAAAATTGTTAAAATTATTTTTTAAACTGTTATATTTTCTTTTGCGTAGCGTTCTATATATAGGACGCTAGGCACGGATGGGTACATGTTTTTCTGACCTGTTCCGCTATACGAATGCGTCTTTTTTTCTCAATTTATGATGTTTTATTACCATAGAGAAAAGGAAATGCTATTTATTTTCAGAAAAATGATGTTATAAATTATTTTTATAAATAAAGATAATTGAGTACTCCTTATTTATGAAAATAATTTAAAAATAAACGTTCTGTTGATTAAGGAATGATTAAAAAAATGTCTTATTTAAGAGAAATATTAGCCTCTTGATAATGTAATGAACGTATTAACAAATTAGACTCTTAAATACAAAAATTTCAATCAAAGGATGTATTTAGTGATTTTAAAAAAGAAAGAAAAATTACGAAATACATAAGTAATTGTCTGGATATATCAAAAATATGTGTATATTTTAAATGTCTATAATTTAATAAATTTTAAGAATTTTGTCTTTTAATCCAAATTATACACTGAAGTGCCACTGAATTAGGGATAGCAAAGCCTATGCAAATTGTGTAGCTCTGCGCATCATGTATGCGCAAGTCAGGGCGCTGTGGTAACTGCATATATAGCGCGTACTGTGGTTGTTCTGAATTAGTTGTTGGAATTGCCAGTATGGGTAAACTGCCTGATTTAGACGCCTTCGATCGCGGACAAATCGTAGGTGCGTGACGCATGGGCCATTCAATTTCCGAAATGGTCAGTCAGCTAGGATTTTCAAGGTCGACAGTGTCAAGAGTATACCAAGAATACATGGATGGTGGAAAAAAAACTAGCTATCGGGCAAACTGCAAAGGACAATTAGCCTTGACAGTGCGTGGTGAGAGACGGCTCAGGCGTATTGTACGTAGCCAGCGAAGCCAAACATTAGCTCAAATTACCACCCAGTTTAATGACGGTGCCAGTCGTACAGTCAGTAAACGGACTGTGCAACGCTAGCTTCACCGTAACAGTTTCGGGAGCCGTCGACCTAGGAGAGTACCATTGCTCTATACTCGCCATCGGGCTGCACGTCTTGCCTGGACAAGAGAGCACAGAGACTGGAGTGTAGAGGACTGGAAACAAGTAGCATGGAGTGATGAGTCTCGATTCCGACTACTTAACGCCGACGGAAGGCTGAGAATATGGCGTCAGGCTCATGAAGCCATGGATCCTGCATGCCTGGCTGGAACTGTACAAGGGCATGGTGGCTCAATCATGGTCTGGGGTGTTTTTTCGTGGCACAGTTTGGGATCTTTGGTGCTTGTACCAACCTCTCTCAATGCAATTCGGTACGTAGAGTTGCTGGGTGATCACTTCCATCCGTTTATGCTGTTTTGTTATCCGCACGGTAATGGGGTTTTCCAGCAAGACAACGGTACCTCTCAGAAGTCCCGGTTGGCTACTGGATTATTGAATGAGCATTCCTCTGACTTCTCTGTCATGAATTGGCCACCAAGAAGCACAGACTTAAATCTTATTGAGCATCTTTGGGATATTTTGAAAGAAGGCGTGAAAGGCCATCACACAACACCAAAGAACCTTACTGAATTATGGACAGCTTTAGCCAATATTTGGCAAGCCATTCCCGTGGAACGTTTCCAGAAACTTGTTGAATCTATGCCTCGTCGTGTGGCAGCCGTTATCAAGGCCAAAGGCGGCCCAATTCGTTACTAGGTAGGTATCCCTAATTCAGTGGCACTTCAGTGTATTTGATCTAAATATACTGAAATGAGCAATCGATAAGTTTTAAAGCTCTTATTTATATTTTTGTTTTTATTTTAAGTTTGACTGTCGAGAGGCATTAGCTTTAATGGCACAGTTATCTGATATTGATACATTCCATGAATCGGATATTTATTTGGACTCACCATCTAATGAAGTTACCGATGACTGACACTATACGGGTTAATAGAACTAAAAAAATGTCCACTTGGGGATGTTAAATCTGTTAAAAAGAAGAGTAGGGGAAGTTTTGATTTTCAGAACAGCAAAAATTTTAAAATGGTTCGGTGGAATGACAATAATGTCGTTACTTTGGCGTCTAACCATTATGGTATTGAACCTGTAGCTCAGGCGAAACGCTGGTTAAATATTGATAAAAGATTTGTAGAGATTGACCAACCGTATATTGTTTTTCAATATAATAAATTTATGTGAGGCACCGATCAAATAGATCAAAATATGGCTCAATACCAGTGTTCCATACGGTCTAAAAAATGGTGGTGGCCATTGTTTTTGTTTAGCTTAGAAGCATCAATCCAAAATGTGTGGCTATTGTACAGATTATGCCCTTCTAATGACCGTAATAGAATGGATCTCCTCCACTTTAGAAGAGAAATCTGTCAGACATATTTTTCTAAGTACAGTAAGAGACCAAATAACAGTCTGGTTGCAGGGAAACGAAAAAAAAACTTTCCAAAAGAGTGTCTGGTAATGTCCGGTATGGCGGAAACATCATTTAATCGTTGTGAATACAAAACAGTTAAGATGCGCCTACTGTGGCAAAAAATCCACAAGAAAATGCAATGAATGTTTAGTTGGACTGCATGATAAATGGTATGAAATCTTTCGCACAAAATAGCTTGTATATAAATTGTGTAAAAAAAAATATGCGAATAGCTTTTTTCATTATTTTGTATTTTAATAAGCCCCTTTTATATGTAAATTTAAATATAAAAGTGTGTAAAATTTATCATAAGACATAATTTATTAAATTTGTGCCTTTTAAGCCATTATTTTTTACATTTTCAGCTTTTTAAATTATTTTGATTTCTTTTAAATGATTAAAATTCAATTTAAAAACCTTGTGTTTATTTTATTATGCATTTTTTCGCAGATTTCCATTAGTTTCATGCGTTTATTTATCTAAAAACGACATTAAAAGGTATTGTTTTAGAAAATCTAAGGGTTGAAGTGTTTGTGTAAAACCTGTACCCGCCCGTGCCTAGCGTCCTTTTTATAGGACGGTAACATTATTTTAAATAAAAATTAAAATTTTAATGCAGGAATGTTTTTATTATTTTTCAGTTCATTTTGCACCTGTACGAACATAATTAGGTAGAGAAAATTAAAGAATTCGATGTTGGGCATTAATGGGTTAACCCTTCACTTGAAGTTAGCAATTTACTAAAGGCTAGGTGTCCTAGTCAATTCTTCCTTTGCCCAGGTTTCTCCCTTGAGTGGAGTCTGTCTTGGTGCATATACACTGCTGGCCACCCAAATTGCAACACCAAGAAAGACAAGAGATATCAGAACAAATTTTATTTTGTAGATAACATGTTGACCAAGTATCAAATGATTAAATTTATAGACATCTGTGAAGTGCGGTTCCTGCCAAAATCAGTAGCCAGAGTAGCCGCCATTGTTGGAGATCACTGCTGCCACACGCCTCGGCATTTATTCAAAGAGACTTTGGATGAGTTCTTGGGGTACAGCAGACCAAGCAGCTTCCACACGTTGCCAAAGTTGATCTGCTGTGGCAGCAGGGGATGGAATCTGGGTCAATCGTAGAGCAACCGTGGACCACAGGTTTTCTATCGGCGAACGATCCGGAGTGCGAGGCGGCCAGGGAAGCAATTGAATCTGGCGATTGACGAAGAACCGTTGGACAATGCGTGCCACTTGTGGTCGCGCATTATCCTCTTGAAATATGACTGTGGGCAAGCCCTGAAGGTAAGGAAGGAGAACTGGCTCCAACACCTCGGAGATGTAGCGCTGGCTGTTTTAAGTACCGGCAATGCGTATTAGAGGTGTGCGAGAGTGATATCCAATACCGCCCCATAGCATAATACCCGGTGCAGGACAAGTTTGTCGGTGCATAACGCAGCTGTTCAGCATCCTCTCTTCATGGTGTTTCCAGACTCGAATGCGACCATCGTGGTGTTGCTGACAGAAGCGTGACTCGTCAGTAAAGACAATTTCATTCAATTCTGCCGTCCACATCCTTCTGTCATCGCACCATTGGCGGCGGAGACGTCTGTGGTTCTGCGTCAAGGGTAAACAAAGAAATGAACGTCTTGCGGACAGACCACTCTACTGTAAACGGCGTCGAATGGTACGCGCAGACACTGGATGATGCGTTACAGACTGCATGTGCTGTGCTATGGTTCGTGATGTGACTGAGCGATCCGTCACTGCCATGCGCACTATTTGTCTGTCATCACGTGAAGTGGTGCGCTGAGGTGGATGCGATCGAACACGCCGGTCCGTCGTACCCTTCTGCATCCAGCGATCACACATCAGCATTACAGTTGTTTGGTTTCGTTCAACACGACTACCGATTTCCCAGAAACATCAACAATCTCGGTAGGCCACTATCCTTCCTCTGTCGAACTCGGATACTTGATCAAAAGATGATCGCTGTTTTCAACGAGGCATAATTGATTGTTTTTTTAAAAAAAAAACCACAAGAAAAACACAATTGCCGAACTTGAAATCGTTGAAATCTCCAAGCCTTAAATAGCGCTTTGAAGTGGCGCCACAGGCGCGCGTGATGTGCGTCTGCGCTGAAATTCTAATCATTTGCATATCTCACCTCCGCTAATGCATGTTGTAAATTTCCTGTCATTTGCATGTATCCTTCAGGGTGTTGCATTTACAGTGGCCAGCAGTGTACTTTGTTAGGTTTCATGTGTCTTAATCCTTCGCGGAAACATTACTGATCCTAAATTACTTCTTTCGACCTTTCATTTTTATTGTTTTTTACCCAAACTGCTCATGAAACTTTGACAGTTTGAGGTTACATTTTATGCATCCAATTTATAATTTTTAGCTCACAACTATAAATCATGTACATGTACATAAACGAAACTGTGTTTATGTTTTATTTCAGAGCCAAAGGGCCTGATAAATTTTGTTAAGTGACATTTGTTTTCTTGTTACCCTTTGTGGAGTTTTCATTTCTTATTATTTATGTAGCTTTGAAGTTTCGAGTTCCCCTATCTCTGGAAGATTAAGCTGTTAAAATTCTTAGGATCATTCGTTTGTTTCGTGGAAACTCTTTTTAGTTTAGCTACGAGAATTAAGTTAGTGTTAGTCACTCTGTGTGTAGCAATATGATGCATATAATATAATAATTACTTATTTTGACTGAATATGAAATCCAACAAATTTGAATTTTAATTTCTCAAAATCATGATTATGGGCAAATGTCCCTTTAAGTATACATATGTACAGAGGCTGTTCACACATTTTTTAGACGATGTATATTGTATTCACAAAACTAAATTACATAAAATTCTTGTGTTTTAAATTTTCTATTTGACATCCCTTATTCTGAACTATATTTCGACACCGCAATTTCCATCATAATAATGCCTTTTGAAGTGTCAGAAGAGGTATTCTATCCCATTCCTCCCGAACAGCTTTCCAGAGTCCTGTAAGGGTTTTGAGACGACGTTTGAATAATGCAGATTTTAAAAGTTCGAAAGCTCAAAAATTCATAGGTGATACATCGGGAGATTTTGTAGGGATATCAGTGAAGGGTATGGCCTTGATACCAGTTTTTTGTTCCATTTCTTTTAGGAAATTTACAGTGGATTTTCATGTGTGACTGCTAGCTTTGTCCTGATGGAGTCTGACAGATTGATGGCACTGTGGGTAAAGCGATGGTAATTCATTCTGAAAAATTGGCGTTAAAATATGTTGCTGATAGTATTTGGAGTTAATCTTGACATTTTTTTTCCACTCTCTTTATTTTTAACTTGCCATTATAAGAAAAACCAGCAACAATCATGAATCTCTTAGAAAAACTTTCTTTCGATTCGTTGAACCATGTACTTAAATTTTTTTCTCCCCTTTTATGATAATAAATGGCTCTTTTTTGTTGCAATCATTTAAATACACCCATGATTCATCTATTGTGACAATTGTTTTCCATTTTTCTTTGGATAGGTGTTTCTCATATAGAATTCTGCAGCGTGTCCTGCTTTCAGCGATATGATTTGGAAGAAGACGATGCACATTGCGTTTTTTCGCTTTCTTAAGATTTAAATCAACGTTTATCATTTTGTTTACAGTGGACACCGAGCATTTTATAGATTTTGCAACTGTCCTTTAACTAGGGGGATTTTCTTTTAACATTAAACAACGTACCTTTGCCATAGTCGAAGATGTCCGTTTTTTCCTTGGATACTTGTTTGGAATTTTTGTCCCAGTTGAGGCTCCAATTTGACGTTTTTCTCCTTTCTTATTGACGATATTTCCTATCGACGCTTTAGATATCACAAAACCATGACTCTCACATCGTTTTTGGATAACGGAGTATGCATATTTCTCTTCGGAAAGAGCATAAATGTAGCCTTCGAACCACTGCTTTGTTAAAAACGCCATTTTGAATAAAAACAAAACTTTCAAGCCACAGACGATAATTTTGACTTTTAAAAACATAGTACAGTTGTAATTATTTCTTTTGCAGCAAAC
The DNA here is from genome assembly GCA_907164885.2 of Dolomedes plantarius. Taxonomy (NCBI): domain Eukaryota; kingdom Metazoa; phylum Arthropoda; class Arachnida; order Araneae; family Dolomedidae; genus Dolomedes; species Dolomedes plantarius. The sequence continues at coordinate 35,098,391 of OU015494.1, read as the reverse complement.
GAATTTTTATTACCGCTTACCAAAATCGTCTAAAAAATGTGCGAACAGCGTCTGTATATCTCAAGATTATATATAGCATTTTTTTTCATGTTACATTGCTTTTGCTACCAAAATGAATATATATATATTTTCACTTATGCACGAAGTGAAATAGATTTATTGTGATTTTAACTGTCAAGAATTAGCGAAGGATACATCATCATTATATTATTGAATTGTATACTACCATCTTCTGTTGCTGTATGCAATCAGGTATGATATTTAATTTTATCAAATGTACTATGTGTTTGCTATCCACATCACAGTGGAAGTTTGTCAATTTTTTTTCCATCCCTGGACAGGAGGGTGTGTCTATAACGAGGAATTTCATTATAGTCCTTGTGTATTAATTTTTAACGTTAAATGCTACTTAAAGAAATTAAGAATACGTTATTTGCTAAGTTTCCGAATTGTATTTTCGTTGCTTAAGTTATTAAGAAGTTTGGCTTGAAAAATTGAATGGTTCAATTTTTACTGGTTCCCCAATACTTGGGAGGTCTTGGAATCTTATCTCTAAGTCATTTTTGATGTTCTGGGAACAATCTAGTTAAAATCGCCACATCTGCTCTTCTGCATGGGAAAATAACCTATCTGTTCGTTTCTCGAAACGCTGCCCCGTGGTCAAGTAAAATTTGATTTCTTTGTATGACCTATTTTCAGAAGCATCGGATATATCTATCCCCGTATTTTCTCTCCTTTGGGGGTAATTTAATTTGGGGGTAAATTGCTGTCGCTAACAATAACGGCAGACGGTCTGTCTCCAATTTTCACAGATAACATCTTTTTCGGCGGGTGTGATTTGCGCCGCGTGGGAAATTTATTCCTTATTCCTGGTAGGAGAGTTACGTCCAATTGAATGTTCGCGCATTCCTACGTCATCCCTCGCTTGACCAATGAGGTTTGTGCGCGCCGCTTCCTTCGCCTGCTTGGAGCAAGATTTCCTTCATTTTTAGCGATGAATCGCCCTTCCTAGTCTAACTGGTTTTTTTACGACTCGGGCTGAGTTTTTTCGCCGTTCCTGTAGGCTTCCTCTCGGGTATTTTCCTATGCTCGCTTCGCTTGGCGGTAATTTTAAAATTATTGTAACCCTCGCTCTCCTTGTTTGCCACTTCTGTCCAGCGATAAAAAAATATCAGTGAGCCATATTTTGCTAGAGAAGATTCTCTAAGCACACCATTCGTTTAAGCACACCAGCAGTTCTTGGCATCGCCAAGACTGTATTGGGGGGGGGGCTATTTTATAATATGCAATTTGTTGCAGTGTCTTAGACCTGAAAGGTCATCGAATTTATAAGCTCCTGTAAACTTCGAACCCCTTTTTTTTACTTTTTGAATGTTGTGAACTGTGCTCATCTTTTACTCTGTATATACTTATCCTGTATTCACGAACCGGGTCAATGCTTCATGAAGAATAAATTTTTTTAATCGTAACAACAGACTTGCAACTTTTTTTAGTCTGTTTCAAAACTTTTCTTGAACAACCACCAAGATGACGTTGCTGTGAAGATTCCTGAGGTTTTGACAACACTAGTTTTGTACTACGCAGTACGAATTTGGCCAAACTGAGGTTAATTTTTCGGTAGTTCGTTGAAGAATCTACATTGCTGACAATCCGGTAATTGGAATTCTCCATATTCTGCTGAATATTTGATCATCAACTCCGCCAGACAATTCTTCATTATTATCTACTGATTGCCGTTTCGTCCTCTCTTTATAGAGACTTTGTTCCGTGCATATTGACTGTTCAGTATCAACACTAATTTCGACAACACAATAGACTGTGCAGTGATTTCGCTGAACTAATGCATTTGTTCAGAACTTTCCAGATATTCTTCCTCACTACAGGTGTATATTCTATTTTCTCTGTGTTTGCAAGAGCATACTACGAACACGAATAAGCAAATACAGGGGTAATTAGGGAGATTTTAATCAACAGGAAAATACAGTTGTTTAAAATACCTGGAAAATATTGATTATAAAAAAATAACAAAAATCTAACGCTTTTAATTCCCTAATTTTCAAGAACTGAGAAACAAACAGAACCAAAGAAAAGATTAAACCTGTAGTATTTAAAAATATATGGTGATGGTTTTTTAGAAATTATTGTAATATACCAAATAATTTCCAACACTAAAAATAACTTGACACTCTTACATGCGAAAACAGAGTGCGACATGACTTCTAGACAGATTCTAGTTTATTTTTATTCCCCTTCTTTGCAAAGACGTACTTCTTTAAAGAAATATGAGCTGATTGCCATCAATATACCTCTTTAGCACGTATTGATAAGGTTCCAGAATAAATTAATCGAATATTAAAGCAAATTCCTTCAGGGATCAATCATTCCACATGAGAAAAATGTTTTGAAATCATCTTCCTTTTGTGCATTTCTTTTGATCGCTATTCTTCAAATTGAACGAATCTACTCTTCATGTATATATAACTGAGCATTTACAGCCATTGTGAATGACTAAAATTCAGTAAATTTTTTCTCAGTGGTGTACTTCTGAAATGAGGTAAATATCACTAACGAAACAAGCTTGTACTTTAACGTTTGCTGATCACAGAAAAAAAAATATCTACACGTCATGAATATAAAACCGATAGTTAAGGTGACACTGGAGGTAACATAATAGATACCCATATAAGCATCGGGAAATTCTCCTCTCAACATTTTCTAAACACAAATCATCAAATCCATATTTTTGAATTTTTTAGCGCATACAGATATACTGTGTAAATGCTGTTATTTCAAGCTTATGAAGGTCGATGTTTAAACAAAGAACACGTTGTTTATAAGCTTTTATAATTATCAGGAGATAACGACATAAATTGTAAGGGCATAGCAGAAAAGATATCTAACATTCGAAATTATTAAATTAAGTTAGAACATATGATAATTAGAATATTTTGTATAGTGGCTTTTTATTTATTTATTTATTTTTTTTTGCTAAATTATTAATTTGAGAAATACACTCTGACACATGTCTGAGAATAACTGAAGGACACGTACTCAAATTTAATATCTAATGTTACCATTTAATTTCTCTTAATATTACTTAACATTAATTTAAACACTGACTACAAACTTATACAGAAATAATCATATTAATTGTTATCATACATTAAAAAATTAATAGAACACATAAAATTCAAATTACATATAATAAATTAACACAGTGCTCTCACCTGATAAATATAACACAAAATAATATTGACTTACCACCACCTTCGTACGAAATTTCAGCATCTCGTTTTTACTAAATCGAACAGCGGAATCGGTAAAGCAAAAAAAAATGGCGGATAGGATAGATCGGGCCACCACGAGGTCCAATTCCTGTCGCTGCTTATGCTTCAACTGACTAAGAAACGTTTTTTTTACTTCTTTTTGAACTCGGGAGAGCAGAGGTCAGCTATGTCCTCGAACAAACACCTTTCAGCTCTCATTGGCTAAAAGATGTTGCTAGGCCGTTGCTATGGGGACGCTAAGACCCCTTTACAGCTGAGAAGGGGTGGCAAGTCACTCTTTTATTCTTATACAAAACCTTTCTTTACGATAAGCTAAATTTGACTCCGGGAGGTACATACCTTTCTTCCAGAAACCGGTACAAAATAAGCCACAGGCGCGATCCCAAACACACATACATCTTAGGACATAAATAATAAAACAGTTACACTAAAATGTGCATGGAACCGAATCAATGCTGTATCAAGACTATGAGATAAGAAAATATATTTACAAAGTCGAATTCCATGTCACATCCCCCCCCCCCATAGAGTGAAAAAAAAACACAAATATAAAATTAACCATGTAGATAAAAAAACTCAATTAATCCAAATTAGGATTTAAGACCTTGGACTGGGCCAAGGGGCCATATTACATGCCGAGTCTACCAGATTCAAAACCAGTTAATTTCTTGGCAAAGTTCTGTGAATATAGCAAAACAGCCTCGAGTATGAAACTTGCTCCTCAGAAGATCTGGCGGGTCGGCGAAGATACTTCACTTACTGTGAAACAGGATCATAGAGACCATCTGTTTAGAAGAGAATGCCGAAGCAGTAAGTCTGGCGACCTCAGCAGAGACTTGCATCAGGAAAAACTCCATCGGGATCCTCTGGATCTTCCAGGATGTAGCATCGTCCTCGTCGTTTCGATGATGCAGTAAGAAAGAAAGGAAATGATAAGTTGAATGTACAATTTGTATGTGGCACAGAGTCTCTCCAGTAGTGTTAGTGTGCGATATCATAACCTGCTCCTTGAACTGCAGCAAACAATTGATCCCAGACAGTGTTCTCTTGCAGCACACATGATTTGTAGAACGCTCAGCATGATAATAGCAGAATAGCAAACAGTAGGTGGTGGTGGTGGTAAGTAATGGAGGTACGGCAAAAACACCAGGGAGAGCACAGTGAGCATACAAAATTATTGCAATGTACAAAAGGAGGATATGCAAAAAATAAATAAATAAATAAATAAATAAATGTAGTTAAAAGTTTGTTATTATTATTATTATTGTTTATGGGCACAAAGCAGATGCACGCAGTGCTAGCTATACATTTTTAATAAATAACATAATTACTGCAAAATTTGTATCCCACTAGTAGCTTTATTTAAGCCATATTAATCATTGACCAAGCCAGATCACAAAATTTCACAATAGTAGCAGAAACCAAAAGACAAACAAACAAACAAAAAATTTTTTTTGTTATGTTAACTAGCAATTAAATAGCATACTAGGCACCAGCCCACATTAGCAATATCACTAGAAAATACAATAGCATGCAGCGACGACTCTACATGTGATGCAAACAATAAAATAAAAAATATAAAAAAAAATTCTTGTGACAGCTAAACAAAATTAAATTCGTTTTGGTAATTACAAAACAAAATTTTTTTGTCAGTGAAATAGCTGTTAAATTTTCAAAGTCCATTATTATTAAATTCTTTATTTAATTAAAGCTTGTTGCAACGACCCATAGATAGACTTCAATAACTTAAAACAATAGTTTAAAACAAACATGAGCCTTCGCATATGAATTCTGAGGCTGAAACAATAACTTCACCAATATAAACAAACACACATGATGTGGGAAAAAATGGGTCGTGCATGAACACCAATGCACAATATTTGAGAAGCATTTAACCCCGGAGAGGTCGCGCGGGGCACACAGTCACCCCACGCGTAGAAAATCAACAAACCTGACGGGAAATTTCTATTGTTAATCAATCACCCTTTTAGTATCCTCCTGTCTGACCCTCCCCTTGGAATGGGTATTGTTATTTTGCACGTGAAAGTCTTTCTCTGCGAGAAGCAATCGTTTCTTGGTATCCATGTGATAACGGGGTGACTCAGTCTCCCCGTGCGACCGTTATTGCTTCGAAATTTTTCACTATAAGCAGTTAAACTTCGTGCTCTGGAGTGTTTTAATTGTTTTCTGCTTGGTTATTTGATAGATAATGGCGTACAAACGTAAATTTACGGAGTATGAAAAAGAGATGGAACGTTTGAGAACACTGTTGTATGAAGTTGAGTCTTCTGAAGAAGAAATTGATCAAGGTAGCGAAAATGAACCTGATGAAGACATATATAGTTCTCATGACAGCGAAAGTGAATTTGAGCAGAATGATGAGGACGACGAAAATGCTGATATAGAAGAAAGCATTTTTGTCAGCAAAAATAAGACAGTTTGGCAGAAAGAAAAACCAAATAAAAAATTGAAAACAAGTTCTCAAAATATAATAACTCATTTACCAGAAGTAAAACAAATTGCACGCAATATAACAGATCCTCTAGAAAGTTGGGAATTTGTTTTTTAGTACTAAAATCATACGATCCATATAATTAAATTTTATAATGCAACAAAGGGGGGTGTACACAAAGTTGATGACATGTCATCATTATATTCGACAGCTAGAAAAACCAACAGATGGCCGATGGTCGTTTTTTATTGAGTGTTGAACGTCGCTGCAATTAATGCCCGACTTGCCTTAATGTCAACAAAGACCCCTCCCTTACAATATAGAAATAGGAGAAAATTCCTAAAAATGTTGGCATTATCTCTTATACAGCCACACATAGAGATGAGAAAAAATATGCCAATGATTCCTAAAGTTCTTCGTGAAAACATCAATGAAGCCACTTCTAGTGGATCAGAGAAACGCCCATCAAAAAAAACCAAAACCCGATAAAGTCCGATGTGCTATATGTCCAAGGTCCAAGGACAATAAAACTACAGTTTCTTGCAAAAGATGTGATAATTTTACATGTAAAATTCATTCTTCCTATGTTTGCCAGAAGTGTATGTAAATTCCCATTTCCTGATAAAAGGTATGTAATTCTTTTGAATAGAATTGTACTTTAAATAGAAAAAAAGTTTCCTTAAGTAAAGAAGTATAGCTTATTAATGGTATATTGCAATTATTGTGCATAATCAAATGTTTTCTTTTAAATTTATAGCACATATTTTAATAAAACTGATTGGGGTGACACAGTCACCCCGCGCGATCTCGAATGTCAGTCTTGGGTGCGCGACTTCTGCCGGGTTAAAATAAGATCCTATCAACATAGATTCTTAATTAAAGTGACATAAATTATATGCATAATAATAAACATTAGGTTATACAGATCACTAGATATATATATATATATATATATATATATATATATATATATATAAACATGGGATTACAAACACAAAGGAAAATTATTGCTGCATTATTGCAGAGAGATACATAGGCCTAGAGAGCTATGCATTTCTTGTATCAAGGAACACATTTGACATAAATACATGTTTAACAAGTAAAAGTTTATGAGAAAAGCAAGAAGAGAAAAAAAATGGTATAAGATTAAACTGTGTATATTCGAAGATAAATTATACAATAGCTGGTCTTTTTGAAGGCACTCTACATAATTTTGATTGATGGATTTTTATTGGCTTAGCATTGGAGTCATTTAAATCTTGAATGAGAAAATTTTTGTTTCTAAATTCTTTTAGAATCTTATAAGGACCAAGGAATTTTGGAGCTAGAGCAGTAGGAGTGATAAGAGCCTTTAAAAACACAGTGTCTTCAATTTTGAAAGTTGAAGTATTTATATTAGAATTTTTGTCATTTTTACCCTCTAGTAACTTCCTTTCGTATTCCTGAACAGCTTTGCGAGATTGTTCAATCAACTTTTGTTGTTTTGAAAAATATTCTGGATAATCCTGACATGTTTGCGGATCAAAATTAAGTTGAATGGTAGTATTCAGTTCTCTCGAGAAAACAATTCCGCGTGAGAGAAACCAGTAGCAGAATGGGATGAATTGTTATAAAAAAGTTTAAAATAGAGCAAATTGTCATCCCATTGGAAAGCATGAGAAGAAATGCACGCCACAGATTCTTTTAATGTTTTATGCGCTCTTTCTAGAAGACCATTACTTTGAGGGTAATAAATTGAAGCTTTGTTATGCTGTATATTTAAGTTCGTTAGAAAGTTTTCAAATTCTTGGGAGGTGAAATAGGTCCCATTGTCAGATATCAGAACCTTTGGAATACCAAAAAGAGAGAAATATTTATTTATAACATTAATTATTGATTTTGAAGAATTAATTATTGATTTTGAATTTAAAGGTACAGCCTCTAAAAACCGAGAATAGTGATCGACAATTGTTAAAATAAATTTATGATTGTTTGTGGATCTTGGAAGAGGACCAACAATGTCAATGGCGATACATTCACCAGGAGCCAAATGAGATTTATTCATGAAATTAAAGTTAGAATTTAGAATTTTTGATTTATGTTTAAGGCACTGATGACATGCATTGCAGAAATTCTTGACATCTGAGAATGAACCTGACCAAAAATAAATGTCTTTGATGAAATTATAGGTTTTGTTTATGCCAAACTGAGGGCCATGGGCAGTTTCTATGCATGTTTTTATTAATTTTTTAGGAATAACAATCTTGAAAGATCTTTTTCTATTTATTTTCGTTTTCCTACACAAGAGATTAGAGTCCTTTTGAATGAAAAATTTTCTTTTGGTTTTCAAATCATCATTTACAAGTTTTTCTCTTATGTAGCTTAGCTCAGCATCAATAAGTTGTTCATTTAGGATATTTTCCTTATTCAAATTAGTATTGACAGAGAATAAATTATTGATTTGCATGGGGGGTGAAGGAGAAGAATGAGTAACTCTTGATAAGAAATCTGCGGGATTAGTGACACCTTTAACATGGGAAATCGAATACTGAAAATCTTGTAAATATTTTAACCATCTAGCAATTATATCAGGTTGTTTCTGCAGTGATAAATGATAAGTTAAACACTTGGCATCAGTGAGAATACCAAAAGGTTTACCATACAATAAATCCTTAAAAAGTTTAACTGCAGAGTAAATGGCATATAACTCACTTTTCACTGCAGAGTATCGCCTCTCCGCAGGATTGAGTTGTTTTGAAAAAAAAGAAATTGGAAAAAAATTATCATTGTTATCCTTTTGCATGAGAATGCCACTAAGTGCTACATTTGATGCATCAGTGATTAAATAGAATTCTTTATCGGGATCAATATGATGTAGAGTAGGCTTGTTAAGAATTAGATTTTGAATAGATTGAAAGGCATTTTGGCAGTCAGAATTCCAGGTAAATTATGAATTTTTTTTGGTAAGATTGACCAACGGTTGTAGAATTTCTGCATAATTATTAATTAAATGTCTAAAGTAGTTAGCCATGCCAAGGAAAGTTTTTACATTTTTAATTGTTTTGGGAACAGGAAAGCTGGAAACTTTATTTATGTTGGAAAGAGAAGGAAAAAATCCTTCTCTATTTACCGTATAACCCAAGTAATCAATTTGAGTTTTGAAAAGTTGGAGCTTCTGAGGGTCTAAGGTTAAGTTAAAAGCTTTCAATTTATCAAATACCTGTTGTAATAATTTTAATAGCTGACGGATGGAATCATGGGCAATAATAACATCATCTAAAAATAATTGAAGATGCTTGCCTGTCAAATCACCTAGGCATTTGTTCATTAGGGTATGAAAATATGAGGTGCTATTTTTGCTGCCAAATGGGAGCCGAGTGGGTTGAAAATTACCAAATTCGGTCACAAAGGCTAATTTTTCCCTTTCATTAGGATCTAACATAATTTGAAAGAAAGCACTTTTTTAATCCAGAACACAATAAAATTGATTGCCAGCAATTTTGTGAAGAATATCATTTATATTGGGCAAGTGAATTTTGAAAGCTTCCGATATATCATTCAATAGGCGATAGTCTACTACCATACGGAATTTTATTTCTGATTTCTTGTCATTAGGATTATGTTTCTTCTTCACAAATAATACTGGAAAAGCATAATTAGAATTGGTAGATTCAATGATACCTGCATCTAACAGATTTTTTATTTCAGTGTAGGCAAAATTTTTGGCTATGGAAGGAATTGGAAAGGAACGAGATTGTAAAGGATAATCATCTAATAATTTAAATTTGGGTTTAACTGCATCAGTTGCCCCTAGGGTAGAATAGGATTTAGAAAAAACAGCATAGTTATCGAGTAGCATTTGTAAAATTTGCGGTCTTTCGTCATCAGATAAATGGGATAATTCAAAGTCATTTGCAGCAATTTCATTTTTTCGTAAGGCCAAAATTTCTTCAGACTGTATATTATTAACTTGAAAATCAGATTCTTGATTCGGCTTAAAAACTTCAAGATCCTCCATTAAAATCTCAGCAAATTTGGTATCTTTGCGGAAAGAAAGTTCCTGATCTGTGCGATTTGTAACAAATAAACAAGGAATCTTTAGTGAATTAGGTGCATGTAAGGAGTCATGAAAATGGGTATTAGCTAATTTGGATCTTTTTGAAAGGATGAAATCGGACGTAATTTTTGACGGAATTTTTAGTTTTAGCAATTGAGTTTCATTTGGGGAAAGAATAAGATGATGTGCAAGTTTGGCAAAAGAATTTTTGTTTTGAATGATATTTACATTATTAACATCAAATTTGTTTCTGAAACATTTAAGTCAAATTATCTTGAACAAAGTACATTTTACGTGAAGAGAAATTTATTTCAAAGTACAGATTTCATACTTAAAAATTATGTATTTACTAATTTGTCAGCAGAAATATACATAAAGATAAATTTCCCATAGGGGATTTAAAATATATGAGATCAACTGATATACCACTTTAAGTAAAAATGACAAATCAAAAGTGTCTGATTCGGGGTTCTGATCAAGGGAGTATAGAACTCACATATGTTGATTCTGATAAGGAAAGTGAAACTTTCGAAATCAGGGAAAAAAGGTCTAGACTGTGTGGCATCAAACATCCCATGTTCTTCAGAACATTCTCTATAAGCACTGCTGTGATATATATATAGATATATATATATGTGCAGGTGGTTATAAAAATAATGGAAACACTAAGAAACATCGTGAAAATCTTTATTAATACGGCGCAGAATGACTTTTGTCATGTAATACCACATGATTCACCTTGGAATAGGATTATACAAGTCATGAATAGTAGTTAAGAATATATTATACTATTTTTCAGGGAAAAATCATGAAATTTCCTGTAGAGATGCTGTGGTGGATATCGATACCTGGCTCTATCCGCTTATACAGATCACAGTGGTTCGATGATATATAGTCGGGGGTATTCTATAGGGCAAGACAAGATATTTGACTTCATTTTCATGCTCTTCAAACCCATACTTGATAGATTTAGCTGTATGCATAGGGGGTTTATCATCCCGGAGAATGCTATCTCCTGCAAGAAACAGTGTTTGCACCAGAATGGACTAGTGAGATAAAATTTCGACATAGTCCTTCTCCTTCAATCTCCCTTTCAGGATTACCATAGCGCCTGAAGAAAACCATGAGATGCCATCCCAAACTCTGATAGATCTACCTCCACGATTGATAGTTGAGATGAGACAGCCATAATCTTACGCTTGTGTAGGTGCTCTCCAGACATACGCAAGTCCTGTTACAAGGAACAATGTGAACAATGATTCGTCGGACCAAATACCATTTTTCGACATATTACCTGACCAGGATTTGCGCTCGTGCACCATTGTGGATGATGTTTTGTATTGGCATCTATTACAAGTGGTTTGGGAACAGCTACTCTTCCGTAAATGCTTTGTTTCTGAAGTTTCCTTCTACCTCTAATGGTTGATACCGAAACAAGCAGATGCAGATTGAGCTCTTCGGTTATTTTGGCTGCAATTGTTTTCTTTCTTCATGACACAATCCGCTTCAATACCTCGTCCGTCTCTTTCACTGAGCTCTCCTTTTCGTCCACTATTCTGTTTGGCAAAGGATGTTTTTCCGTGCACTCTGTATGCTATCGTGACTTTCTATACCATAGCTTGAAAAACACCCATTAGCCGGGGGGTTGCAGTAACAGATACTCCAATTTAAACTCACTCCAACAATTTGCCTTTTTCACAAGGTCTGCAAGTTTTGATATTTTATCTTCCCCCAAAAGCACGATGCCCTTAGCTTCATTACTGTTACTTGACAGTAGAACAATACATACACTATATTATATAAAAAAATATCGGTGGCCAGACAGGCTTTTTAAGGAATACGAAGCACATTCATAAACACCACTAATATTGATAGGTGTTTCCATTATTTTCTTAAACACCTGTGTATATATATATATATATATATATATATATTAATATTATTTAGACGTATTATTAATCACATCCAATTCTTATTATATTATGGGAATATAACATCGGTTATGTTTCTTTATTAGAAATAGCAAAATATTACTGATAAATTTCCCAACACTTAAAGATTCATATTAAAATTAATTATTCATAAATTCAAGATAGGTAGCTTTTAAGCATAAGATAGATATATTGTGGTAATTTAAACAACTTGTAGTTCTGAACTCAAACAATGTAAAGGCATTCAGCTAAAAGAAAAGATTTTAGAAAAGGAAATTGTTTAAAAATTTTGTTTTGTAGCCAACATGGCTATGCCATCGGTACGTAAAAGTATGTTTTATGATATGAGTAAAAACAATTTTAAAGAAATTATTATAAGAAATAATTTTAATAAAAATAATTTGATAATAATTTTAAGAAATAATAAATTTTGGCGAGTAAAAATAATTGTAAGAGAAGTTCAGTTCCATTCCGAATATTTTATTCTTCCAAGAATTATGCAGTGTAATATGAGTGTTTGTAACGCGATAATTTGGAAAGAATTATTCCATCCACGGAACTAAATGCGTAATAATATTCCAAAGAATAATATAATTTCATAACATGAATGGAATCAAGGACTCATCTGAAACATATGTCATATCGAATCTACAGCAGCGAACTTGAGTAATGTTCTTTATTTATTTCAAATGAGTTTCATATCTGGAATAAAACAAAAAAATTACCAAACACTTAAAAGAGTTGCCATATTTCAAGATAAATATTATAGTTATACATGTATTATTTTAAAGGAAAACAAATTAATAAAAATAACACATTATTCAAGAACAACTTTTAGACTGCTATTAAACATTTATGTTTCAAAATTTGAATATGTATATTTAATAAATAATCTAATTTCAAAGAACAAAAGCTTTTCCGAATTTTTCTTGAAGAATATAAATAGCACAAACACACAAATTCTTAAAATCAGCAATTTTTATTAAATATTCCATTTCAATAGATATTAAATAATTCACGGAGTAGAACCAAATACAAAACATAACTTACAAACTCACACCTTTATCCAGGATTTGTTCATGGGAAAAAGGACATTTCTCTCTAGCGCTTCCTTAATATTCTTTTTCACAAAATCCCTTCGTTAGTAGATCTTTATCATTATAAGACACATTTCTTCTGCGGTATATAATTTAAAATGAACTAATAAGGGGTGAAATGAAGCGCTTCAATGAACTTTTAGCTGATGACTAACTTTTATTCTTCATTTAAGATAGTGAAATTGTGCGTTCCGCTGATTTCTTTTATTATTTAATGATTAATAATGATAAAAATATATAGTAAGATCCAAAAAGAAAGCTGGGTGTAACGAGGCTATTTACTTTAAATTATGCATTAGAAACGTGTGGCTCTGACTTCCGAATAAATTTAGCATAAAGCTCTCAGTTAAATGTCAGAGTTCTACATGGTAAATGTATATTTCATTTTTATTTAAAAAATGAATTTAATAATTTGAGATTTGAGATATAAAGAGGGAATTTCAGTAGCTTTAGGTTTGAAAATGGAGGTAAAAATATAAATTTCTTAGAAATTATATTCTTTCTTGCGTACCAATCCCTTTAAATAATATTTTGCATTTTAATCATAAAAAAGTGAAAAACTTGATTTTTGCACTATGTTTTATATCAGAATTTTAGGTATAATTAAATAAACTTTTTACAAGAATATGAATTGTATATGCATTGTAAAGCTTCTACGTGGATTACGAAATTCTTTTGCAAGGTCGTTGTTAATATTTATTAGTGCAGCTATTATTTTTTAACTCAAATATAATTATTTTTTAACTCAAAAATTCGACTTCGCTCAATTCAGTAATTTATGGGAATTGTACTTGGTTAGACTAAAAAAAAAGTTTTAAATAACTGTCCACTTCATAATAAAATTCATTTTATGTAAGTAAGAAAGTAAGAATAGAAAACCTTCCTGGATATTCAATAATCCGTAACTTTCTACAGCATAATGGAGTCAGCATCTTAAGCAATATTACTGTTTAGCTTCATTACATCGGACTCAATGAAAAATTCTAAGATTACCACTGTGAGTTTATATTTAGCTATATAGGTGTACCCGTATCTTAATGTAAAATTGAGAAGTAACACATTATATCCTTACCTTGAAAGAACTTCAAATGTTTGTTGCCGATGTACGTTTTTTTTTACCATATTTATCTACAAGTAGAGATTTGTGCACCTTCAATATTACAAATATGTTTTGCAAAATTAATAAAACAGTAAAAATAAACGAAATAACTTTATAGGCATTATTTTATTTATATATATATTGTTTTTAAGGCAATTACAAACGTTTTTCACTGTTCTGCGTAAGACTACCAGAGCAGCTTGACAATTTCACTAGTGTTTAAAGCATCTAAAAAATTCCACATGATACATTTGTAGTGGTTTAAAAAACATTTTCCTATTTTATGAAAGTATTATTTGACTCATTTCCTAGTATTTAAAGTTTATCCCATAATGCAAATGTTGAAAAACAGATATTCTACAGGTGTAATAATTTTTCAAATAAAATAAAATACGTATATCCCACTTATGAGAACTTAATATGCCCTGGATGTCCGTTTTATTCATTTTGACAAGAAGTTAAGTATATTTTTAAACTTATTACACACACACACACACATATATATATATATATATATATATATATATATATATATATATATATATATATATATATATATATATATATATATATATATATATATATATATATATATATATATATATATATATATATATATATATATGAATAAAATATGTAGTATTCAAATAACCAATCAATGTCAATTATTATTAAATTGTAAATTAATAACGTGTGCTAAAAAATCTCCTATTAAATAGAAGAAAAAAGGCGCTCAATGTTTATATAATTACAATCCTATAATGATAGCAGCACAATTTGTACTCAGTCCATTATTCAAACAGCATCGAGAGGAACAATTGTTTGCTTTGCTCGCTCGAATGTGCGAATCCTTCATAAGAGCGGAGAAGGAAAATTTATTGCGGTCTCAAGGAATGAGTACCTCATGCTTGATGCGAATTTCCATCATTTTCTTAAGCCTCCTCAGCTTTAGGGAAACTTCATTAATTTTCTAACAATATCTGAAAACTGTTCGTTACATGCGGACCGACAGGAAAATTGATTTTTTTTTTTACTCTGAGCATTATAGCTACTATGAGAAATTCTCAGGAATCAAATATATCTCTACATCATAACGTAATTGTACCTTTAACATTTTTAAAATTAAACATCTTTCAAGGATCAGTGAAACACTTATTAAAATATACATATAGATATAGATATATGAGATATATATTTTAATGTTTTTGATATCTGATATCGATTTGCTACGATCGTTTTCGCAAACGGGGTGATGTAAGAGTGTAATTCTAAAGAACATGAATAAAAAGTGCTGCTCCATCATAAAACTATTCATAGTTTCCAAGATTGAGTTCCAGAGCTGGTGTGTGAGGCATGGAATTAAAACTCGAATGAGTAATTTAGATTCGCTTTGCCTGCTTATTGCTTCAAAGTAAATCCCATGAAAGGAGTATTTTAACAATGGTGAGTCATCATTGTATGTATTTAGAAGAATTACAATTTCATTTTCAAGGATATAATCATTCAAACGTTCATGGTTTTATATTAGTTCTTCATTTCGTATAAAGAATTAATCAACTTATTTATGCATGAATAAAAATGATTTATTTTAGACAAAAGTATATGTGAATTATCATACGCATGAATGTTTCCATCTATTAAAAGAAACTACACTATTCGTTTGAAATGATAAAAAAAACCAGGCAGTCGTAGTTTTATCATTAGTTCTTCAGTTTCATCGTACATAATTAAATAACTTACGTATGTATGAATAAAAATGCTTTCTGTGTACCACACAAAAGCCTACGTGCATCATCATACCCATGGATAATTATATTTATTAAGAGGAATTCATTAATAAATGGTCATCAAAACAATCATGGTTGTATCATTTGGTTTTAATTTTTATACAGAATCAATCAACTGACGTATGTACGAATAAAAATGATTTTTTTAACAAGAAAAATGTTTATGTGTATCATCATACGCATGAATGTTTACGTTTATTAAAGCTAAAACCTTAATACACTTGACTGACACTCGCGGAAAATAACTACGCAAAGAAAAGATACACGTGGAAAATAACTACGCAAAGAAAAGTTCTTAAATATCACAATTAAATTGAAAAGTGATGGCTTCAAGTTTCCGGTAATCAATAGTTCTTCATCAGGATGAGGAGCATTGGTTTAACAGTCGATCTTAATCAAACACTTTACATAGACAAGGACAAAATCGTTGGGAATAATTTGCTTACTTAAAAAAATCATTTCATAATGGTAAATTGATTTTTAAATGCTCTAAATCTTTTTAATATATTTTAAATGATCTATTTAATAGTATAACGTAATAACACCCACAGTTTTTCCGCTTCCAAAAATTCCAGAAAAGAGGCTTTGTGGATATGCAATTATTTAATGGTATTCTTAAAACAATTATCCTATCATTATTAACATTATAAATCATTTTCTCGAATAGATTTGCAGAAGGTAATGATGCGCATCGTTCAAAAAATGTTTTATCTAAACAAACGACTATTTATCTTTATGACTATTTCTTTGATGAATATTTCTTTATATCATCCATGCTGTATAGTCACAAGAGAATTATGATCAAATGAAAATTTATTCTTCTGTTGATAGCTTCTCTATGTTGAATTCGAATTTGTAAAAAAAAAAAAATAATAAATAATATTTTCTGTCACAATTAATGTAGCCACCATTTTTACCGGCTTCTTTCTGGAATCATCTTCTCCGCTGTGCATTTATTATAACTTATAAGGATTTTAAATTAGTTCATTATTGTCTAAAAGAAATATACTCATAATTACAGTTAATTTAAATATGGAAATCAGAACCTTCCATCTAACGATTTGACTATAATTAGTTTTAATGTAGTGTGGTACGTTAATTTACTCTTAATTAGCAGACTATGGTATAAGGTTATTTTTCCCCCCAAATATAGTGTAGTCTCATTGGACTGTTTATTTCCCATGAGAGAAAATTCATATCAATGATTTATGTACCCCCCCTACCGATTATTTCGTACGATAACAATGTTTCCACACTGCCCGTGAAAGTACAAGCCTTTGCACTTTTAAGCCTTAAATTTTTGACACCGTCTATATAACCTTAACGGTATTCCCTTCAGTAATTTCTGCCTAACTACAAACGGCAGAAGTACTCCTTCATTTGAAAACAAACCCTACCAACTATGCTGACTTTAAACTGCCTATTATAAAAAAGTAGACTGAAACCCTGGACAGGGAAGTAAATCGATAAGAATCGTTTTTAAGATGTTGAAATAAATGAAATGATATTGAACAAATGTCAAAAAGTAAGATAATAGTGGTAACAGCGAAGAAAATAAGTTGCTTAATTTGAGAAGACGAAATTATTGTAAATGTCAGCCATCGCCTCCTACTGATTGTGAGAAAAAGTAAAATGTAAATAGTTTAAAGTTAACTAAAAACAAAGAATTAGTACCAATAACAACATTTTTGTTCCGTCTCGGAATGTTGACTACAGCGCCACGGTGAAGGTGTGGCCAAATCCTGTAAAACGCCAGAATGATCAACGCTCCCCGACTAAGCGGGACGCAATTGTAATCTGTATCGTTCACCCGACTTAGCGGTGACAATTCAAAAAAATCGTTAATAAACGGTTATTCAAACGACCATTGACGAATTATAATATTGTACAGTCCAAGATAAATAAATAAGATCCAACGAAGTATCATTTGGTCCTAGGAGCTCGGAGGTTAGACCAGACTATGGATAAAACGAAAAAAGAAAACACAGGCACTTCAGCCAAGAAAATGGACACTTCATCCATTCAAGAAAAATTAATTAGATGTAAAGGCGGTATAAAGAGCAACATTACCAAGTTGGAGAATTTTGTTGCTGAAAAGAGTGAAACCAAGTATAACAATACAACAGAGCTCGAAGTTAAATTAAAGAGAATAGAGCATTATCAGAAGAGACTCGAAGAATTAAGAGAGCAGTATTATGAAATACCTGACTTTGATGAACTTCAAGAGGTAGAATCAGATATTGATCTTTCAATGGACCGCCTCGAGAAATCAGAGGTAAGCATACGCCTTTTGATTGATTCATTAAAAAGTGCTCTAAATGTTTTAAATCAATCTAATGAAACCGAAAGTACAATTGGTTCAAAAATACGCTTACCAGAAATTACGCTTCCAGTTTTCTCTGGAGCTTACACCAATTGGGCAAATTTCAAGAACCCAATTGACCAATTTAATAATCAACAACACTCAGTTGAATGACGCTGAAAGATTATATTATCTTTGACAATCCTTGAAATCGGAAGCAGAATTGTTAGAATCGTCAGATGATAGTTTTGAATCCTTATTTAAAGCTCTAGAAGAGCGTCCCAAAATCAAAGGTTAATCGTGGAATTTCATATTTTAGCGATAATTATTTACGAAAAAATTAACCAGGAATCTGCAGGAGAACTTCGTTCTTTAGTGGATTGCGTTAAGAAAAATGTAAGTGCTTTGAAAGTGTTAGAATACGATCAAAACAAGTTATCGGATATTTTGCTAGTAATCATAATCCTTCAAAAATTAGATAGAGACACCAGAAAGCAATTCGAGCTTTCTTTAAAGACATCTGACGTTCCCGAATTTGATTCACTGATAAATTTTATAGAAAAACGAAGTGCGATGACAGAAAGCATTAGCCGCTCGCCACATACTAACAAGGCTATAAATAAGAGCAATATTTCCTCCGTTAAACCGAAAGCGTTTGTAGTAAATACAAACAAAGTTCATTCAAAGCCATGTGTTTTGTGTAAAAATTTACATCATTTGTTCAAGTGTATCACGTTTCAAAATATGAGTGTAATTGAAAGAAATGATATTGTGAAAAGTAATAATTTATATAAGAACTGTCTTCGTTCTCATTCGGACAAGTGTATGTCCAAATTTAAATGCCAAATAAATGGCTGTAACAAGGCCCATAATTCACTCCTGCATCTCTTAAGTGACGAAAAAACAAGGGTCGATGATTCAGCGGAAACCCATGATTCAATGATTCAGCCGAAATCAGTTAGCGAAGGTCAAACAACGTCGGCAATTTTGACGTGTTCGGCCAATAAATCTGTTTTGCTAAACACTGCTTACATCTACATTCAAAACAACCAAAGAGAAAGAGTGAAATTACGAGCCCTTTTAGACTCTGCTAGTTCATTATGTCTGCTTACAGAAAATGCAGCACGCAGGTTGGGGTTAAAATCAAAAACAAATAGAATAAACATTTCTGGAATCTCGGGCGTAGGCCTTTCGGCGAAGTATGCAGTGAGTGCTGAGATTTCAAATGAAGATGAAACATTTTCGCGCTGTTTAGGTATGGCAGTGGTACCTAAAATAACGGATTTAATCCCTACAACTAAATTGGATATTTCAAACGTAATTATTCCCCATTCTATTAAATTGGCGGATTCAAATTTCTACACACCAAAGGAAATAAACGTGTTGATTGGAAGTGAATTATTTTTCGAAATTTTAGAGGCTGATCAAACACGAACACTAGATGGCAAATTATTATTGCAAGCATGTCGTCTAGGACATTTAATCGCTGGATCTCTACCGCAGTACGATAACAAAAAATACTGTTGTTTATTGAAGGAGTCGAATTTAGAATTAGAATTTAAAAAATTCTTTGAAATAGAATCCATCCCAGGCGATAATAAGGATGTAATAAAAAGTGAAGAAGAAGTGTTCTGCGAAGAACATTTTTTGAAAACATACAAGCGGGATGAGACAGGTAGATTCGTAGTACAATTACCATTAAGAGAGGGTACAAGAGAGTTGTTAGGGCATTCTAAAGAAAATGCTAATAAAAGGTTAGACGCTATTTGGAATAGACTAGATAAAAATAAAAGAATGGTAAATTTATACAGGGAATTTATGGAGGAGTACGAGAATCTAAGACATTTCGAGGAAATTAAACACGATGAAGGGTATGAGGTCTCTTATTATATTTCTCAACACGCGGTATACAAGCCGGAAAAGACATCAACTCCTTTAAGAGTAGTCTTCGACGCGTCATGTAAAACCACTAGTGGTGTTTCTCTGAACTCGGTTCTACTACACGGAGGGACTATTCAACAAGATATTTTCTCTCTGATCAATAGGTTTAGAACACATAGATATGCCTTTAGTGCGGATATAAAAAAACTTTTAGACAGATTTTGATAGATCCGAAACAGAGAGACCTTCAACGCATCGTTTGGAAGTCAAGTAAAGAAGCAGAAGTAAAAATTTTTAATCTATGCACCGTTACATACGGAACGGTTAGCGCTCCATTTCTAGCAATGAGAACGTTAAAGGCCTTAACGGAGGAAGAAAGTAAAAATTTCCCTGAGGCTTCTACAATTACCTGTAGAGATGTCTACATGGATGACTTTTTAACCCATTAGTGCCTAGCGTCCTTTTAAAAGGACGCTTACATAATAAGCTCTAAATCACTGAATTTTTTTTTGATCCAAATAGCAGAATATCATAATAAAGTGTTGTATTTCTTATTATTCATCAGTTGGTAGCACTACATTAATTTTCTGTTTCTCCTTTGCGGGTCTAAAGTCAGAGTTAGTCGTTTTTTAGGTTTTCAAAAGAGCGTCACACAAAAAGTAAGTTTATTTTATTGTTTTTCAATGTTACGAAAATATTTTATCCTGTTATCACAGTCAATACTCTTTTCTTAAATATGTATCTTTCAAAATTGTTAAAATTATTTTTTAACACTGTTATATTTTCTTTTGCGTAGCGTTCTATATATAGGAATCTAGGCACGGATGGGTACATGTTTTTCTGACCTGTTCCGCTATACGAATGCGTCTTGTTTTCTCAATTTATGATGTTTTATTACCATAGAGAAAAGGAAAAGCTATTTATTTTCAGAAAAATGATGTTATAAATTATTTTTATAAATAAAGATTATTGAGTATTCCTTATTTATGAAAATAATTTAAAAATAAATGTTCTGTTGATTAAGGAATGATTAAAAAAATTTCTTATTTAAGAGAAATATTAGCCTCTTGATAATGTAATGAACGTATTAACAAATTAGCCTCTTAAATACAAAAATTTTAATCAAAGGATGTGTTCTGTATTTAGTGATTTTAAAAAATAAAGAAAAATTACGGAGTACATAAGTAATTGTCTGGATTTTTTAAAAATATGTGTATTTTAAATGCCTATAATTTAATAAATTTTAAGAATTTTGTCTTTTAATCCAAATTATATTTGATCTAAATATA
The DNA here is from genome assembly GCA_907164885.2 of Dolomedes plantarius. NCBI lineage: Eukaryota > Metazoa > Arthropoda > Arachnida > Araneae > Dolomedidae > Dolomedes > Dolomedes plantarius. The sequence goes on along the minus strand of OU015494.1, from coordinate 35,077,230 downwards.
CTGAAATGAGCAATCGATAAGTTTTAAAGCTCTTATTTATATTTTTGTTTTAATTTTAAGTTTGACTGTGGAGAGGCATTAGCTTTAATGGTAGAGTTATCTGATATTGATACATTCCATGAAGCGGATATTTATTTGGACCCACCATCTAATGAAGTTACCGATGACTGGCACTATACGGGTTAATCGAACTAAAAAATGTCCACTTGGAGATGTTAAATCTGTTAAAAAGAAGAGTAGGGGAAGTTTTGATTTTCAGAACAGCAAAAATTTTAAAATGGTTCTGTGGAATGACAATAGTGTCGTTACTTTGGCGTCTAACCATTATGGTATTGAACCTGTAGCTCAGGCCAAACGCTGGTCGAATATTGATAAAAGATTTGTAGAGATTGACCAACCGTATATTGTGTCTCAATATAATAAATTTATGGGAGGCACCGATCAAATGGATCAAAATATGGCTCAATACCAGTGTTCCATACGGTCTAAAAATTGGTGGTGGCCACTGTTTTTGTTTAGCTTAGAAGCATCAATCCAAAATGCGTGGCTATTGTACAGATTATGCCCTTCTTATGACAGTAACAGAATGGATCTCCTCCACTGTAGAAGAGAAATCTGTCAGACATATTTTTCTAAGTACAGTATGAGACCAAATAACAGTCTGGCTGCAGGGAAACCAAAGATACTTTCAAAAAGAGTGTCTGGTGATGTCCGGTATGGCGGAAAGGATCATTTAATCGTTGTGAATCCAAAACAGATAAGATGCGCCTACTGTGGCAAAAAATCCAAAAGAAAATGCAATAAATGTTTAGTTGGATTGCATGGTAAATGCTTTGAAATCTTTCGCACAAAATAGCTTGTATATAAATTGTGTAAAAAAAATTACGAATAGCTTTTTTCATTATTTTGTATTTTAATAAGCCCCTTTTATGTGTAAATTTAAATATAAAAGTGTGTAAATTTTATCATAAGATATAATTTATTAAATTTGTGCCTTTTAAGCTATTATTTTTGACATTTTCAGCTTTTTAAATTGTTTTGATTTCTTTTAAATGATTAAAATACAATTTAAAAATCTTGTGTTTATTTTATTATGCATTTTTTCGCAGAGTTCCATTGGTTTCATGCGTTTATTTATCTAAAAACGACATTAAAAGGTATAAATTTAGAAAATCTAAGGGTTGAAGTGTTTCTGTAAAACCTGTACCCGCCCGTGCCTAGCGTCCTTTTTATAGGACGGTAACATTATTTTGAATAAAAATTTAAATTTTAATGCAGGAATTTTTTTATTATTTTTTCAGTTCATTTTGCACCTGTACGAACATAATTAGGTAGAGAAAATTAAAGAATTCGATGTTGGGCATTAATGGGATAAGTGAAGCTGATACTTTGAACAAAGCCAAGATTTTACAATCACAGCTTATTCAGCTTTTAAAACAGAGTGGAATGGAGCTGCATAAATGGATTTCTAACGATCCACAACTGTTACAAGATGCTTCAATTTCAGATTATTCATTTACGGAAACTTCTCAGCAAATTTCTGTAAAGGCATTAGGAATGCTTTGGCAACCTCAATCTGATTATTTTAACTTCAAAGTAAACATCGAGCATAAGGACGTTTACACAAAAAGAGAAGTTTTCTCAGCTATTGTCAGACTTTTTGACCCTTTAGGTCTAATTGGACCAGTGGTGACAAAGGCAAAAATGTTTTTGCAGAGCCTTTAGCAACAAAGGTTAGATTGGAATGATCTGTTGCCGACAAATTTCCTCAAGGAATGGAAGGAATTTCTTCTAAAGTTAGAAGAGGTAAATAAAATCACTATTCCAAGATATGTCCTTACTGAAGATGCTATCCAGATAGAAGTCCATGGCTTTGCAGATGTAAGTCAGAGTGCTACCGGTGCTTCAATGTACATAAGATGCTACTCTAAGTCTGGAAGATTTCGAACAAAACTTCTTTGTAGGAAATCCAGAGTGGCTCCGCTGAAGACACTAACCATTCCCCGTCTGGAACTTTGCGCGGCATTATTGCTAGGAAGATTAGTCAAAAGGACCACATCTATTCTTTGCATACCAATTGACAAAGTAATATTATGGACAGACTCAACCATAGCTTGGATAAACACTCAGCCTCATAAGCTGAAGACATTCGTGAGTAACAGGGTTGCAGAGATTCAGTCGCTGAGCAAGGGCTATGATTGGGGACATGTTTCGTCCGAAGACAATCTGGCGTATATCCTTTCCAGAGGTTCAGATGCCAGCAGTCTCTTAGGGAACACCTTATGGTGGTACGGACCCGACTTTCTTCTGCAAGAGTTATCTACAGACTTACCTACCTGTATGGACAATGACTATGAAAAGGAATTGAAAGGACTGGTGAACCTTACACTGCAGACCTCAGCCAGTGATCTGATAGATTCCTTAATCAATCGTTCTAATAATTTTCTTAAGCTAATTAGAATTTGTAGTTATATTTTCAGGTTTGTAAATAAGATGCGAAGAAAGGAGGTTAGCAGCCCACACTTAACCACTAAGGAAATCCAGGCAAGCACTATATTTTTGATTAGGGGTATTCAAGCTGGTGAGTTCGCTGCCGAAATTACTGGGTTAAAAAAGGGTCATAATGTATCCCCAACAAGCAAGGTAAGATCACTTGATCCTTTCTTAGATGATGACTCCATTATGAGAGTTGGCGGCAGGTTTAAAAACTCGGGTTTGCCCTTTGAGTCTAAACATCAAATAATTTTGCCAAGTAATCATAAATTAACAAAATTAATATTTGAATATTATCATAAGAATTATTTGCACATTGGTGCGCAAGGTTTGTTGCATCAAATTCGTTTACGATATTGGCCCATAAACGGTAAAAGGATTGCTCGAAAGGTAGTTCATGATTGCTTAATATGTTTTAAAAATATGCCTAGGGTAGTAGATCAACTTAAGGGCAATCTATCATCCCAACGTGTAACTCCAAATCCCCCATTTCTAAATTCGGGAGTAGACTTTTGGGGACCGTTTCAAATGAAATTTCGCAACCAGCGAAAGGGCATTTTCATAAGATATATGTAGCGATATTCATTTGTCTAGCTACTAAGACAATTCATATGGAGACAGTAAGTGATCTAACTTCAGAGGCCTTCATTGCAGCTCTGAAGAGGTTTTGTGCCCGTAGGGGTAAAGTAGATACAATCATGTCTGATAACGCCACAAATTTCAAGGGGGGCCTATTCGGAATTGAAGCGCTTACAAAATTTAGTTCAAACTCCAGATTCAAAATTGGCAGACTTTTATTCGTCCGAATCCATTAATTGGAAATTTATACCACCGCGTTCTCCCAATTTTGGCGGTTTATGGGATGCGGGTGTAAAACCAGTCAAACATCACCTACAAAGAACTTTAGGCAACAATAAACTAACATTAGAGGAATTCGAAACGATAATCATAAAGGTAGAAGTTATTTTAAATTCGCGTACTTTAGTACCATTGTCGTCAGACATAAATGAGTTTGAAGTGTTGACTCCAGCACATTTCTTAATCGGACGACCAATTGCTATGATACCTGAACCGCAGATTATTAATTTAGCAGATAATAGATTATCACGCTGGTAGCAGATGAAAAAGTATGTTCAAGTTAATTGGAAGCGCTTGCATCGCGACTATCTTAATCATTTACAACAAAGACATACACTCAAGAGCCAAAACATTATGACCACCCCTACATTTTGCAATGAATTCGCCTGGATGACGTGGAAGGCGCGTGATCAGGTGGAAGTGATATTTAACTGCTGCTGGAGAGTCTGAAGAATCATTCTTTCACTTACTTCTGTGTGTGATGGGAAAGGCTACGGATCTAAGCGACTTTGATAGAGGGAAGATTGTAATGGCTCGAAGGCTCGGAACAAGTATTTCCGAAACTGCACGACTCGTGGGTTGTTCGCGACCTGCAGTTGTTAGTACTTATGCAAAGTGGATGAATGACGGTGAAACCAGCAGTAGACGACATGGTGTTGGACGTCCACACGCTATCAAAGAAAAAGGTCGTCGGAGACTGTCTCACATGGTGAAGCAAAACCGGAGCCAGACAATGGTTCAGCTTACAGCCCAATACAATGCATGGCCAAGTAGAATAGTATCGCTGCACACTGTTCAGCGGACACTGTTGGATATGGGCCTACGTAGCAAACGTCCCACTCGTGTGCCTTTGCTGACCAAGCGTCATCGCCAACTGCGCCTGCGCTGGGCCCGGGAACATCGCGATTGGTCCATGGATCAGTGGGAGAGAGTTGCCTGGTCAGATGAATCACGGTTTGTCATTCACCAAGCCGATGGCCGTGTCAGGATACGCCGTCTTCCAGTCGAACTGTTGCTCCCTCAATGTACAGTAGGTCATACACAGGCCGGTGGTGGCGGTATTATGCTTTGGGGAACGTTCTCTTGGGCGTCTCTGGGACCCGTGGTTGTTGTACAGCAGACCACGAATGCTACAGGGCATATGAACATCAGTTAATGTCCTGGCCGCCTAACTCACCGGATCTCAATCCGATAAAACACATTTGGGATGTAATGGGACGGCAGCTCAGAGTTCAAAGACCACCAATTCGCAATATCGCGGATTTGCGTAACCGTTTATTAAACATCTGGTACAATCTGTCTCCGGCCATCTACCAAGGACTTGTGGCATCCATGCCAAGGCGGGTTGAAGGTGTGTTCCGCGCCAAAGGTGGGCCAACTCGTTATTGACAGGTGGTCATAATGTTTTGGCTCTTGAGTGTAAGTGGCAGTTTGACAAAAACAATATTAATATCGGGACTTTAGTTCTAATGAAGGAAGATGGTTTACCTCCTTGTAAGTGGGCCCTTGCAAGGGTGTTAGAGGTAATTCCAGGGGCTGATGGCAAGATTCGTGTGGTAAAGTTGAAAACTGCTACAGGTATTTTACACGAGCCATTGGAAAGATTTGTATTTTACCGGCTCAAGACAACTAGGAATAATATAAATAGTGCAATATTGCAATGTATATAGTCCAAAGTGTTTAGTATTTGCTGTTCAGTTGTAAATATTGTGTGTTTATGTAAATATTTGAGTTTGTATGTAAATGTTGTGTTATGTATGTAAAAGTTTGTAACCAAGTTTGAATTTTTGCAAATTTCAACGCCGGGGGGGATGTTCCGTCTCGGAATGCTGACTACAGCACCACGGTGAAGATGTGGCCAAATCCTGTAAAACGCCAGAATGATGAACGCTCCCCGACTAAGCGGGACGCAATTGTAATCTGTATCGTTCACCCGACTTAGCGGTGACAATTCAAAAAAATTGTTAACAAACGGTTATTCAAACGATCAGTGACGAATTATAATATTGTACAGTCCAAGATAAATAAATAAGATCCAACGAAGGATCAATTTTATTTCCCAACAAAGTTGGGCCAGGGTTTTAGGTTCAAGATTCAAGAGTAAAAATCTTCATTCTCGCTCACGCTCGACCAAAACAACAAGAAGTGACAAACCCCGACAGACACCCCCAGAGCATTGATCCGTACAGCGCTATCTGGCGGTGAAAACATATATATTCCCAACAAACTGGGCCGGGTTGAACAGCAATGTTCAGGACAATACTTATTACAACATTTGAAATATTTTTAGGTTCAAGATTTCACATTTCAATTACAATTTCTCAACATTGGAGTTGAGACCACAACATTCAAATCTTCCAATTAATGTTCATGTTTCCGAAAACATCACATTTCAATTACAATTTCTCAACATTTAAGTTGAGACCAAACATTAAAATTTTCCAATTAATGTTCATGTTTCGAAAAATATACAATCAAAATGCATATTAAATTCAGAAAATCAAGTTTCCAATTAGTGTTCATGATTCCAAAATTCTACAATTAAAATATAAATATTAAATTCAGAAATTCAAGTATACATTATAATTCAAAAATATAAAGTTTAAAATTAAATTGTGAATGAAGTATTTTTTAACAAGTTAATTATATCCAAAGACTAACAGTCTATAACAATGCAACACAACCTATACAAGAATTAACAAATACAATCAGCAAGGAATTTGCTATTCTCACTTAATTGGACATTCTTAAAAGCACTTACCTAAATACTACATTTTTACACATAACTACACGTTTACATATGGAATCATTCTTGAAATTTCACTACAAATAAATATACAATAAATATTATATACATTTTATATACATGAGACATTTGAAATGCAGTTGTAGGAAAATAATTACATTTAACACTCTAAATTTACAAGTAGTTGAACTGGACGTTTAATTATTCCTCTTTCAGCTTTAATTTCACAACTACGAATACGACCACCTCTACCAGGAAAGGCTTTTGCAATCCTTCCCAAACTCCACATATTTCGTGGTAAATGTTCATCATGAATGATCACAATGTCATTTTCTTTCATATCACCTTTAGAGTGCTGATTTGTATTACAGTTCGCAGATTTCAAGTTCAATAAATAGTCTTTATTCCACTTGCGCCAAAACTGATTTAGCAGTCTTTCGCAATACAAATATGCTTTCAACAAAGTTTCTTTACGGTTTAGACCCACTATGGTACTGAATTTAACTGGAGGTAAATTACTTTATTACCTACAGAGGCTGTTCGCACATTTTTTAGACGATTTTGGTAAGCGGTAATAAAAAATTGTTTGATGCAAAAGAAATAATTGCAATTGTACTATGTTTTTAAAAGTCAAAATTATCGTCTGCGGCTTGAAAGTTTTGTTTTTATTCAAAATGGCGTTTTTAACAAAGCAGTGGTTCGAAGGCTACATTTATGCTCTTTCCGAAGAGAAATATGCATATTCCGTTATCCAAAAACGATGTGAGAGTCATGGTTTTGTGATATCTAAAGCGTCGATAGGTAATATCGTCAACAAGAAAGGAAAAAAAAACGTCAAATTGGAGCCTCAAGTGGGACAAAAATTCCAAACAAGAATCCAAGGAAAAAACGGACATCTTCGACTATTGCAAAGGTACGTTGTTTAATGTTAAAAGAAAATCCCCCCAGTCAAAGGACAGTTGCAAAATCATTAAAATGCTCGGTGTCCACTGTAAACAAAATGATAAACGTTGATTTAAATCTTAAGAAAGCGAAAAAACGCAATGTGCATCGTCTTCTTCCAAATCATATCGCTGAACTCAGGACACGCTGCAGAATTCTATATGAGAAACACTTATCCAAAGATAAATGGAAAACAATTGTCACAATAGATGAATCATGGGTGTATTTAAATGACTGCAACAAAAAAAGAGCCATTTATTATCATAAAAGGGGAGAAAAAAATTTAAGTACATGTTTCAAAGAATCGACAGAAAGTTTTTCTATGGCATTCATGATTGTTGCTGGTTTTTCGTATAATGGCAAGTTAAAAATAAAGAGAGTGGAACAAAATGTCAAGATTAACTCCAAATACTATCAGGAACATATTTTATCGCCAATTTTTCTGAATGAAATACCATCGCTTTACCCACAGTGCCATCAATCAGTGAGACTCCATCAGGACAAATCTAGCAGTCACACATCAAAATCCACTGTAAATTTCCTAAAAGAAATGGAACAAAAAACTGTTATCAAGGCCATACCCTTCACTGATATCCCTACTAAATCTTCCGATGTATCACCTATGGATTTTTATGCTTTCGGACTTTAAAAATCTGCATTATCCAAACGTCGTCCCAAAACCCTTACAGGACTCTGGAAAGCTGTTCAGGAGGAATGGGATAGAATACCTCTTCTGACACTTCAAAAGGCATTATTATCCTGGAAATTGCGGTGTCGAAAGATAGTTCAGAATAAGGGATGTCAAATAGAACATTTAAAATACAAGAACTTTATGTAATTTAGTTTTGTGAATACAATATACATCGTCTAAAAAATGTGTGAACAGCCTCTGTATTAGGAAACGAGCGGGTGAAAGTGGTTGTAGATCACTGAGATTTTCAGGAACATATGCCAGTGGTCTTCCATTAACCACCGCTTCAATTTCAGTTAGCAAACTGTGAAGTTCGTCCACACCTAAGGATGTTCGTTCAAGGGTTTTGTGTAGTGGCACTTTCACTAAACGCAGTAGTCGCTCATAGAAGCCGCGTACACTTTTTTTCCACTCTTTATTTCGTACACTTTTTCGCCACACTTTATTTCGTACACTTTTTCGCCACTCTTTATTTCGTACACATTTTTGCCACACTTTTTTTCGTACACTTTTTTGCCACATACAGTCTGGTTTACTCAATCAATGTGGCCCTGACCACCATACCTTTGACGTCATTAAATATTCTTCGGAACAACCACGTGAAAGAACGTGAGCATGATTTGAAATTCCATCACAGTGCTTCCAACAAGCCGGATCAGTCAGAGACTGTATTTCAGTTACCCGATTTCTCACAAATTGTTTCCACCTGTGTGGTGATCCATAAATCCAATGTAAAACTATTGTACTGTCACACCACATAAATGTTCTTTCGTCTGGAATCTTAAATAGTTCTTTCAAATATTTTGCAAGTCTGGAGGCAATTGACGCGCCTAGTAATTCCAATCTAGGCAACATCAGCTCTTTACTTGCCGGGTCAACTCTAGTTTTGGATGTAACAAATGACGTGGTGAAATCTTTGGGACACCTAAAGTATGCGACAACTCCATACGCTTTTATTGATGCGTCACCAAAAATGTGTAGTTCCAAATCATTGAAATTTCTGAGTTTCCCAGGAAAATATTTGCGTGTTAATTTCAGTTTCTTCAAATTCTCTATTTCGTGATACCACTCAGACCACAATTGCTTACATTCTTTCGGAACTTCATCATCAAAATCTATTCCTAATTGCCGAAGATTTTGAATTAACAAGTTTGCACGTATTACAAATGGCGAAATAAAACCTACAGGATCAAAGATTGTAGCAGTCACTTTTAATATGTTTCTTTTCGTAATATTCTCACAATTATTTAATGTTTCACGCAAAGCTTCAAAGTTGAAGAAAATTTGGTCTTTACGAGTACACCAGTTAAGCCCTAGCACCTTTAATGAATTCTCTGAATCTTCTCCGTTTATTATCCCATTACTTATCCACCGACTCTTTAAAGCATCTGAATTAGAACTAAATTTATTTAAATTCATCCCTGCATCCCTAAATATTTTACATGCTTCACAACTAAGCTTGAAGGTTTGCTCAAGAGTATCACCCCCATAAAAAAGATCATCTACATACACCGAAGTATTTAGCATCTCATAAACATCGGGTTTCTCTGGGGCTATCTTAGATATATGATACTTAATAGTACTAGCCAGAATGAAGGGACTGCATGAAACGCAAAATGGTACTCTAATCATCTTATATGGTTTCAAATTAAAATCCTTATCAAAATATAAAAATCTCAAAGCATCTCTGTCAACTTCTGCTATTCCAATTTGATGGAATGCTTTCTCAATATCTGCAGAAAAGGCATATTTAAATTGTCTGAAACGCAGTATCATATCTAACACTGAAGGATTTAAATTCGGCCCAGGAACTAAACAATCATAAAGGGATGCGGCATTGTTTTGTTTTGAAGAGGCATCATAAACTATTCTTACTTTAGTTGTCGTAGAATTTTTTCTTACAACTGGAGAATGTGGCATGTAATAAACTTTGTCACTGCTACTTTCAAAACTACATTCTTCAATAATTTGGTAATCTAACTGATCGCGTATTATTTAATTATAATGTTTCGAACCCAAAAATTTTTCATTAATTTCTTTCTTAAATACATTAAGCGACTTTTCGCGTTTTCAAAATTATTACTTAAAGCTTCATGATTCTGTTTCCATAACAAGCGAGAAACATATCGCCCATTATGAAACTGCAATTCCGTTTGAAATTGCTGAATAACCGATTCATCGGAAACCTCCTGTTTGTTTTCTGTCAACCCCAGTGTGTCCAGAGACAAGAACCGCTTTACGATGTCATTAATCTCAACATTCTTCGACGCGTCGGCGAAATACTGTACACCGATATTCATCACAGCTGCGTTCTCCAAGAGCTTGTCGTAGCCCCCACCCTGAATAGTCCACCCAAACAAGGTCGCAGTTGCAAACAATTTATTGCGTAGTTTCTCTTTTCCACCAGCCAGGACATTCCAGTAGTAATCCGAACCCACCAGAATTCTTATCTCCGACACTTCTCCGCTGTCGGCTAGCTGTAACCCCTTTGATTCTAAGATTTCACGAATGTTTTTAGTTGGTACTTTTACAAAGGCTCCTGTTATAGTATCTGTAACAAGGGCTTCAATTATCATGGAATTTTGGGGGAACTTAACATTTTTAAGATTTATTTGAACGACTTCAAAATCCTGTTCACGACCTTCACTAAACCCAAATGAATAAATATACATTTTTTCTTTTCTCAAACACATTAAACTTAATTGTTTAGCTAGATCGGCTGTAATAAATGATTTCTGGGATCCTCCATCAATTAAAATCCTAACTGTTCTATTTTTGTTAGTGTCAACATTTGCTGCTAAAACTGAACAAGTCTGTAAATATACCCCCTTACAAGTATTTTCGGAATTTAAAGACATAGATGCAATAATAGACTCTTTATCCTCCGTTGGTATATCAAGATTAACTTTCCTACAGAATAATTTGTTATGACTTGAACTATTACAATTTTGGCAGGGAGAAATTTTGCTTCTACAATTTGGAGAAATGTGTGTTTTTCCAAAACATTTATAACACCGACCCTGAATTTTCAAATGTGTTCTTTTATCCTCGTCAGAGTTCTCGCAATCTACAACACTATGGAAATTTACTTTACAGAAAAAACAGTATGGTTTAATTACTGTAGTAAAGGCTGACGCAGTTGGGACATATTTACCCTTTAAATATTTTTTGTTTGTTGAAGAATCCCGTTTTGTTTTTCTGATGGAAATCGGAATTATTTTTCGTAATACAGTCTTTACTAAATAAGTATGACGCTTTCCTGCATTCAACTTCTTTTCGTATGAAATCTATTAACTCTGAAATATCAAAATCGAAATTAGACTTTCGTTTTCTGTTATACTCTAAACTTAACTCCTCTGGTAGTTTTTGCAGTATTATTGGGCATAACAAGTTACCGTAAGAGCCCGACGTCACATTTAAAGACTGTAGACTCCTAATCTGAATTTCGCAATTATGATAAAGCTTTCTGAGGGCTTTTACATTAAAACATTTTTTTACAGGATCTACCGATAATAAGTTTTTAATATGTGAACTTATTACAATGTCAATTCTGCCAAAACGCGTTTTTAACAATTCAATAGAAGAATCGTAATTTTCATTTGACAATGAGAACCCAGAAACAGACGCCAAAGACAGAAACAGACGCCAGAAACAGCCCAGAAACAGACGCCAGAAACAGACGGACCTCCCAAATACATTTTTAAATAACTAAATTTTTCAATTTTAGTTATGTCATCATTATTATGTATAGTTATTAAATATTGGTTCGAAAAATCTAACCAATTGCTAGGATCCCCAAAGAATTTTCCTATAGATAATTTAGGAAGTTGGATGCTTTGTTTAAATGTATTTCCGGAAGTTGAAGCAACCGAGGTCTGAGAGTTCTCAACGATTTTACTTCTGTTTTTATTATTGAGCTTCTTTTTTGCTCTAAATAACCAGATCGTTATTTTCTCTTCGTACTCTTGTACACAAATTAGTTCTTCAAATTCCTTCTCAGTAACATTTAAATTCAACTCTATTGCTTTATCTAAATCTTTTAAATTTTCTGATCTTGTTAACAAATTTAAATTTTCTTCTAAAACTTCACAATCACAGTCCTCACTTTTGATTTCTGATTGTAGTTTATTTAAAATTTTGGACACAGCGGTCCTTATTATTTTTCTTTTCGATTTTAGTTTTGATATATCTTCATCCATATTTGAAAAAATATAATGTCCTACTTTATTTGGACGTCTTCAAGCTCCACGATTTCAATAATCCATTTTCAATTGGCACAACTTTTCTTACTAAGATCGTGCCCCACGTTAGGCGCCATGAGAAAAAGTAAAATGTAAATAGTTAAAAGTTAACTAAAAACAACGAATTAGTAACAATAACAACATTTTATTTCCCAACGAAGTTGGGCCAGGGTTTTAGGTTCAAGACTCAAGAGTAAAAATCTTCCGAGTCATCACGCTCGGCCAAAACAACAAGAAGTGACAAACCGCGACAGACACCCCCAGGGCATTGATCCGTACAGCGCTATCTGGCGGTGAAAACATATATATACCCAACAGATTGTTCCTTATAATAGCAATGTTTCCTTATTGCACGTGTGCCAGGGGATGGCCGAATGGCCAGGGTTCAGATCCTGTGGGTTCGAGTCCCACTGCTGGCATGGATGTTGTAACCATTTGGAATCAGTTTTAAAGTGTAGGTCCCAGTCTAATTAGCCATCGGGTAGCAAAAATTTGATCGTAGCTCTCCAAACCAAACCAAACCTTATTGCACGTGAAAGTACACTAATTTGCACTGTTAATCCTTAACTTCTTGATGTCGTCTGTATGACCTTAGTATAGTATTCCCGTCGGTGATCGCTGCCTTATTACAAACGGGAAAGCTACTCTCTCATTTGAAAACCAACCCTACCAACTAGGCGGACTGTAAATTGACCTGGGGAATGCAGGAACATATATGATACATATAATGGCCTTTGTAAAGGGTACAATAATAAAGGAGATCACAACCCTGGACAGTAAAATAAATCGATATGAATAATTTTTAAGATGTTGAAATGAATGAAACGAAATTCACCATATGGCAAAAAGCAAGATAATAGTGGTACCACTGATAATATAATTGTTCCTAGAATTGAAATAACGAAAACATTGTAAATACTAAAATTGAGAAAAAGCACACCGAAAAAGGGAACCACGGTCTTTAGTGTGTAATAGTAAATTTATAGGAATGGTTTTGATGATTTAATAATGAACGAATTAAAGTGCATATAAAAACAAAACCCAAATAGTAGTACTTCAGAAAAAAAAATGTTGCTCAAGACGGATGATGAGAAAAAACCTAAATGAGAACGTACATTAATATGTATCATTATGAAAATATGGCAATGAAAGAAGGAATCTAAATAATATAATCGAACAGAAGTTAATAGTGATACTTCTGAAGAAAAAATTGTCGCTCAAAATTGCTGTGAGAAAAATCAATTCATATAGATTTTGCAAAAATTTAAAAGTAAGAATGGCATTCAATGGTTCTGATTATGTTATGATTACAAATATCAGATATGAGATGATCAAGTGTGCAGAAATGCAACAATGATGCAAATATTGAGAACAGGCATTTTCCGAAATATTATGGATGTTAAAATTGTGAGCAATGATGCTAAAATTGGTTGTGGTTTTAGTCGCAATTTAAATGAAAACGGTAACATTAAACCAAGACTAAGCATGAAGTTTTGAGAACCGCCAATAAAATTTCACTCTAAAAAAACACAAAACATTTCAATTCTTACATCTTTGCAAATATAAAAAGAGATATATTTATGCTGTTACGATTTAATACGCATATTTGACATAGTTATATGCCTAAAATTTAATTTAGCCAGTTTTCAGATCATCATGTGATATGATAGAGAATCATCACTATGATTGTATTTAAAAAAATATCAAGTTTGAGTAGATTTTCAATCAACGTTCTCTGAAACCGCTATGCGGTAAATACATAACATCATTCTGGCATGATACATTATAATATTTTACAGTGGTTAAGGTTAAATAATTGTCCTTAATTTCTGAAATGGAAAGTAATGTAGAAGGTCGTTGATTTTAAATATAGATATATGTAATCCATTAAGTGAAATTTATATAATTATTAATTATTATGCATTGAGTTTCACGGACTTACAGAAATAGATATAAATCTAAAGCTACTTTGTCAAATTTATATACTTCAGTAGCAGATATTTACTGCTAATTTTGTGGGTACATAATTTTTTGAATTCATGTAAATTAAATTACTAGAATTACTACGTAAACTACCTTATTAAAATTGGAAAAGGTTTCTTAATTGCTTATTAATTATCATCAAGATTACATCTTCCATTGCATTGCATCGGATGGGGCTTGGCAGAGCGTCGAAGGCCTTCCAGGGTTTGCCCCTTAAGATTACATCCTAGGTTTTTTCAGCGATAAATTTTAAAAATAATATTAGTTGCATAAAAACCAAGATGTACTGATACAATGTTTTATTTGATTCTAAGTAGACAATACTTGTATTGTGTTTCGGATTCGATAGTTCATCCGGCATCAGAATTTAAATTAAAGTAAAAATCACACCCACAGTCATCGCTTTTGTCACTTATTAATTCCCATAATTTAAAATATAAGTTCTTTTGTATGAACAGAATGGTTACACAAAAACACTGCTTACTTTTTACTTTTAAATTTAAAAAGACAATACTGTTGTAAACATTTGACCTTTTGTAACGCGTTGCAACAATCTAAATTTTTCCTAATATTTATCACTTTCAAAAAAGAAATTAATATACATTAATATATGTCTAACATATTTAGACACTCGTTGCTTTTCAATAGTTTTCTGTTAATGTTTTTTAATATAAAATTATCCAGTGTTATTAATCACCATTTATTATCTTAGCTTTTAAACTTAAATTTCCACTGTGTATATAGAAACGTTCATTTCAGATGTCCCGTTCTCTTAAATGCATTGTTGCCTTTATGATTTTTTCCCTCGAAATCAAAACAACCCTTTTCTTTCCGAGATGGCAATGAATATGGAAGAAGGCAATGCAAATCCCGTCTCCTTCTTCCATCCAATTATCAGGTTATTTGGAAGTCTGTCCTAGTTTTGTGAAGGGATTTCTGTAGCGCCCCAGTAATCTCCTGCTGATTGAAAGCCCGTTTCTAAAAGATTCACGGTCTTAATAGAAACTGTGTCGCTTTTTTTAAAGCTTCAGCACTTAAACTACTGGACCGTTGCGATGAGAACTTGAATAGGTTCTTGTCGAACGAAGTTCAAGCACACAAGCTATGTGATTTGAGGTTAGCTTGTATAGATGGTGTAAGATTTGAAAAGCATTTTCTAAAAACAGCAGAAGAAAAAAAAACGATGTCTTTAAAAGAAGGATTAAATTGCGGCAGGGCCTTATTGGAAAAAGAATTTCAGAGTATAAGAAAAACAAATTATCAGGTGTACAGGAATTCTAGAGTTTTCAGTTTCGAACTTCTTTAAAAAGATTTCATTTATTTTAGATTATAATGTTCAAAATTTAAGTTTATGATGAACGGTGAATTTATATTGAAAATAATTAATAATTATAAATATGTCTCTAAATTTTGTTGATTAATTCAATTGTTTTGGAAGACTGTTGGATATGCAGTAATAGTTTTTTTTTAAATTAGCAGATTTTCATGTTTTTATGTTGTATAGAAATAAATAGTATGATAAGGATAATATAAATTATATTTTCTCATTACTTTATGTTATGTTAAAGAAAATTAAGCATAATATTTTTACTTGTAACTGTTATGCCATGGATCTAAAATTTTATAAGATTATAAGCATTCATTTTTAAATAAATTAAGACTTTTTAAATTTAGCTCCAAAAGTAACTGATTTACGGATATATTATTGAAACTACTGTGTATATAATGGTACTGGTACTTTATAAACAAATGTTTTTCCCATCTCTATTGATAAAGATAAATTTATTCACTTGTTAGGAAAGGCATATTTGTTTAAAATACGTATTTAATAAATTATATTGCATGAAAATAAATTTTGTTCAGTTTATCCAGACGGAATTTACCTTAATGCTCAATATTGATAATTACTACATTTACATATGTATTTCAGTTGAATCACATAATATTGGTCTTTCAAAAGCAAATGTTTTAAATAATTATTATAATAACTACTTCAATTAATTAGTAAATAATATATATGTTATAACTCCAATTTAGAAATTTGTTCTTTATTCAATAGGGAATTTTTCTTTCTAGCGGAAAATAATTATTTACCTTCTAATGTGTTTCGCCTGAATATAAGGAATGGACGTTGTGATATCTACGCCATGCATTAATTCGCATAGTATAAATATAATATCTAAGTAATATATGTATAGTTTCTTTGAAAGGCATTTAAGAAATAAAACATCCATCTATTTTTGATATCCAAGTGAATGATATACGGATTTGTGCTAGAAACTTCTCTTTTAAGTGATATATAAATCTAAAAATGCATTGATAAATTTATTCTTCATCATTTTATTCTTTTAAAATAATATTTTTTAAACATTTGAATTTATAATTTCATCAAAATATTTGGAGTTAACAAGCATCTGTGTATACATATTAACTCATTCATCAAAGTGTCATCATCAGTATATAGTACAATTAACATAATTAGAAAGTAAATTTTGACACATTCGTCACCGTCGAGAGGAAAATTTTCAGACGAGTCAGTTTAACTTTATAGTGTTTATAAAGAGTCAATATTTTAGATATATAAGGTCCCTCTTATACGAAGGCTCCAATCTCGTACAGTTTTTTCATTTATTTCTTATTTCTATTAAATACTTTATAGATGTGGACAACACGTGCTATGCAGGATTTTAAAACCTAACGTCAGGGTAAAATACAGGCTTTGTTTAGATATGACCTGGACAGATTTTTACTAAAAGCTTTATTTCTAAGATAACACGTGTTGAAAAAAATTACAATCACTTTTGAAGCTCATATTGTTCCTGTAATTTACATATTTACATAAAACTGTATTTAGAGGCTCTAAAAACATGCCTAGGGGGGCTTATAATTATTAGCACTTTGTCACTATTGAGTAAAAAAATAGAAGTACTCACGATCTTAAGTATGCATTACCACTGTTCAGTGCATTGTCACTGCTGCCCTCTTCAATCGGCATTCACCGAACTAATATCAAAACTCAAAGGCTAAGAAATCAAAAGCTAAGAGTCGGATACTGGGGCTCGAAGTCACAGTAGAATGTCGCAGTCTATAAAGTAGCAGCTAGAACTAATTCTCTTCTCGTCTTTTATACTTTTACTTGCCAATAACAGGTCTTATTTAAACGCGTGATCTGTAGATTTATTTAAACTAAGTGTTAGTCACGCAATCTTGGAAGAACGGCGTCAAACGTAAAGGATTCAGAGAAATCAATAAAGAAAATTTTAAGGATAGCAAAAATAAATAAAGCCAAAGCCACACGGATATTGTTTCAAATTTAAGTATGATGAGTCATCATACTTAATCAGTCATTATACTATGGATTAAGGCGTCATAAGAAGGCTGATAAAGGAAATGGGAGGAATCAGGGTTTCATTGAGAGACACTGCTCTACTTGTGAGCCACAGAGGGTATTATGTCGTTAATGAGCAACGAGAAAGGTATATCAATGGGGGAACAATAATCTCTGGGAAATTCTTGAAAGACTACAGAAGATGTCGTGTATGAACTGGAAAAGAAAGACTCAAAAAGCTACAGGTGTATCATTGTTAAAACAGTTCACTACTCAGAAAATAATAGCAACAAAACTAGGAAACACTGATAAATGAATAGATACATATTTCTAAAAATTCCCCAAATGAGGTTCAAATGACTGTTTTATACCTCGAAAATCTGAGTTCAAAACTTCGAGGCATAAAACAGCCTTCTTTGGAAGACCTGAATCATTCAGCAAAATGTATTATGTTGATGATCTGACGTTGAAAAGAGGGAACGTTAAATCCCCCTTAGCAGAAATATTGTAAAAGGTGCGAGTTGTCAGACAAAGAGATTAAGCCAGGAAAAGCTAGAAACTTGGAAAGGAAGAGTAAACATCCGATAAAAAATAAGAAAAATTGATAAACAAAAATACATAAATTCAAAACTATTTATATACATTATTCTACAAAACGGGGAGACTGAAAGGAGTGAAACTTCTGTTATTTATCTGTCAAAGATGAAATAACCTAAAATTATCCAGGCTTCTGTTATTTATATGTCTGAGATGAAATACTCTAAAATTATCCTTAAAGCAGGTTATCCAGTGAGCACCTTAGAAAATTCAAATCTGGGGCCTGAGTCTTAGGAATAAGAGGCATTACAATGCTAAAAATTGCACTTTTTCAAAACATGTATGTTATTCCCTATTCACCGATAATTTTAGAGCATTTTCATATTTACCTAATATAGCCAAAGATTATTCTTACAAGTATTAAAATAAAGACCAATACAAATATTAACACACATAGGATCTTTAAGAGAAAGAAAATATACTTTTAAGTTTACTTTAAAACACAGATTATATAGCAGTTTAGAGATCTGTAGAGGAAAGCAATTTAGAGCTTAAGATACATATTTTTTCAGATTAATAAAGGAAAATTTCTTTGACAAAGCATTTCTAGGTCTTTTAAACTTAAAATAAGCCTTATCACTGATGGAAAGATAATATCACGGACGTAGAGCAAGAGGTTTTAGACTATAAACCTGCTAGCAAGGGACATAAGGATGTTAATCCATCTTGTAGGATTTTTATATTTTAATCTGTTTAAAATGGTAATATGGTCTGTGCAATGTTTAACAGTATTATATGCTTTTTATTCATGAGGAAGAGCATGTAATTGTAAATTACTTATGTAAAAACAGAGTAAATCAAATGATGTTTTTAACAAAATTATGACACTAAATCATTGAATATAAAAATTCTTACATAAAAAGACACAGAACTGCCATTATTTGATTTGCGACTCACTGAAAAGAATCTGTAAAAATGACTTTCATTTAATATTTTCTAAAATTTTTTGGGTTTTGTTCACCGTATAAAGAATAAAGCTCTGCAAAGAAAAACAATTAAATATAATCGTGTAACAAATCCGAGGGTAATTTTCAGTTTTACGCCCAACTTATCTTTAATTACGTAAAATATTTTTTATTTCTTAAAATTTTAGACTTAGAGGGAAAATAGGTGAAGATTTAAAATTGTATTTAAGAGATCAAGTTAATTATGCTTAACAAATCTTACATTAAGTTCTAATTGTAACTTCCATTTAACTGAAAGAATGTAAACAATTTTCTTCAGAATTTTTTATGCGTTCTCTGTCTTTATCTATTTACAAACGGTTATTATTTTAAATGGTATTTTGTTATTAAATCAGGGGAAAATATGCATTTATAATTCACAAACACGCACATGTCCATAAATCTACATAACTATTATTTCGAAGCAGAATTTCATCCTTAAAAATCACAAGTGAATGATATTCGCCAATTTTTGAGTGTTACAGTATTACCATGAAAATTTTAAACCTGATTAAAATGGAAAGCATGAAACTTCAATTCTTGAAGACAGTCAACGCCAGTAGATTATTTCTTTTTTTTAAGTTTGTTCATAATTTATTTTTAATTTTATTTTCCTTTTTATTTTTTAAGCCACTGTAATAGGTGTGAAAGTTTTTCTCAAAAATACACATTTTCTTTTCATCGTGCGTGGCTCTGACGAAAGTTATATGATTGTTTGTCAGTGTTCATGAATTTATTTTTACTTCTAATATTGAATATTAAAATAGGTTACTTTAAAGTGAACCGTAATTGAAAATGTACCTTATAGCTAAAAAGCAAATTTTTGAAGAAATAAATCCTCCCGTTAATGTTGATTTTTATACAAGGCTATCAAAATGAATTGAATGGGAATTAAATATTTTAACTTTTCTCAAGAAAATCGAAAATCACTTATATTTTTAGCAAATATCTACAGTATGACTATAACAAATGCCTAATTTCTTTGAATGTAACCTAAAAATGTATCAACAGAAATTTACATATTAACGGCGGATACTGTACTAGAACCAAGTGTTCTTAAAAATAAAATACGATTTATGTATATATATATATATATATATATATATATATATATATATATATATATATATATATATATATATATATATTTAATCTCCATTACATCACGTCCTTAAATTATAACCTGAAAGGGAAAACTAGCTCATATTTACATGGCTGGAGCTAGACTCAGCGTGAAAGGGATAAAATTAAATTTTAGAGCAGTCGGGCCAAACTTCTTATTACATCGTTTATTAGAGCGAAAATACATCCGTTCATTCCAGAAGAATGGCTCGGAATAATATCACCTTTCAACATTAAACGCGATAGGTCGAAAAAAAATGTGGTTATTATTTGTAGGGTCAACAGATTTAGCGGCTAGCGAAGCTAACCCACTCTCGAATTTGGACATATACAAGTGTAGAAATGCAAAGGCATGTAATTCATGGGAAGTTCTGTGGTTAAGGGTTTTAAAGCGATAAATTAATATTACTAGGGATAGGATTTATGAAAGGGAATTTAAATGCTAGAATGGAGGGTATAATATTTAAGATATTACATACATACATATATATATATATATATATATATATATATATATATATATACACATTCAATGACAGAATCATTCGAAAAATGTATTAAATACAATTGTGAGCTAATTTACTTACGCCTTATATGTTTTACTTGTTATTTAAATATATTTACTGCTGCCAAAATTTATCATTTTTCTAGTTCCACAATGAAATTTATGATTGCACTTGCAATACGAAAGAACAAATGTATTCTTTAATTTAGTGAATATCTTCTAGATGAAAGTGTAAAAATATTTACACTCGTTTGTATTTGAAAATATTTTCCTAACAATAAGCGCGAAACATGGAAGTTAAACCCAATGTCTTTGGAATTCTCGAGTGCACAAAACAATGTCCTGCGAAGCGTAAGTACGATGTTAGTTTCTCTATTTTACGAGATGCTTTAGAGAGCTAACTTCTTTCTCGAAAGCGCGTGCAATTTAACCGTCTCTCAAAAGAAAATATTTTACTAGTTAAGAATACACAACACGAAGTCTGTCGTAGTGAAGCATTCCTCCACTAGAGTAGCATTTCTGACATTTTTTTATTCAGCTATTTATTTCTATTTCTTCCCACTCTAAGCCGAGACGCCCATGAATACCACGCAGACTGGAATAAAGAAGCCTCGAACGCGCTTTGCATACTAATGCAGATGCCCAAGTCTCTACGACGCGAAATATTATAGCTTAGCATTCAGGCTCGGCGTGCATAAACATACGGATAGAGAACGAATGAAATTCAAAAAAAAAAGGAAGAAAAAAAAATGAAGAAGAAGAAGAGACAGAGAGAGAGAAGAGAAGTGAGAGAAATAAAGGAAAAAGAAATGGCAGGAATCGCAACCACATAGGTTGTGGACTTTTTTTAACCATCGTCTAAAGAATAAAAGCCGCTATAGCTTGGAAGTACAGGATTCCACTAGTGTGTCCCTGTTATTGTATGCCAGCGTTCATGCCTATTCCCACACGTCCGAGCCAGGAACGTATTTTTCCCTCTCTTTTATACATATATCAAAGAATAATAGAAGTTTTACGGAATTGCAGCGTTAACACTTTGCTTTACGATTTTATTTTCGCATACCATTTGAGACCTTTCCCGGAGGAAATGTATACACGTGAGATTTTCATCCAAGTTTATTATTATTGTAAGCAACGACTGCTTTTCAGACCTCGTCGTGCTTATAGAATGCTCAATTTATGGTGTTTCATCCATTTGAATAGATATATGAGTATTTTTTCTGCTTCCCTTTATTAATAAAACATAAAAGATTTAAGAAGCAAAAAAACTGTAAATTGTTGTTTAAATGCATTTGCGAGTCTACAGCTATTCCTATACATTCGTATATGTTTAAAGAGATTTCAAATACAAAACGAATTGCTTACTTTTATTAAAATACGTGTTTCTAAATATCCTTATATATACACGAAACATCATGTGGGAGTGATTAAAAAGCATTTTTACATAGAATTGAAAATGTTAATGTTTATGCTTATCACGTATGCACATTAGCGCCCATTCACGTAAGCACATTTCACACAAACAGTGTAATTATTACCTTAGTGTTATTCTCTATACATAAATACTTAAAATAATAATTTTGTATTTTACAACATTTTCCAGCTTACATTCTTGTAAAAGTATTCGCGAAATTTCCACTCTCCTCCTATAGTAATCCTATGTCTCTTTCCTGTTTCCCAAGTTGTAAAATCTGTATAGTAACGTCTTCTGCAATGGCGAAAGAATGATCTAATTTACGTAGAATTGTGATTATTACATTTGAAATAGAAACTTTAATTAGAGTGCCAAGTTTAATGAAATCTTATATTTCAGAATACCTAGAGCATGAAAAATCTAATCTGATAAAAAAGTAAAATAATTATGCATTCCGTCAAGTTTTTTTGTACATAAATGTTTACGTGAGTTTTAAATAAGTACATTAGAGTTACTAAAATCTATGCATTCAACAACCCAAAACACCGGCACAAGTAATTTTATTTATTTATTCATATAAACATATGTTTTGCGGAAAAAAGGTTAAAAACTGTACCAAAGTAGGGATTGTGAATCAGTATGTTGATGGTACAGAGGAGGAAAATATTAACTCTTAAAGGCTATCATGAGTAACATGTCCCTTCCCCCATGCACAATGTATTTTTAAGGAATTTCCTTTGATGTCAGCTTTTAATGGTTAATAGAAGCAGAAAATCAAAAGTTAATTTCAAGTATTTTAAAATTAGTAAAATTTCCTTTAAAATGTTGCCAATAAAACATTGTATGATAATGTGAATACTCTATACATGATATAGTTTTATATAAATTTCGTAACTCCTTCCTTTGTACTTAACTTTTTGGCTCATGGTTGCAACGTAATTTAAATAATTTAGCTTGACATTTGCATATGTTGAAAGGGACAATTGAGTGGTATTTGTTAAAATTAACTCATTTGGAATTATCCCGCTTTATTAGCTTCGTAATATTCTGGATGAAGTTTAAGACTCCAGGACTCAAAATCATTATAAAAGGTTTAATTTTATTTTTATGGATTAAAACAAACTATATCACTGTATTGGCAAACTATAGCACTGTATTCGCTGTGAGTGGTTGAACATCAGTGCTTTAAGCCTGTTTATCTCGTAATGGAATTTTTCATGATTTCTCGTCTTTTAAAAGATATATCTCAACTTCCTAGCAAGGTATCTCTAAGAGAGTT
This sequence comes from Dolomedes plantarius, assembly GCA_907164885.2. Lineage (NCBI taxonomy): Eukaryota > Metazoa > Arthropoda > Arachnida > Araneae > Dolomedidae > Dolomedes > Dolomedes plantarius. Next base: position 35,054,087 of record OU015494.1, on the reverse strand, counting down.
TGTGCAGAGTTTAGTTGTTCTATTTTTATAACAATGTCTTCAGGAATTTTAACTTAGATTAAGAATTTTGAAATATTTTCAGTAAAGAAAAAATTACTTGAATGTGATTAAGTGTGATTAAAATCGTGTATATATATATATATATATATATATATATATATATATATATATAAAGTTCATTAAAACAATTTAACTTGGAATCTTTTTCTATGCATCAGAGGGAAAAATATCTTTCAAATTGAGCCTCAGATTGACCGAATCTAACCAAGTTAAGAATGATTTAAAACTTGAATTTTAGAATTTTCAAAAAGAAAATTTCGAGTTCAAGTTTTTTAATATTTATATTATTAGTTTTAACTATGAAACATTTTAGGGTAATTAAGCACTTCTACGAAATACATGCAGTAAAAAAGGTGTACCCCGGCCCTTTTATCCCATTTTCTCGGATAACTTTTCTAACGTCTAAGACAAGCAAGCAGTTTAACGACCCCTCTTATACACTATTTTACTATCTAAAGTGAATTGATTTTTACAATATTACCTTTTCTCTCTTGTTGTAGTATGAAGCCTGAGGCTATCATTAAAGTCAAGAGTCAAGGTATTCAATTGCCAATTTTTCCAGATGATTCGAATAACCTTGTATATTTTGCAAATTTAAAGCAAATTTACACCCGTATTATTTCAATTATCTTAAAAACTATTACGATCCTTTAAGGTTCGAGCTCTCCGGCACCTAGTAAAATTTTTACACTTTTTTTTGCTTACCCTGCGATATAGTTAGCAATACAACATTGACTAGAGCCTTTACACCTGAATTTTGATCCCAAAAATATACTGGCACTTATGACAATACAGCATCTTAAATTTATCATCTAATCATATTTACATGAAATGATGTTAAGTAAACTTTCCTCCTCATTGATTGAAAAATTTTTCATTTTGATCTTTAAAGTTAAATGTTTCAGCTTTTTGCTGTTGATTCTTTATACGAGAAATATTCAATGGACAAGGCATTCTTGAGTTTGTGCTGCTGGAACAGAAAAGTCTATTGATAATAAACGTTGGAAGCAATAAAATGGAACAATAATAAAGCGCTTGATGTGCAGACATTGCTATAAAGAAACATTCAAGTAAGTGATATCAAAAGACGTATCATATTTAACGGGACACAGTGCTGACACTCACAACCAAATGGAAAATATCAGACCAATCGTCTTCGTTGTCAAGCACAAAATATAGAAAATCCCTAAATATATCACAAAGAAGTTTTAAAGCATTCGGTGCTGTCTGTCGACTTCGATTACCGTATAGGCTGATTAATCATGAGCTTAGAGCCTCCGAAAATTAGAACTATGATATGGAATGCTTGATGAGACATGACTATCCCGATTCACTTGATGAGTTGAAGTCAATGGATTATTTCATAATCATGAATTTCAATCAACTTTCCTAAAAGTTGAAACTGATAAACCGCAAACGTAAAGCAACAAAATTGTTCTTATAGACTATGATTAAAATATAATTTTCAAGAGTGATTTATTAATAATCAGGGTTTTATACGAAATTTTCATTTTCTTTTAAATCTATCTGACTGATCATTTAAAGGTTTAAGAATTAAAAAAAATAATTTTTGATCCATATAATTTAAAAAATTGAATATGTTTATTGATTAAGACAAAAACTGAAAATATTTATTTACTGGAGGAGTGGGAGAATAAATAAATTGCTACCAAATATTTTTTTCTTCCTACGAATGAAGTGTTTCACGTTTATGATCAGCGAGAAAACTTCCTAAGTTAGTCCTGCAGGGATAAGGAAGACCTCCAATTTTTCTTTCATGGAAAACTTTGATATACATTCCCAAAGGAAGTAAAGAGGGCTTCGAATTTTTGATGCGGTCTTTAAAATGCTCAATCTTCAACATACTCTTTGAAGGCTAATTTTAAAACATTGAATGTAGTGGAATGTTTAAGAATGAAGTGTTTATAAATTAAAATCTTTAAAAAATGGGATTATATAAACAGAAGTGAATATAAAATATTTAGGAAGTGAATTAGCATTTTTATTGATATTGAAACTAATAGCATGATCATCAATAACAATTCTATGAACATTAATAATAAATAATATATTGAAGAGTACGACAGTTCAGTATTAAAATTGCAATTGAAATTAAACTTATTAAATTTAGAACTTTAGGAATGATATCATAAAACATGCCAATAAATATTTTAAGGTCAAAAGTTAAGCATATTCTGTTCAATCTTTCTTTAGTGTAAATGTTAATAATTGTCTTATTAAAAGGTATTATCCATTTTTAAGTTATGAAATTTATGTTTTTCCATTTTATGTTTTTCCATTACCCCAAAAGATATAAAATATGTCTGTACCTGCTGTTCGAAGATTGAAGAATATAAACTACAAACTCTCGCTTCTTGAACTTTCAGATTATTTCATTATTCACAGCGACGAGGTTTACACAGATGAACAACACTTTCCATAACTTAAGATTGCAAGAAGCAAGTTTAGGTATTGTAACAATTTATAATTAAGACCATAGTTTACTCCGTTTTCTATGCATTGAGATTTAAACGTAATAACATATCACAGATTTATCCAGATGATTCTAATTTCCTTCCGTGGTTCTAAAATTAAACAGAAAATGGGACTTTTAACACTTCTTAATCTTAATTTTCTTCTTAAACAATGGTGAATTGAAATTAATATTATTTTAGGAATGAAATATGTAGATAAAAATTCGTGAAGCTTATAAATTCTTTCTAGGAATTAAAGCAAAATATACAGAGTGCTTATACTAACTTTTTCAGCCCATTCATAGAAATTATATATTCTCAAAACAATGCCATTTTCTGACTCTTCCAGTATAATCCAATGCCACTTTTCTGACACTTCCAGTTAAATTCAGGCCCTCTTTTAAAAGATTTACCAGAAAACCTGAGGGAAGATTCTTAAATGCTTATGAATTGAGAAAATCCATTATTCCAAAGTCATCCATCTTTATGAAGAAAATTTTATTAAATACCAGTTCTCATACAATTGGCAAAAATATTTTGCTCAAACATAAATGAGAGAGGAAGACATGTGATTAAATATAATGATTATTGAAGAATAATAATATGTATATTTTAACGAAAATAATTTGCCCATTTTAATCGACACAGGAGAAATATCTTAAGAGATACTGAGAAGAAGTTTTGTGACCTGTTTCAGATAAATCAATAATTTCTCCAAACACGGGCAGAAAATGAATCTCAGTTACGAGTCATCAAGACTTGTCAACTTAGACCTGGAATTAGTTTCATGATCCATAGAAGAGATTATATTTACTGTCATAATATATGATATTAGACGAAATGCGATTCCATTAAATTTTTTGCCATCTCTTTTGCCCGTTATCAAATTTATTCGTGTGGTATACAGTTCAAACAAAAACAGAGAAAAATGACAAAAAACAATACTAGCTTTTTAAGCTTTTAAGGGGACTCACGACCCGTAAGTCGAGGAAATAAGGCGTATTTTCATACTTTTTGACTCTTTATAACTTTTTCAATTTACTCCCAATTTTTCAAAATTTTATGTAAATGATAAATTGATATATTTATTTTAATATACAAATTTTCAACTCTCAAAATAATTTTAAATAATATTTTTTTAATGCTTTAGATATACCTTGTTTTTTAAGTATTTTTATTGTATACTGGTTTGCGCGCAGAACTATGAAATTAATTTTACACTTAAATGTAAAATTCCTGTTTTATTTTTAAAATAAATAATTCAAAATACAATTTAACATAAAACATTCAACATTAAAATATTTTTTCAATTTTTCAAAACTGCTCAAAATGTACTTAAAATTTTCTTAAATTTTTGCATTAATTTACCCCTGAAAAAATAGCAAAATGTGCAGCGATTGCAATAACTCTAGTTCAGACGCAATAAAGTAACATAATGATGCAGTGATAAAAATTTCATGGAATTATGTTTCATAGTATTTGAGATATCAGTTGCGGAATGATGCAAAATTACATTTTGAGAAAAATGAGTTTAAAATTTTTCTTACCATAAACTTGATCAGTAATTAAATATTTAGAATATCAATATCTCCGGAACTAAGCGGAATATTTTCATGCGGTTTGCTTTATTTTGTTCAGAAATGATCAGGCTTTAACATATATTTTTTTTAAAAAATCGAATGTTTTAAAGATTTAAGGGTAGTGAGTCCCCTTAACTAAAATCTCCTATACTGATACACTTATGAAATCAGTCCTGCTCTTCATATGAATGTTTGTAACAAGATTATTCTTGGAGGTGCACTGATTACAATCATTCTATGCCATCTGTCTGTATATGTAATTGCTCAATAATGTGCTGACTGGAATATTAAAAATACATTTAAAATAAACTTCGTAATAGACTATCATTTTTGTGCATCATATAAAATGTAGTGGTTATGACCATTAACCAATAACCGATAGTGGTAAATGTACCCATGACTCAAGATATATACACCTCATGCATACCATGCAGCCTAAGACTGGCTCCACACGTAAGAGCACGCTCTATGCTTTTGTCCTCTTCAAGAACTCTTAATTTTCTAAAATAATTTCTCCAAAATTCCTTACAGACTATGATTCGTTTAAAAGTGGGAAGACTGACTGAGCTTTGTCAATCCCTAATTTAAAAAAAAAGAGAAAAAAGATATTTCGCATTTGTAGTTCCTTTTTCTCTAGCCCAGGGATACTGAAACTACATACGAGCCGCATAAGGCTCACCAAGTTTTTATGTGAGGCCCGAAGTACTGACACTCACTAACACAACTTCTGTAAACTTAATTTTGGAAATGAGTGCCTGAAAATTAAAGCCTTGTGTGTGAAAGTGCTCAAGTTGTTCGTATCAACGTATCTCTGCGAATCAACCTACTCCACAATGAAATAGGCGTATACTGAAATCGACTTACTGATTCCCATTTTAATGACATTGAGAGTAGCATGTAGCAATTATAAACTTGATTTGTCTAAAATAGTCAAAAGTTTGCCTCAACATAAAAAATCACACTTATTTTTAAATAAACACTTGAATACATTAAGGTTTTGAGGTTTTATTTTATTATTTTATGAGGCGTAGGGTACTTTAGGGTATTAGGGTACTCTCGCCTATTCATCGCCAATGCTTTGTTGAGGAGCCCATTACAAGGGTGAAAATTAGATCCAAAGCTGCCAGGTCCTTTAAAAATGTATATATTCGCAACTGGATCCCCTCAGCAATATGGACATTATGCATTTTGTCATTTTGCCATGATTCTTCACTTAGAATCCAGAATCCTCGTAACTAGAGGAAATCAGCGATGTATAGAAATCACTTATTGTGAATGTCATTCTTCAAGATTTCCACTTACCTTCTATTTCATCCACGGTTTCAGATGCTGGCTTTTACCCTAATGACACAGGACGTTGACCACGAACATTTGTTTCATTCCTTTTTTTCAGGGCTATTGGTTTCTGTTCAATGAATAGTTGCAACGTATTTTAAAGCCATCCGCTATTGACATTTTGACCTGTCAAACGCTTATCGAACGGCTATCTAATAGATCTTGAAAACAGCATCCTTCTATCCCAAAAATTCCAACGATGTTACGAAAATTCGAATTATGAATTACACACTTTATATAAAGATGATTTGAAAAATTAATACATTTAATAGACCGCTTGCGAATGTATGTGTGACCATTTGTACTAGCTTAGACTTGTTTATATAAATTGTGCTCTTTGTTTTGTAACTAATTAGTTTTGTTTATGTGCTGTTTTCGGAGGTAACCTTCCCATTTCATAAAATTTCTTATCACTTCCTCTTTTGAAGAGAAACATAGCCCTCAGGTGATAACATCAAGACAGTTTGGGTGCGTATTTACTCGTAAAGTAGTAAAGTAGGTAAGGGTAGTTCAAAAGGCATAGGGTCCTGCAAAAGCAAAGAGTCCTATAAAAAGAGGTCTATAGAATTTTAAAAAAAACAATCAATCAGACTTGCTCTTATCAATCGCTATAGCTATTCATTTTTCTGGTAGTAAATATAAGCTTTAATAAAAACATAAGCACACTTTCTCAACCCTAATCTGCTTGTTTTAAAATTGCACAAAAGCAAATAGAAAGTCTGCACATTTGGTGTTTCTTTCTTAAATAAAAAAACAGAGAAATGATTTCTTGCTGTGCTTTCCATCCAACACATACCCACTAATATGAAAAGAAACAATGAAATTCCCTTTCTCCTAGACTCCATTATTCAAATGACTAAAAATTTAAATTTAAGCAACCATATTAAAAATCATAAATTATGTTTCCTCAAATTTCATGTTAACTTCCGCTAAAGGGAAATTTATTTGTGTAAATTTTCTTTCCTCTGAAAATTTATAATTAAATTAATCTGTCAAAATCAGGCAGAACGTTTCTGGAAGCATATTTAATGAATTTGTTTTATTACACTTTTGAGTTTAACAAAAGCTTTTATTTAATTTTTTTCTACATTCATTCTTATGTTATCGTTTAACCAGCAGCTAATAATTGTATGTTACTAGAACCTGTTTGCGATCTAAAAATCTAGAAATTCTAGAATAATTGAAGTACATGATGCATATTTTAATAGTGCTTTGATTTTGCCTAAACAAATCAGATAATTATGAAGATTATAGGAAGATTTAGGAATGACAATGGTAAATAATCTTATGAAAATTAATTATTTTCTTTCTCTGGTAACAGGAATTATGAGAGTTCTAATAAGTTTTCAGTGATCTAAGAAATTAGTACGACTGCATCCCAAATATAAGAATATAAATTACGATCCGACTCTTCTCTAAGTGTACGAATTTGCAATTTAATTTATTAATAAATTCTTTAAATGTCAGAAAGATGACTAAGGAGGCAGTAGCTAATGGCAAAATACTGAGATATTATTCGCGTCTTGCGATATGCTGCCCCATCGTTGATAATCAATAAATGCACACTATTCTCTTCATTGTCTGTGTAATTAGAAGAGAGAAAAAAGCAGACTTTAAGCTGCGCACTGAACTTGAGCGCTTCACCAATTAGTTTCGAACTTAAGAGCAAACTGTGCTTAGGATAATGAACAGATAAATGAACTGAATTTGGAGGGAAAATAAATGAACTGTGTCAGTTGATTCCGTCCCGTGATTTCCCTTAAGAACGACCCTGGATCATTGGCTTTAGATTCTGAATGATAACACATCCAGCGCCCTTCCAAATAAAAATTCCCATCAGTAATTGCTTCTTAAGCTACTTCAGATTAAGACCCAACTTTACAAGGGGGAGGGAGGGAATTGTGAAATAAAAACCACTGAGTCTGTAATAAGCGAATTAACTCTTCGTGAGAATTTCTGAAGCTGTTGCTACATCGCTCTCCGAAATACTTCATCCAAAGAGTTTTGACTATTCATTGTAACAATACCGTTTCATTGTAATTTGGTTATTTCTCTCTGCAGCTTCTAGTCTTGCTTGATTTATGCACTGTCAGATTACAGGCGCCAGTCGTTGGAAAGGTACGTCATGCGTCCACTAATTTTTAAATCCTAGTTGTCTCTTCAATCGTCACTCTACTGTGAAATAATTGAACTGATTCTTTAACAAAATAACTTTTACATGCAATTCGAAGGAAAAATCTCATTATAAACAAATAAATTTTAAAATTAAATTTCAGGTAAATGCTATAAATCAACCATTATATCACACACTTAAAAAGAAATTAGATTACCGGCTTCGTATTCGGAAAAGGCGAAATAACTACCTCAGCTATGTAATGATTAGTTGATTTTAATTTTAATGACATCGCAAAATTAATCTAGCATTCACGGATTATGCACAATTGAGTTCAGCCTTTCAAATTAAACTTACTTTTCTGAAAATATAATGGTACATAATTTTAATCAAGTGGAAATATTCTTCAATTGAAATATGATAACACAAAACCTAGAGGAAAAACACACAAAAAGAAAATCTTTAACTGACATATACTAAATAAGCTCTAATTGATATATAATAAAATAAACTTTAATTGAATTATTCTAAAAACGATTAAATGCACTGCTTTCATTACATAATAATTGAAAATATTTTATGTCATTTTTCTATTCCAAAATAGTTCGAATATAATAAATAGTATAATATAAGACTAAGAGTGAAATAAATGCAATCAATTCGTTTTCAAAGGACATGTTAGTAAAATAATTATTTAAATTGGAATTACGAAGAACTATTTAATGCCTTTTTTTGTAACATCAATAAGTGGATTTATATGAGTAAAGGTTGAGAGTGAAGACCATTATACATATGGAGATATAATGATAGAAAGATGGACAGAGGAGAACTGTAGACTATATTGCATATTTATTACGCCATATTAATATATGCTAACCTAAAGATAAATTAAAACGGTCACACATGCTCTTCATTGATAAACTGATAAATATACTATATATATATATATATATATATATATATATATATATATATATATATACATAATCTTGGAATTAAAATACATGAATACGTTTTATAAGAAAAATCAAAAAAGCTTATATTCTACTGTAGCTCAAAATCTTTACCACAAAGAAGGTAATATTAAACTGAGAATTATAAATTTCATAAGATTCATAATTGAACGTATTGCATTCTTCTATTGTATAACACTTAATTCTCTATTTTCTATACTTGGAAATCAAAACAATGGCTTTAACGTTCAGAGATTTAAATGAAAAAAGGATCAATTCGACAGATGTAACACCTAATATGCCTCTGACTTCCTCCGAGGCGATGCTATGAGTTTATAAGCTTATTTATTTCCCGAATATTCATTATACAGTTTAATTTTTTTGTACGAAGTGGAGTTAGTTGCATTTCCAGATACTATGTTATGTCTAACACTTTGATCTCCTGAATATTTGAAATGTAATTCGTCGCATAAAGCAAATACAAATGATCTCCTACTAACTTTAACTATCGTAACATTTTTGTAAATATTCCAAGCGTTTATAGTAACAAAATCTAGAATGTTGAAAATTACGTGGACAGGCCCCATCTTGGTGAACTAGATTTTGTGTTGTGCACTCGAGCCACGTTGTCTAAAACATCAACGTCATACTTTGTGTCATTGTAGTATTCTGCTGTTTCAGGAGGATTTTTCTGTATTATCGAAAACAGTAGACTTTTCATAAAGAGAACTCAACAAAAGAACAGTCTTGTTCTTTTTACCTTGATACACAGTCAGTGTAATATCTTGATCATTTTTGGAAACGAATTTAATGATAAAGTGAAAATTTTACATTTTTTTATTTCCTATGGAACTTCATTCTGGGATCGATTTATTGTACCGACATTGAAGTTTTGATATTTTGTAGATCTGTTGCCAGAGAAAGTAAAGTGAAGAAATTGTCAGTAGTTATTTTTTACCTTTGTTTTTGTATGGTCCCACAAGCCGAAGAACTACATATTCTCCTACGGATTATTTAGCTGGACTCAGTTCTGTTTTCCCCAAATAGGGAAAACCACTGATTTTTACTTAGTTTCTATATCCTAGGCCTGCCAAACTTTAATTCCGAATTTTTCCGATGGTGACGCTTTACCTAATTGGCATTATAAACAATGGAATGAGGGGTTTATGAATATCGTGTAGTGGTAATAGCGCTGCAAAAAACCAGCAAGCCAATTCTGGAAATTTTTCAAACTCTGCAAAAGCTGAATATCAGCATAATGCTTGCTTATCAAGCAATAGAGTGATTCAACAAAACTGGAACTGTTGCTTGTTTAAAAAAATTTCGAAATACTTTCATGATTCCTTCCAAAAGTTATAACAGGATCAGTAGGAACACTAGGTATTTTAAACTATATGAAGAGGAACTAACCTCAATTAGAATATTTATTTTCCCCAAACCACTCTACTAACTTATGAAAACAATAGTGGATGTTATATATAACTATTAACAACTGAACAGAACATTCGCGCAAGATTATTATATTTATTTTTCCATAATATGTGAAATGGATCATTTTGATCTATTCCCGGCGTTCTAGATAAATGAGATTGTAGACTTTAAAGCCAGAAAAAAAAATTATATCATTATTTTAAATCCAGGAATTAATTAGTAAAAGTAAAAGAGAGATAGATTGCTAACATTCATAAAACGAAAGTTATGTAAAGCCGAAATTTGAAAAGGATTTTGACCTCTTCCGGCGTTCTAGTGTTAAAGATTTAAAAGTTATATAGCCATAAGTTCCTATGGTTTGTTTTCCTGTCATTTTGGTTTTTAGGGTAAGATTCATTGATCTTGATGGACTACATCTGGATGTACAACATTTCAATATCTTTTAAAATTAAAAAAACATAATGAGTAAATGAAAAAAAAAGAATGAAAAACCATACGGATAATGAGTTGACTACAGAGGGTCGTTCGCACTTTATGGAAACGATTTTGATACTTAAGTTTTATGAATTAATGCCGTATTTTTGGCGGTGATTTGCTTCTATCTGATAACCATTGTTCTTGACAATAGCTCTAGCTTGAATTTTCTATGAAAGTAAATTTTTTTTTGGTACTGTCATGTCAATTTTTCCCCATTCATCTTGGATCATTTTCCAAAATCCGTTCATTGCTCTTGGATGCCGTTTTCCTAAAGCTCGTTTTAATAAACCGAAATCGCAAACGTCAATTGGAGAAGCGTCAGGTGATTTAACAGGTATTTTATTAAATGGGATATACTTTATTCCTGTTTCTGATTATTTCTTTGCTAAATAAGCGGCAGTTGATTTAAACGTGTGACTAGAGGCTTTGTCCATATGAAGCTCAACTTTATCAATGTCCTTTCCATATAAGGCTAGAATTTCTTCTACAAAAATTGGATCTAAAATATTCTGTTGAATGTGAGGGAATTAATTTTTGCTTTACTTGAAACTTTTTTGATTTTTAATTTGCCGTTGTAACAAATTCCTGCAACTATCATGACTCCCTTTGGCAGCTTTTCTGTATGCTGACGAAACCATTTCGTACGGTCATTCCCCTTAGTTGTGCAATAGAAAATTAATATTTTATCACAGTCACTTAAATACACCCATGCCTCATCCAGTGTTACCACAAATTTCCTTTTTTCAACACCTAGGTGATTTTCATATAATTTTCTACTATTTGTTTTTCTTCCAGCAATATGCTTTGACAAAAGAAGATGAACTTTAGGTTTAAACATCGTTTTTAACTTCAAATCTTCATGAATGATTTTACTTAACAGCGTCAGAAGTCATTCCTAGTTTCGATGCATTGGACACTTGAGTCCACGGATTTTCTTTTAGGATCAGAGACTTCCCTTTCTTGATATTTACCTGCGTCCTAAGAGTCTTAGGATGAGGTTTCGTTTTCGACTTAGGATGAGGTCATGTTTTCATTTTTACTTTCAGTTAGACGGTTTTTATTCCTTTGAAATTTAATATATTATAAATACTTGCTTTTGAAATGCCATAACAACGATTTTTACACCGCTTTATAATTTTTTATACGAATATTCCTCCTCGGAAAGCGCAGTTACATAACCTTCGAGCCATCTATCTGTTTTAGGAGCCATTTGCAAAATAAATCTTTTAATTTACAACCCAATAAAAACAAAACAGAAGCAGAGGATTATTCTGAAGTTGCCAAATTTTTATCTCCAAATGCAAACGACAAAAATAAATTACAAAATCGTTTCCATAAAGTGCAAACGACCTTCTGTAAATAATATATTTCTAGAAATTATTATTAAGTATGCGTTACACGTCCTACTATATATTTCTTGATCATGAACTCCTTGATGCATAAACAGGGAGAATTGATGATCGGAATAGTTAGCTAGAATTATAGGGTAAGTATGTCTAATGTGAGACCTTGCCTAATATGAGACCCCAGCTTATAGGACATATAAAGTGTTGCCGCCTGGCGAATGGAGCGTAAAACAGTAGTCTATTGCATAATTCATAATCAGTGAGACAGTCGAGTGCTTGCAAGTGCACACAAAGGTGCAGTATTTTTTTTCCTGAATGTGTGCTCGTCGACTTTTGCATTACCATTTTCATTAGCTGTTTTCACCTTTAAGGTAAGAATCTTATTAAAACTGTTTGTATTGGATAGGTAGCTATAAATGTGGAGTGTAAACACGCCTGTTTGTTTTTAAGCTAACGTCAATCCTAACCTAAAAAATTCGTTGACGTGTTCAACAACATGGTCGTGTCCAATATGAGAGTCCAAATCATGCCTAATATGAGATAGGGTCTCATATTAAGCATTTTAGTTTTCACTCTCAAAGCCTTGTTTTCTCTGAAGCTGCAGATTCCATGACGCCCTAGCGAAATCCACAACCATGTAGCAGTAGTGACAATGGGTAAGTTATTGATCAAACAACAAGTTTAAACCATTTCATAGTGACGCCTGAAGAAATAAATCCCTTGCCTAAGTTACATGAGAAAAACACATCGAAACCAATTGGGGCCCGTAAAGCCGATATTATCACATCCTCGCACTATAAAAATAAATTGATTTATAACATTAATAAAAGAACAGCAACATATTTGAAAAAACTTTGTTTCCTAAATATAAGAAATTAAAGGATAAACAAGGAAAAGGAGATTAAGATAAAAAAAAATATAAGGAAACAATAAATAGAAAAGAAAAAGGAAAATGAGTTCCTGCAGGAAGGGGAACATTAAGGAGGGATGAAAATGCAACACTAGTTAAAAAACAGAGAACGAATAAGCCTAATTGTAGCTATGATGATCTCAGCTCATTTGAAGATGATGAAAAACTTTCTCTCCATCACAGCAATGATGATAGCATTGATAAAAACGACGCTGAATGCCTTTTTAGTGGTTGTTTATTTTCAGATGACAAACGGGGAGAGCAGTGGCGTTAATGTAGAAGGTGTTTCAGGTGGGCCCATGAAGACTGTGGAGCTGACGAACTTCTTATTTCTAAACAATGTGAAAAGTTTGAATCTAAAAACAAAAAGGAAACAAAACCTGTAGTGTAAACCAACTAATTTGTTTAAAATATGACTTTTCTTTTGCACCTATTAGTGTATATAGGTAACTGTTATCTAATTATTGTGTACAGGTTTTTTTACGAACTTTTCAATAATTCTAATTCATATTTAGAGTTGTAAAATGTGGGTCTCATATTAGGACTACTTTTTTCATACCCCAAAAATGGAACACTTGTGTTTATAATTTCATACAAGAAAATTGTAAGGTTACTTTTAATTTTCTGTCATTGTTATGTGTAGCAAAATATATGTATTAAAAGGATATGAAGTTGTTACTATAATCCCACTTACTTTCCAAGTTATATATGAAAATTAAAAAGGGTCTCGTATTCGGCATACTTACCCTATATTATATAATTTTAGGTAAATTTGGAACTATTTTTCGAGGCGGTTGTTGTTTGCCAGTCGATGACCGAATGGCTAGGGCGCTGGCATTCGGTTCAGATTGTGTGGGTTAGAGTCACTCTGTTGGCATGGAAGTGTGTAGCCGTTCGGAATCGGCTTTAAACTATTGGTCTCGGTCTAATTAGGCTCGTGTTAGAAAAAAATGACCGTAGCGCTCCAAACGAAACCAAATCATCGAGGAGGTTGTTAAAATTATAAATTCAATTTGCTCATAAAAATTGAGAAATAAGCTGCTTCAAAGGTATTGTGACATTTCCCCTCCTCATGGACAAGGAAATTTATTAACCTCGGCTTGAAACAGAGTAAGCCCACCGGCGAACTGCGAAGATGCAATAGTTTTCCCCGGCCGAGAGGTGTATAGCGAACTGAGGTTCGTAGTTGCAACCAGTGGGTAAACTAAACACACTAGGTATACATCAATCGTTACACGAAAAAAACAACTGCAATTTATTAAGATGGATGATGATGATGAAGTATATACACTGAAAGAATACAAGATGAAACTTCGGGTAATCTTAGAAAGTATCACACTCGATTAAATCGGCTTGGGGGCGGAGTAAGAACAAAAGCAGTCCGCTAGGCTAGCAGAAACCGACTCTGCTTCAATGATGATGAAACGGCACTGCGTCCTGATGTGAAAGAGGCTCCGAACAATATAAACGGTGGTGACCACTGCACGCACCCGGTAGAGATGAAAAACAGAATATAAGGAGAAGGGACTCCTCACTGGAAATTTCGGTAGCAAAGGCTACTTCCACGAAGACTGGTCTCCGAACAAAAATAGCGGAGTATGTTCACTCCTACAGTAACTAATCGTCGCTGCAAACAGTCGCAAGGGACTTTACCTCTCAGGGCGGCAACCCGGCTGCTCTCAAACTGGATCCTCCACGGGTCAGGTACAAAAAGACGTAAGCCACGGGCAAGGGGTCCGCTCTCTTTTATAGGAGAGCCCAACCGGATATTGCATCACTTTCCGGAAAGTTCGAACATTCTAGAAACTCAAGTGAGCAACGGATCTGGGTTTCCCGAGGCGATAATGAATAATTTTTCAGGGGACAGGCAGCCGCCTTTTTAGTTTGTCCTCAAAGCCACTTGCCGGCCTTGGACAACGAGAAAGGGGTGCCGCACGAGTCTTTTGTGGAGGCACGCGCGCCTACAGAATGCTGCCTTAACAACTGATCGTTCCGGAATGAAAAGCACCTGGAGTTCCTACGGTGCTCTCATTTTATTCATAATTGCTACGTCAACTGGTTGTCAGCTCACCTCGGTTCGTAACGACAGACTTAATCAAGAAAAATGACTGAGAACTTCTAACGATCTGTGGAACAAGTCTATCTGAGGAATAAAGGAAAATGCCGTCAGCATTTTGCATCCCCGGGTGGTCCGTTTTCCTTGAAGACTCTCAGGCCCGAGATAGAAGATTTTATATTAACGGAGAGGTTCAAATGCAATACTCTACAGGTGGCATACAAAAGGGTCAGCTTTTCGACTCGCAGGTGAGGAGCGACTTACAATAGCGAGGCGCCCTGCTGTCTAGAGCGAAGACACCATAACACAAAAGACTAACAAAGGCAGACCATCCCCCTGATGAGACGTCATAATGACCCACCGTGCGATAACTATAGGAAGAACAAATATCGTTTTGCATATGGGCCAGGGCCAAGGGCCTATGATAGGCCAATATCATAGAGAGAGGTTGTTACAGATCCCGCCAGGGAAAAAAGTTTTAAAAGCGGATGCATGAGATTTTTCCGGAGGAGACGAGAGGAGAGCAGAGTCGGAGACTGTTTTTGCTGTCGGATCTGATCCAGATCCTAGGCCGATACCGATCCTGTTTCCGAAGGGTGAAGACCTCTTTCTCGGTGAAAAGGATTGTTTAGAGATCAAAGCTTGATCGTCTCTATTTTCAAAGCACCTAGCGTCTTTGGTGAGAGTGTGGGACGAGCCGTCCACTACTCTGTGATAATTAGATCATATTTCGTTGGAGTTCGAGTTAGCCTCATCCCAGCCGGTTCCGACGAGTGGAATCCATTCCTAGCAACTGAGACTTCTGCGATTAGAGCTTTATTTCCTGAAGGCCCGATCGACGATCCGTAGCGACAGAGCATCCAGCCAGCCGAACGGACAATCCTTAACGTGCGTCGCAGACTTCAATGGACATTACTAGTGCAAATTGATGTTCCAGAACATGACCTAATCGTGAAGTATTTTAATTCAGAATTCCTAATAAATTGATATTAGTGTAACAAGTTCTTATTAATAAGCTGTTTTATCACTATACATAACCGGTGTGACGCTACCTAGAGGGACAGCTTTGACACCAATCACGGAATATGTTACAGTATTAATAGAATAAGTGAACCTTCAACTAATATTTATAAAATTTACAATTTTTTTCATAACGCAGAAAATTGTAGTAGCCAGGTAGGTACTTTAACAAAGTTTGCGGTTGATTGGTTGAGAGAGATATGTTCTTTCTTTGCTGCACGAGGATTAATTAGACCAGTTCCTACTGCTTAAGCCGACTCCGAACAGCTACAAACATTTATGCCAACATTTTCTCTCAAAACCACAAAGTTTTGTACCGAATGCCAGTGCTCTAGCCATCGGCCATCACCCGGCACTAAAGCCTGCAAATATTCTGGATTTAATGCAGGCTATCTTTTACAATCTCTTCCTTCAGTTCTCTCAGACTTGAAAATCGTCCTTCATTCTCGAATGCAACGAGAGCAAACATACCCCAAATGTTCTCCATTTCATTTTGCTCTGGACTTAAACGATGGCTTATCCAATATTATAACATGATCAGCATCACATTGCCTTTTAATTGATTCTGGAGTAGGCTTCCTTGCATTGTTCTCCTGAATCCCAGCATTAACTCCTGAAAGAATCTTTTCATTTCGTAGGATACGCTACTCAGAACGTCCTGGCGATCTTAAGAGTTTTGTCTGCAGTTTAGGGAAGCAATATCAGAAGTTCCATTAAACACGGAAGTGCTGTAATCCATATAATACATAGATCCTCTTCCACCCTGCATTCTGAAGATTGCATGATGTGCCTCAATTCAAGCCAGTAACAGTTCTAACCATCCGGGCCATTCACTTTGAACTAATCAGTGGAGAAGTTGGTGGTAATCCGTTAGTGCTTACGTTATATGTGACATCCAGCCCTAAGTAATCGAGTTAGTACATGCCTCTGTTTGAGTTTGAGTATAGGAAGCATTTTCGATTCCCAACGTCACTGTTTTCTCTAATTTAACGATGAACTGTGTCCTTGAAAATGCCATTGAGTACACCCTGAGAAACTTGACGCAGGAACAAATGTTAAGGGGATACATGATAAAAAATAGAGCGAGTGCCTCATTTTTTTTCTTTTTTTTGTCTTCCAGACTGTTCTTTGAAGGAAAAATAACCCTTTTTCAATAATATCAAATAAATCACTGTTCTATATGTCCAAAATTATTCACAAATTTTAATTCTTGTTTCCAACGAGGCAGTCACTTCGTCCATTTTGTCATTCCTCCCCTCCACACCATGAATTTATTGGATTCTTTATTATGGGAACAACATATAGGATAAATTATAATTGTGATTAATGGGAATTCATTTGAATTAAGTCTCAAAGTTTCGGCCAGCTCCTTACCCGAGATATTTAAATTGCATGGTTTAACTGCTAGTAAAAGAAAGAGAGTAATTTTGTGCATTTTGTAAACTACTGAGCTGCGACTTATGTGCACGTGCAAAAATATCAACTTGCCACACTAACCAACATAAAGATTCACATACAAATTGTTATTCAAACTTATGAGATAGCTAAGATTTTAATACATTACAATTTGAAACTTAATTTGCCGCAATCAGTGACATTAAAGATTGAAAAGTGTTGTTGTAGAAAGACATCTTTTTATCAAAAAACTTGGTTTCCGGCCATAACTGACAGTAGTTTCAATTTGAAAATTGAGAAATCTCTATACTTTTGTAGCAAACCCTATGAATAAATAAATATGTATCTAAATCAATCTATCATTCAAATATATATATATATATATATATATATATATATATATATATATATATATATATATATAATATATATATACATACATACACATACACACATAATTAGATGCAAAGTAATCAGTATTATTTCATTAAAAATGCAAGGACAGAAAAACTATGCGTTTTCATACTGAGTAATGGTAGGGTAATTGCTCTGAAACACGTGTTTCCTGTCTAATATCTTTTACAGCATAAACTAAGATATATTTTATGAACTTAAAAACATAGATTGAAATAATAGGGCAAAAAATATGTCTTTATAGGGAATATTCCAAGAGGTTTACCCAGTACATATCTGATCTGTAAGTAAAATCTTTAAGATAAATATTTTTTACTTAGCTATGTCCCCAGACCCTAATGAAGTTGCTATTGCAAGCATCCTTTGCAGGTTTTTTTATTTATTTCAAAGTAGTTCCGCTGGCATAATTTTATATTCCATCGTAAATAAAAGTTTCGAATTGCGAACAAACGAATGTTTTCCGATCTGGCACTTTGTTAAAATCCGTCCTATCACTTTAAAAGATTAAGAAAGGTGCAAAAACAACACAAGATCATTAAGTTTCCATCTTGGGTAATTTATTTTTAATCGAAATTCTTTTGTACCGGCGCATCCTTTAATCTTATTGACTTGTTTTACTGCGGAAGAAAAATCCTAATGAGCTCCATTACACTGATTTAGAAGAGGTTTTTTTAAGACGATTGAAAGCCAAAGCAGAAATTGGCTTCTTCATTTTCTTTTATTTTAATTTTTTTCCCTTTTTTATTCTTCTTGTTCCTCGACGCTTCTGGAGTGAGTCTGATTTGTCTTTTTCTTTGCAGCGACCTCATGTATTGCTCCTTTGAAACCACAGAGGCGTAAAAGCAATTTGCATGTTATTACAGAAGCAATGAATCCTTAAGACAAGCTCTAAGTTCGATGCCTCATCCCAATTTTTCGCCTTAATAGAATACAAAATACGCCACAGTTTTCTACATCAGTGCAGTTCGAAAAGCTATTCTGTTTACTTCATGAGTCCAAACCCTCTCTTTTACAGCAGTGTCAAAGAATGAACTTTTATATATATACTTCTGCGTCAGTGTCCATTAATTCGTGACGCTATTAGATAGGAAGTAAAACGAAGTAATACGCAGTTTTAGGGGATTAAATATAGCAATTCCATTTCTATCGATTTGATTTAGAGTTGATATAAAGTCTATTGAAGGCATCACATTAATTTTTTTTCTGTCAGTATTTACAGAATATTCATTTTAAAAACGCTGAACGTATCCAGTCTTATGGATTAGGCTTTTAAATTAATTTGCATAAAACATGCAAAGTTATTCAGATCTACTTTAAAAGTCTAATTAAGAGTCTCTCAGTATAATGAACAATTTGATTTATTTTTATCTTGTCATTTGTTTGCATAGTTGTCTGGGATCCAAAAAAACTTTAATGGGTCAATAATTTTGTTAAAAAATGCTTTATGTATTCACTCTTATTTCGTTTAATTTAAACCTGCTTTGATATCACTTAATTCTGTAGTTGGTATGATTAAACAAAAAGGACATGATGTTCAATATGTAAAAAACTGTTTTTAACAATACATGCAATGAAAGCAATGAAAAAATTTTAAATATGTATCCTTACAGGTGAAGCGTCAACTTGTTTTTTAATCCTTTAGTAAAAAGATTTTTTTGACACATGTATGTTCCCAGGTTTCCTCTTGAGGGGAAATTCGGTTTGAAAATGCATTATCTATTACCCACGAAACAATGTTTTAAAGGGATAGGAGTGTAACTAATATAAATTTGATGTGTGTCAGAAACTTTTCAATTATGATTAATAGAAGGTGATATCGCTCTAAGAGGCAAATTTAAAACTTAAAATTGCACGTATTTAGAGGCATTAAAAAGAATCATAGAGAGATATTTGGCTTAATAAATATAATAATTCATAATGCGAATAAATGCAATAATTCCTAACATGTCTAATCAAGGAATATTCTTCATTTATTCTGGTGCAATTCACTCTAAACACGTGAAAGATTCCGTTTCATGAGTGGTGTCGGCATTATTTATATATATATATATATACACATACATAGTTGCAAACACTAAATTAACGGAACGAAATGAAAATAACAATTTTTTATTAATCGCAGATCAATGTAAAACTAGTAATAACTATTACCAAACATTTTTGAGTTCTGCCAATTTTTCTGTTTATTACGTATGTCTTTCTATAACCAACATTTGATCTAGTTAATAATTCAAAGACAAATTTTGTCTTTGAATACATGTACTTTGGAATACTTTTAAATAGCATAAAATCACGTATAATGGACACGTATAATATCGTTCATTTTTTAAAAAAGGTAAAAAATTGAAAATTTTTGTATATTTACAAATTTTAAGCTTTTCGGGACAAACTTTCTCCTTCACTTACAGTTCCTAAACTTCACATTTTTTCTTTTGAACCCAAATGAAACCAAAAGAACCATGGGGAACAACAGTTTTCGAAAAAAAAATCCTTTTTTAGATATCCTAATTTATATACAGTGGTACCTCGACTTACGAGTTTAATTCGTTCCATGACTTAGCTCGTAACTCGAAATACTCGTATCCCGAATCAATTTTCCCCATTGAAATGAATAGAAATGCCATTAATTCGTTCCGGGCTCCCCGAAAACACCGCATTTTTTTGTTACATGTTTTTAAATAAGAAAAACGTGCTTATAAACGACGAAAATTGTATAAAAATGCAATACAATAGAACTGCAATACATAGTACTGCAATAATATTTTTTTTATCAAGTGTAAGGTACAACATTTACCTTGGAGATCAGACTTGAAGATGTTGATGGAAGAGGAGGAGAAAAGCTGAAATGAAAAATTAAATCTTATTCGTTTTTTTTTACCTTTTCGTCCCGCTTTCCTCACTTTCGCTTTTATTACGAACTACTCTCTTAAAGTTAACCAGTGAGACACGAAAGCTGGTCGATTGTTGCATCGTTCACTGTGGCTGTAATGTCCAGATTCTTCTTTCTGAGAATCCGAAGAACGTTTTCCAAGAATACAATCTCTTGGTTTTAGACTGGATAGTAGTCTCAGAATAATATTATACAAATGTATAATAATTGTACATAAAGGTTGTAAATGTTATATGCTTTTTGTGTTCTCATTTGATGAGCACGTAACATGGCATTCGCTGCTCAAACTAGCGATCGAATATCTGAAGCTTGCTCGTAACCCGAATTTTAGCTCGTTACTCGAAGCAAAAAATATACCGAGAGAATGCTCGTATCTCGAAAAACTTGTAAGTCGAGGTACCACTGTATGTATATATATACCGGATGCGTCATAAATTCGTGCAAACTTCAAAAATTCATAATAAAAGAAATAATGCTCGAAAAATTTTTCTGTTTGCGCCAATATGATCAGAGGGATTTTGGATTTTATGCAAATCAGGCTATCAGTAAAACACCTGGTTGGAAATGGATCCGTCATTCGAAGCCGGCAGCATGCTATCTTTACCAGATCGAGTGTTGGTTGTTAAACTTTTCTACAAGAATGGTGAATCCCCAACTGCTGCATTGCAAAAGTTTCACACGGAGAAAGGACTGAAGGGGCGAAAAAGGCCTATTTCGTTGAATGGGATACTGAATTTAGTACAACGTTTTGAGGAAGCGGGAAGTTTGGAGGATAGTCCACGAATTTGCAGACCATCCTTGAGCGCGGACCGCGCCCATGTTGCACAAAGTTCCATGGAAAATTTGGCAGCCGAGACATCAACGGGAAGTAGCAGTGCTCGTGAAGCAGGGAGAAGAACGGGGATTTCGGAACCGTCGATTCGACGTATTCTGCACGGAATGTTGAATCTGTATCCGTACAAAATCCATACACTTCACCAGTTATTACCGACAGATACAGATGCAAGACAAATCTTTGCTACATGGGCTCTGGCACAAATGGAAAGTAACCCACAATGGTTGCTGAATGTCATGTGGACGGATGAAGTCCACTTTTCACTGCATGGTGATGTTAATACGCAAAACAGTCGTATCTGGGCGACTTCAAACCCTCGTGAGTATCGGAACCGGCCACTAAATTCTCCTGGAGTAACTGTTTGGTGCGGTTTCACCGCGTCTTTTATTCTCTGCCCTTTTATTTTTAAGAGCCTCGTCCTGTATTCTGGTGGAAAACCTGTACAGTCACTGTACCACCGTATCTTACGCTTTTGCGTGACCACGTTAAGCCTGCGTTGCAGGAAAGACATGCGTTACCTGTTGTCACATTCATGCAAGATGGTGCGCCACCCCACATTTTTCGTGAAGTCAAGACGTTCCTTTTGGAATCTTTCACTGAAGACCGAGTGATAAGTCGAGATTGTAAAGTTCAGTGGCCTTCACGATCACCAGACTTGAACCCGGTGGATTTTTGGTTGTGGGGATACTTAAAGTCTCGCGTGTACCGGGGTTCCCCAACCACTTTGGTGGAAGTGAAAAATGCCATTCGACAGGCAGTCGCTGCCATCGATGGCGACATGCTACACTCCGCTGTAATGGGCGTAGTGACGCGCCTCACTTGCCTATTACCTTGTGCTGGTGGTAATGTTGAACATCTATTACATTAAAATAAATGCACAGTTTCATGTTATTGTGATATGTTTGATTTTCTGTTTGTGTTTGCCCGATTTCCATAAAATGTCTCAGTATGACGTGTGAGCGCCCTCTTTCGGTTACTTTTGGAAACTGTTTTTTTTTTTTTTACATGGAAAAAAATCCAAAATCCCTCTGATCATATTGGCACAAACAGAAAAATTTTCCGAGCATTATTTCTTTTATTATGAATTTTTGAAGATTGCACGAATTTATGACGCACCCGGTATATATGTAGAGTGAGCTGCGAAAACCAAAGCTGTCATAAATTTTCCAGAGCCTAGAAACTTGAAACAAATTCAGAGCTTCCTCGGGCTCACAGGATTCATTAGAAAATATATAAACAAATACTCCATAATAGCTAGAGCGCAAAGCGACCTTTTGAGAAAGGACGGTAAATTTAGATTTAATGAAGACGAACGAAACGCTTTCAATTATCTTAAAATTGTATTATCGGAGAAGCCTGTCTTAAGAATGTATAACCCTAATTATGAAACAGAAGTCCATACGGACGCTAGCCTTGAGGGGTACGGCGCAATTCTGCTGCGAAAGGCACCGGAAGATAAACATTTTCATCCGACGTATTACATGAGCCGCAAAACTACCGAAGCAGAAAAAAATACTCCAGTTATGAGCTCGAAGTTCTTGCCGTGATTTAAGCATTGAAGAGATTCCGAATTTACTTACTTGGTATTCCCTTCAAGATCGTCACCGATTGCGCATCATTTCAGAAAAGGATGGACAAGCGCGACCTTTGCACGCGAGTAGATCGATGGGTACTATTGCTAGAAGAATTTAATTATGTTGTGGAACATCGTGCAGGATCTAAAATGCCTCACATGGGTGCCTTGAGTAGAGCTCCGATAAGCTCGATGTGCGTTTTATCTGAAAGTGTTTCCCCAAAGTTGAAATCAGAACAAGACAATGACACTGAAATCAAAGCAATAAAGGAAATACTTATAAATTCTAATTACGAGGACTACATTCAGCGAAATGGAACTCTGTATAAATTTATTGACGGAAAGGAAGTTATTGTAGTACCTGAAAGTATGCAGACAGAAATAATCAGAGATGCCCATGAGAAAGGCCACAAAGGTGTGAACTACACAGAGAAATACCTAGAGGAATACTATTTCATTCCAAGAGTGAAGCAGAAAGTCGAGAAAATTATAGCTAATTATGTCCATTGCATTCTCGTTAACCGTAAAAGGAAAGAAAGAGGGGTTCCTGCACCCGTTGAGTAAAGATGACCTTCCGCTATATACAGATCATATAGATCACCTAGGACCTTTAGAAAGCACACCAAAAAACAGATCTTTAAAATTCAGGAAGAAAACAAAAGGTCATATAACCTACGAAGACGGCAGCCACGACCCTATAACGTCAGTGATTTGGTCGCGATCGAGCGAACACAGTCAGGACCACACCTGAAACTTAAATCTAAGTACTTCGGACCCTATAAAATAACAAAGAGCAAGGGTGGTAATACATACGATGTGGTTAAGGAAGGCTGTCATGAAGGACCTACTGACAATACCACCTGTGCTGAATTCATCAAACCATGGCTACCTGGGGACAACGTAAAATTTTGATTTGGTTTGACCTTAAAGACAGAAGAGAGAAAGAAAAAAAACTGTATCAGCTGCGTTTTGGAATCATCAAGATTTGTATGAATATAGTGGCATTCATTTGTGTTCTTTGTTTGCTTTGCTTTGTTTCTTTTTGATTTTTTAGATGTTTTCCCGTCGTCAGGAGGACCTGTCGAGAAGCAGGAATGGCCGAGTGTAGAGTGAGCTACATTTTCCCCTCCTCGTTATACATAATCTTTTCGCTCGTGACGTCATGCTGATGGGAAGCTTTCGCTCCATTTAAGATTGAGATTTATTCGTGACGAGACAGAAGAAGAAGCGGTGGCGAGAAGAAGTAGTGGCAAGCAGGGTCGGCGGAACGAAGGTAGATCGTGAGCAGAGCGAGCCGAACGGCCAGAGCCAGCAGACTGAGTGCAGAACGAGTGCTGCTAGGACATACTTAAGTGTAATTTCAGGTGCAGGTTTAAACGACGGGTTTTACTGTTTTAAAGAGAACAAGCTTCCATATGTATGCTATATTGATCTATTTTTAAATGTGTACATGTGTCGTCCAAGTGTTTTAAATAAATGTTGTAGTTTTATATTATCCTGTTCAGCTAGCTGATTCCTGACCTATATATATATATATATATATATATATATATATATATATATATATATATATATATATATATATATATATATATGCTTCTTAGATAACAATTGAACTATCAATTGTAAGTATATATTGGTATTTTTCTGTACTAATTACATACAGAAAAATCATTAAGATCTTACTCTAACCATGATCGTTCGCTGTCATTATAATTTAAGCATTTACCATTCTTTTTATTCTCAAAAGGAATGAAATCACAGATTATTTTTAATTGTTTTTCTAAGATATAATTGCAGATAGGTGGGCTTGTTTTCAGTAACTTGCTATTTAAATTAACACATTTCCCCTATATTTTGATGAAAAATATGTGAAACATCTACACCTCTATAATTTGTTTGTAATTATAAAGGAGTTATTATATTTAAAATATTTGATGTTGTGACATACTTTTATATGAAAAAGAAATCTTTTAGCATATATGTATTCACAACAGGAATTCCCTTCCAATTATGCATCATATTACGGTAAAATATTCAGAGCAATATTACAGCCTTCTCTTAGATTAAGAGCTTGCTTCCAGCTTTTTGGTTGGTATTCTATAAAATTTTTAGAAAAATTTTAGAAGGAGTTTGTGAAATTTAATATTTCTTTTATCTAATAATACATATTAAAAGATATTATTACGTGTTTTGTTTAAAAGAGCGTATGGGGATTAATGACTATATAAAGAAGTAGCTTTTAATATTTTTGATAGGGTAAAAATATGCATAACTCATTTCGGACAATATTTTGCTTTCCTTCATAACAAAGAATTTTACATGAAAAAATTAGATATCAGTTTTTTTTAAACTTCCCACCCTTCACATTGAAATCACAATGTTTTTCCCACCTTTTTTTATCTATTACTAAGAACATGCTATTATTTTGTTGCATTTATTTTGCAAAGCATCTGAGTCTCGTGATTCGTTATCTCTCGGTCGATTCAGATATTTTTTTCAAACAAACAAGTACAGCAGAGATTCTCAAACTTTTTAACTTTTCAGCACCTTTTAGAATGGGAGTAGAAACTCGGGGCACGCTTGCTATAATTTTAGTTTTTTCATTTTTTTAGGTCATTAATTTTAAGTGGAATATCTTTCAGGAGTATGTTAAATTCAACATTTAATAAATACTTACTCACTGCTTATTTTTTTCCTTTATTAAAAGGTTTAACTAACAAACACTAGGATAGGATACATTTACACAGTTTCAAAAACAGCTATGTGTTTCAGTAGAGTATTATGCTAAAGGACTACAATTGAAATAGCTAAAATGAGTTTTTTTGCTATTGATTCTTAGAGCACAAATGCTTGATATCAACCCTGACAGTTGTAGGTGTAAGGGTAGCTAATTCATCAACAGGAACAAGTGCATCGATTTATGTCAGAGTCTGATAGGAGTGGGAGTCATTAATTCAATTTAATATTTATTTTAAGTGAGCCTTAGTAAAATTGTTTTGTTTTTGTTTATCCAAAAAAAAAAATCTCTCGACAACCTTAGCCAATGTCCTGGCACACTAAAGTTTCACGGCACACAGGTTGGAAACCACTGATGTACAGTATTGTCATTGTACTGCTAGTTTAGGCAAGAAAACTTTTCTTAAAATTTAAAATTACAGCAGCTGACCCATAAAATATAAGCTTGATTGCAAGATGATGCCCTATTTAAGGCTGCTATGTACTAAGAAAAAAAATTGTATTTCCCTTTTCCTCTTCTTGCAGACTCTTGTGGTGGGAGGATTCCAGTTGACAGTTCGAGAATTCCACTCCCCCTTAGGATTGACACTTTGAGGGATTGTAATGGCTCTCTCTCTATAGGGGGGTTAAGCACTGCCCCCAAATTTTTTATTTAAAATATATTTTTGTCAACTATTTACAGATACATAAATGTTGATAATCAAATAAAATTGGTATTGTCAGATAGCCTGAACTTTTCTACAAAGCGCTACAGGATTTATTTTATAAATTTCGTCCACCGAAGGAATTTATGATCGTTTAAAACACACTATACCATATTTTTCCCCGAATAATTTTAATTTTAAAATATTAACTGCATTTTTTTTAAACGAAAAATGTATACAAATGTAAAAATTAAAAAAAAAAAATCTTTGAATCTAATTCGGCAATCCGTGGACAAATTTTCTTTATAGGTTAACATTGAGGTGAGCGAATCCAATGAGGTTAGTACATAGCAGCCTTAAGTCATATGTCTTTGAGTTTTTGATGATTAAATTCATTTAGGCAAGCAGACTTAGTATACTAAACATGTACTATTAACGATTCTATTCTTGTCGTCTAAAAACTTCATTTGAAGAAACCACTCAAGTAAAACAGTCTCATGATAGATTTATACATTCAATTGACATTTGAACATTGAATTTTTGTTCATAAATACTTTCTTCATAGTAGAAAAATTTCAGAAATATACTTGTGTATCTATTTGCTTGCTCCGATGTAAAATAATTATAATCTTTTATATCTTGGTGATTTATATTTGAGAGATTTGGAGGACTGAGGGTAAACTGTGATACGTGTCAACCATAATTTTAAATACACTACTCTGAAAAACATCCGGATAACTTTAGAATCATATTGTTACTGCAAAATTTTGTTGAATTTGGAACAGATGTGATAAGTTTGAAAACTTTAGTATGACGAAGAATGAGAAAGACTTATTGTAAAGAAATAACCAGAAAAATTCTTCATTATCGGTTAACCACCATTTTAATATAAGTTGTTTTAAATGTATAACCTTCCTGATAGCAGAATTTGTAGCTTGTAAAAATTTTTTAAAAATTTGAAGCAGAGCCTCGTATTAAATAGATTCGGAAGAGTTAATTTCTTAAGGAATTCTTAAACACATCTCTAAATTAAATAGATGAATTTTTAATACAATGCACATGAATATTATCTACTAAATTTGTTTAAAAGTTATCCAATAAAAGTTTTGTGAACATGTAAGCAGAGTTATTATTCTTTTAATTTTGTGAAGCGAACGTTTCATACTTCTTAATATATCAATTAAATTTGACGAGAAATAATTTTAGAAAGGGTAAATATTCGGTTAAAATTGTCTTTAAGGAAATATAGAAAAAGCACATTTTCTGTAGATTCAGGTCACTTATTTACAAAACCTATCATAAGGATAAAGAAGCCAATTTCTTCATTCATTCTATATGTATTTCATATTAATAAACTTTATGACATTAAAAAGAGAAAAAATCTATTCAATTACGTATTCATAGTGAAAAAAATTAAGGTAGAGTGAGAAATGCAATTGATAAGGGAATGAATGCATATTTAGTACAAATAAGAGGATATTTTCATACCTGACACTGTACAAACTGTGTAACTATCTAATCGGGAGAATTAATTTCCGAGACTAATGAATATGGAAGAGAATTCCGAGAAGATAGTCCTAAGTAGCGATTCCCTCTGCGGTTAAGAGGGAAATCTACGGATCTTAACATATATTCTGTATCTTTTGGCAGTATCAAATAAAGGAAAGCTCCAAAATAGGAACTCAGTAGTATGGCAGATGTTAGGAAAACACTTCTTCTTTGCTTGTTGACTGCCGGTACTCCAAAGTAGATTTTCATGTCCAGATTCGTCACTAGATGAGCTAAAATAACTCAGAAGAGATGAGTATTTGGAAGATATTTTGGTTTTCCCCCGTCTTGGGTAAAATGATTTTTTGACTCTTTTGTGTTAAGGGAAAATAAAATATTTCACACGAAAACTAAAACAATGATGCGATTATTTACTTTTGAATTATTGACTACATTTTTTAGCCAATGAAGAAAAATGCCTATTATAGTTTTATTGCGCAACATTTTTTTGTTTTGTTTTGTTAAAAATGGTTTTATTCGATTCTAAAACTCACACATAATTTTCAATCTTATAATAACTGTAAATTGATAATGGATATTGAAAAGAAGAAAAATTTCCCCCCAGTGCAGCTTTAAGAAATTAAATTCCCTTTTAAAACACCAGAAAAATTAAATGAGCCAAACAAGACGATTATCCCAGTGTTATAATTTTCTGAAGTGATATTTACGTCAAAACATACACATATGCTTCTGAAATGTTTAAATTTTCTTGAAATTGAAAATTGAATGAATTTTATGGATCCGTAAAAAAATAATAGTGTAGACTAACAGACTATATGCATCAAATTTATATTTTTGTCTGAAATGGAACAGAGTAAACAAACCTAAGTTAGTTTCTCATGCTTAATTTTTGTTTAATAAATGTCTCCATTATATCGTTTCAAAAGGATGCAAATTCTGTAAAAGTAATTCATAATCATATTTACGCGAGAAATAACGATGCGCATGATAGAAATGTAATCAAAGTGCTCAATGAATTAAAAACAGAGACAAAAATATTTTAATCAGAAACGCAAACAATCAAAATATCTGTTATTTTACAAGTCACGAAAGACTCCATTTTTCATTTTATGTTGATTTTATAAATAGAATTCCATGAGCCATAATATTTATTTCGAATGCAGCATATTGTTTGAAAATATAATAGTTTCATTCCATTTAATTTTTACCGAATCAAATTGTGTTGTGAATCTCGATGTTTTACTTTTGAAGAACATATCGTTTAAGGATCCAAAATGGAAATTACAAGATAGAGTACTGCGTGACTGAGTGAGTGAACTACTGATCAAATTTTCGCTTCATTCACTGAAAATAAAGTAGTGCTTGAACATAGGTTTATTGTAAAATTGGAGGCTTACAAAAGCATATTCCCTTGATGTCATTCCCTATTAGTGTGATGAATGCCTGCTCAAACAAAAGTAAAAATACTCACCTTTTATTATAACGGAAAATGTTATGAGTGTATTAAGCTCAATATTAACAGAATGATGGGCACTAATAATATTGGTAATTTCTTTGACTTAGTTCATGGCAAGTAACTGAAAATTTAATTTAGTCTTTCAATAAAAACTATGCCGCAGGATATTTTTAGACAGTTTCTGGTAGAAAACATAATGAAAAAATTATTTCTAAAAAAAATTAGTGAAAAATATTTTATCTTTTTTTCTTATCCAAAAAATTATAAAATTTTTAAAATTCACCTGTCGTTTAAAAAATACTAGAGATTGTTTTAAACATTTTATTCATAAATCTTTCTTATACTCATATATCTTATCATTGTAAATGATACAGGTCTGCGATGAAAATATTTCCTAAAAACTAAGCATTCTTTATAAAGTATTTTTGGATGCTGATTTCAGAAAAAATAACCAAAAAATTCCATCACTCACAGTTTTTTCACAATATGAAATTTTCTGTTTTCAGTCTTTGTGTTTTTATGAATATACAATTAACATGTAATTTATTTTTCTTCACCCGCTAAGATTCATTAATAGATTTATAAAGGTTTTTTTGTTATTTTATAATATTACTAGCTGAAAACCCGCACTTTGCTACGGAGTACAATTAAAGTAAATACAACGGTAAATGTATGCAATTAATGCCAAATATATATATATATATATATATATATATATTATATAATAATAATAATAATAATAATAATAAATACGACGGTCAATGTATACAATTGATAATATATATATATATATATATATATATATATATATATATATATATATATATATATATATATATTTATATATATTTATAAGAAAATCGTAAGGAATATTTTTATAGACAAAATAATGTAGAAGAAAATCTTCAAATTAAATCTAATATAAAGAATACTAAAGAATATAGTTCATTTAATATAATACAGTTTGTAGAACATTTCTTTTACTGTATTTTAATATTTTTTTGGATAATGTCCCATCGTCTGCCGTATTATCAAGAAAAAAAAAGTATATTTTTTGTCTATTTAGTTGTTATGCACGTGACGATAAATTTTTTAAAAAGTACCAGGAAAATATATCACGCGATCAGCATTTAATAAATTAAATTCTAAAAATGAATCTTTAAAAATTCACCAAAAATCAGGAAATGGAGATAAATATTCGAAAAAGGATTCATTTTAAAGGAATTTGTACGATCTTTCTCGTGATATAAATTTTATAACCCTCAAATTATTATTTTCAATGCAAACTTTAAAAAAATTTTAAAAAAACAGCTTAAAAATTTAATTTAAAAAATCTAAGAAGAATATTTGAAAAATCTTTTTTAGTGCACCCCTACAATATAAGAAGAATCGCCATGCAAAATTTCCGCTCTTTAGGTCCAGCGGTTTGGTCTGTGCGTTGTATGTCAGTCAGTGAGTCAGTTACGGAGCTATTGTATATATATAGACTAGATGAATACCCGTGCTTCGCTAAGGAGTACATTCAAATTAAATACAACGGTCAATGTATGCAGTTAATGCCAAATAAATAAATATATATATATATATATATATATATATATATATATATACATATACAGGGCTAGATTTGAGGTGGAACGCGCCGGAACGGCATTCCGGTACATCTCTTTAAGCACCTATCTTTTCCCATAATTTGGAATACACCCCACACACCCCGGAAGGTTACCGTTCCGGCACCTCTATTTCTAGAAATCTAGAACTATATATATATATATATATATATATATATATATATATATATATATATATATATATATATATATATATATATATATAAATATATATATATACATAAATGCAACGATCAATGTATGCAATTAATGCCAAAAAAACAGAAAAATATACTTATAAAAAATAGTAAGGGATATTTTTATAGACAAAATAATGTAGAAGAAAATACTGAAATTAAATCTAATAGAAAAGTTAATATAGTACAATTTGAGAAACATTTCTTTGACTGTATTTTAATATTTTTTTCGATAATGTCCAGTTAGGGTATTACGGTTATATATATAGACTAGCTGAAAACTCAAACTTCGCTACGGAGTACATTCAAATTAAATTCAACGGTCAATGCATGCAATTAATGCCAATATATATCTATATATACACTGCTGGCCACCCAAATTGCAACACCAAGAAAGACAAGAGATATCACAACAAAATTTATTTTGTAGATAACATGTTGACCAAGTATCAAATGATTAAATTTATAGACTTCTGTGAAGTGTGGTTCCTGCCAAAATCCGTAGCCAGAGTAGTCACCATTGCTAGAGATCACCGCTGCCACACGCCTCGGCATTGATTCAAAGAGACTTTGGATGAGTTCTTGGGGTACAGCAGACCAAGCAGCTTCTACACGTTGCCAAAGTTGATCTGCTGTGGCAGCTGCAGATGGAATCTGGGTCAATCGTAGAGCAACCATGGACCACATGTTTTCTATCGGTGAAAGATCCGGAGAGCGAGGCGGCCAGGGAAGCAATTCAATCTGGCGATTCACGTGTGGTCGCGCATTATCCTGTTGAAATATGGCTGTGGGCAAGCCCTGAAGGTAAGGAAGGACAACTGGCTCAAACACCTCGGAGATGTAGCGCTGGCTGTTTAAAGTACCGGCAGTGCGTACTAGAGGTGTGCGAGAGTAATATCCAATACCGCACCATACCATAATACCCGGTGCGGGACCAGTGTGGCCTTGCATAACGCAGCTGTTCAGCATCCTCTCTTCACGGTGTCTCCAGACTCGAATGCGACCATCGTGGTGTTGCAGACAGAAGTGTGACTCGTCAGTAAAGACAATTTAATTCCATTCTGCCGTCCACATACTTCTGTCATCGGACCATTGGCGGCGGAGACGTCTGTGGTTCAAGGGTAGACAAAGCAATGGACGTCTTGCGGACAGACCACTCTGCTGTAAACGGCGTCGAATGGTACGCGCAGACACTGGATGATGCGTTACAGACTGCATGTGCTGTGCTATGGTTCATGATGTGACTGAGCGATCCGTCACTGCCATGCGCACAATTTGTCTGTCATCACATGAAGTGGTGCGCTGAGGTGGATGCGATTGAACACGCCGGTCTGTTGTACCCTCCTGCATCCAACGATCACATATCCCCATTACAGTTGTTTGGTTTCGTCCAACACGACTACCGATTTCCCTGAAAGATAATCCACAATCTCGGTAGGCCACTATCTTTCCTCTGTCGAACTCGGATACTTGATCAAAAGATGATCGCTGTTTTCGACGAGGCATAATTGATCGTTTTTTTGAAAAAACCACAAGAAAAACACAATTGCCGAACTTGAAATCGTTGAAATCTCCAAGCCTTAAATAGCGCTTTGAAGTGGCGCCACAGGCGCGCGTGATGTGCGTCTGCGCTGAAATTGTAATCATTTGCATATCTCACCTCCGCTAATGCATGTTGTAAATTTCATGTTATTTGCATGTTTCCTTCAGGGTGTTGCATTTACAGTGGCCAGCAGTGTATAATAAATACGATGAACAATGTATACAATTGATGAAAAAAAAATATATATATATTTATAAAAAAATCGTAAGAGATATTTTTATAGGCAAAATAATGTAGAAGAAAATATTCAAATTAAATGTAATCGGAAATATTAAAGAATATAGTACAGTTAACATAGAACAATTTGAAGAACATAATATCTTTTACTGCATTTTAATAATTTTTCGGATAATGTCCAATCGTCTGCCGCATTAGAAGAAAAAAATTTTCTTTGTCTATTTATTTGGTATGCACGTGACGATAAATTTATTTAAAGTACCAGAAACAGAAATCACGTGATCAGCATTTAATAAATTAAATTCTAAAATTAATTTTTAAAAATTCACCAAAAATCAGAAAATTGAGGTAATGATTCGAAAAAGATCTCATTTTAAAGGAATTTTTACGACCTTTCCAGTGATATAAAATTTATAATCCCCAAATTATAATTTAAATGCAAACTAAAAAAAAGTTACTAAAACAGTTTAAAAATTTAATTTTAAAAAATCTAAGAATTTTTCAAAAATATTTCTTAATGGACCCATACACTTTAAGAAGAATCTCCATGAAAAATTTCAACCGTTTTGGTCCAACGGTTTGGTCTGTGCGTTCTATGTCAGTCAGTCAGTCAGTTAGTGAGTCAATTACGGAACTGTTTTAGATATATAGACTAGCTGAAAACCCGCGCTTCGTCTGCGCTGAAATTGTAATCATTTGCATATCTCACCTCCGCTAATGCATGTTGTAAATTTCATGTTATTTGCATGTTTCCTTCAGGGTGTTGCATTTACAGTGGCCAGCAGTGTATAATAAATACGATGATCAATGTATGCAATTGATGAAAAAAATATATATATATTTATAAAAAAATCGTAAGAGATATTTTTATAGGCAAAATAATGTAGAAGAAAATATTCAAATTAAATGTAATCGGAAATATTAAAGAATATAGTACAGTTAACATAGAACAATTTGAAGAACATAATATCTTTTACTGCATTTTAATAATTTTTAAAATTAATTTTTAAAAATTCACCAAAAATCAGAAAATTGAGGTAATGATTCGAAAAAGATCTCATTTTAAAGGAATTTTTACGACCTTTCCAGTGATATAAAATTTATAATCCCCAAATTATAATTTAAATGCAAACTGAAAAAAAGTTACTAAAACAGTTTAAAAATTTAATTTTAAAAAATCTAAGAATTTTTCAAAAATATTTCTTAATGGACACATACACTTTAAGAAGAATCGCCATGAAAAATTTCAACCGTTTTGGTCCAACGGTTTGGTCTGTGCGTTCTATGTCAGTCAGTCAGTCAGTTAGTGAGTCAATTACGGAACTGTTTTAGATATATAGACTAGCTGAAAACCCGCGCTTCGTCTGCGCTGAAATTGTAATTATTTGCATATCTCACCTCCGCTAATGCATGTTGTAAATTTCATGTTATTTGCATGTTTCCTTCAGGGTGTTGCATTTACAGTGGCCAGAAGTGTATAATAAATACGATGATCAATGTATACAATTGATGAAAAAAAAATATATATATATTTATAAAAAAATCGTAAGAGATATTTTTATAGGCAAAATAATGTAGAAGAAAATATTCAAATTAAATGTAATCGGAAATATTAAAGAATATAGTACAGTTAACATAGAACAATTTGATGAACATATCTTTTACTGCATTTTAATAATTTTTAAAATTAATTTATAAAAATTCACCAAAAATCAGGAAATTGAGGTAATGATTCGAAAAAGATCTCATTTTAAAGAAATTTTTACGACCTTTCCAGTGATATAAAATTTATAATCCCCAAATTATAATTTAAATGCAAACTAAAAAAAAGTTACTAAAACAGTTTAAAAATTTAATGTTAAAAAATCTAAGAATTTTTCAAAAATATTTCTTAGTGGACCCATACACTTTAAGAAGAATCGCCATAAAAAATTTCAACCGTTTTGTTCCAACGGTTTGGTCTGTGCGTTCTATGTCAGTCAGTCAGTCAGTTAGTGAGTCAATTACGGAACTGTTTTAGATATATAGACTAGCTGAAAACCCGCGCTTCGCTACAAAAAAATATATATATATATATATATATTTATAATAAATACTACGATCAATATATACAATTGATGTAGACAAAAATATATATATTTATAAAAAAATCATAAGGGATATTTTTATAAGCAAAATAATGTTCAATCGTCTGCCCCATTAGCAAGAAAAAAAATATTTTTTTGTCTATTTAGTTGTTATGCACGTGACGATAAATTTATTTAAAGTACCAGAAAAATAAATCACGTGATCAGCATTTAATAAATTAAATTCTAAAAATTAATCTTTAAAAATTCATCAAAAATCAGGAAATGGAGGTAAAAATTAAAAAAAAATTTCATTTTGAAGGAATTTTTATGATCTTTCTCGTGATATAAATTTTATAACCCTCAATGTATTATTTTAAATGTAAACGTAAAAACAGTTTTAAAAACAGCTTAAAAATTTAATTTTAAAAAATCTAAGAAGAATTTTTTAAAAAACCTTTTTTTGTGCACCCCTACACTATTATAAGAATCGCCATGCAAAATTTCAGCCCTTTAGGTCCAGCGGTTTGTACTGTGCGTTGTATGTCAGTCAGTCAGTCAGTCAGTGAATGAATGAGTCAGTTACGGAACTGTTTTATATATATAGACTCGCTGAAAACCCGCGCTTCGCTACGGAGTACATTCAAATTAAATACAACGGTCAGTGTATGCAATTGATGCCAAAAAAATATATATATATATATATATATTTATAGTAAATACGACGATCAATGTATACAATTGATGCAGAAAAAAATATATATTTATAAATAAATCGTACAGAATATTTTTAAAGACAAAATAATGTCCAATCGTCTGCCCCATTAGCAAGAAAAAAAATATTTTTTTGTCTATTTAGTTGTTATGCACGTGACGATAAATTTCTTTAAAGTACCAGGAAAAGAAATGACGTGATCAGCATTTAATATATTAAATTCTAAAAATGAATCTTTAAAAATTCACCAAAAATCATAAAATAGAGGTAAATATTAGAAAAAGATTTCATTTTAAAGGAATTTTTATGATCTTTCTCGTGATATAAATTTTATAACCCTCAAATTATTATTATAAATGCAAACTTAAAAAAAGTTACTAAAACCGCTTAAAACTTTAATTTTAAAAATATCTAATAAGGATTTTTCAAAAATATCTCTTAGTGCACCCCTACACTCTAAGAAGAATCGCCATGCAAAGTTTCAGCCCTTTAGGTCTAGCGGTTTAGTCTATGCGTTGTATGCCAGTCAGTCAGTCAGTCAGTGAATGAATGAGTCAGTTACGGAACTGTTTTATATATATAGACTAGCTGAAAACCCGCGCATCGCTACGGAGTACATTCAAATTAAATACAACGGTCAATGTATGCAATTAATGCCAAAAAAACTAAATATATATAAACTATATATATTCATAATCAATACGATGATCAATATATACAATTGATGTAGAAAAAAAAATATATATTTAAAAAAAATCGTAAGGGATATTTCATAGACAAAATAATGTACGATCGTTTGCCGCATTAGCAAGAAAAAAAAAATTATTTTTTGTCTATTTACTTGTTACGCACGTGACGATAAATTTATTGAAAGTACCAGAAAAAGAAATCACTTGATCAGCATTTAATAAATTAAATTCTAAATATTAATTTTTAAAAATTCACCAAAAATCAGGAAATGGAGGTAAAAATTCGAAAAAAATTTCATTTTGAAGGAACTTTTATGATGTTTCTCGTGATACAAATTTTATAACCCTCAATGTATTATTTTAAATGCAACCGTAAAAAAAGTTTAAAAAACAGCTAAAAAATTTAATTTAAAAAATCTAAGAATTTTGAAAAATCTTTGTTAGTGCACCCCTACACTATTAGAAGAATCGCCATGCAAAATTTCAGCCCTTTAGGTCGAGCGGTTTGGTCTGTGCGTTGTATGTCAGTCAGTCAGTCAGTGAATGAATGAATCAGTTTCCGAAATGTTTTATATATATAGACTAGCTGAAAACCCGCACTTCGCTACGGAGTACATTCAAGTTAAATAACGGTGAAAGTATGCAATTAATGCCAAACTAAATAAATATAAATATAAATATATATATATATATATATATATATATACACTCAAGAGCCAAAACATTATGACCACCCCTACATTTTGCAATGAATTCGCCTGGATGACGTGGAAGGCACGTGATCAGGTGGAAGTGGTATTTAACTGCTGCTGGAGAGTCTCAAGAATCATTCTTTCTCTTACTTCTGTGTGTGATGGGAAAGGCTGCGGATCTAAGCGACTTTGATAGACGGCAGATTGTAATGGCTCGAAGGCTCGGAACAAGTATTTCCGAAACTGCATGACTCGTGGTTTGTTCGCGACCTACAGTTGTAAGTACTTATGCAAAGTGGATGAATGACGGTGAAACCAGCAGTATACGACATGGTGTTGGACGTCCACATGCTATCAAATAAAAAGGTCGTCGGATACTGTCTCGCATGGTGAAGCAAAACCACAGCCAGACAGTGGCTCAGCTGACAGCCCAATACAATGCAGGGCCAAGTAGAATAGTATCGCAGCACACTGTTCAGCGGACACTGTTGGATATGGGGCTACGCAGCAAACGTCCCACTCGTGTGCCTTTACTGACCAAGCGTCATCGCCAACTGCGCCTGCGCTAGGCCCGGGAACATCGCGACTGGTCCATGGATCAGTGGAAGAGAGTCGCCTGGTCAGATGAATCACGGTTTGTCATTCACCACGCCGATGGCCATGTGAGGATACACCGTCTTCCAAGCGAACTGTTGCTCCCTCAATGTAGAGTAGGTCATACACAGGCCGGTGGTGGCGGTATTATGCTTTGGGGGACGTTTTCTTGGGCGTCTCTGGGACCCGTGGTTGTGGTAGAGCAGACCATGAATGCTACAGGGTATCTGAACATCATTGCGGACCAGTAGCACCCTTACATGGCCTTTGTTTTTCCAGCTGGAAATGGAATTTTCCAACAGGACTACGCCCCGTGTCACAAGGCTAAAATTGTGTTGGAGTGGTTCCAGTAACATGATGCTGAATTCCTGTTAATGTCCTGGCCGCCTAACTCACCGGATCTCAATCCGATAGAACATATTTGGGATGTCATGGGACGGCAGCTCAGAGTTCAAAGACCACCAATTCGCAATATCTCGGATTTGCGTGACCGTTGCTTAAACATCTGGTAGAATATGTCTCCGGCCATCTACCAAAGACTTCTCTCATCCATGCCAAGGCGGGTTGAAGCTGTGTTGCGCGCCAAAGGTGGGCCAACTCGTTATTGACAGGTGGTCATAATGTTTTGGCTCTTGAGTGTATATATATATATATATATATATATATATATATATATATATATATATATATATATATACTATATATATATATATACATATATATATATACATATATATATATATATATATATATATATATATATATATATATATATATATATATATATATATATATATATGTATATATATACATATGTATATATATACATATATATATATATATACATATGTATATATATACATATATATGTATATATATACATATATATATATATATATATATATATATATATATGTATATATATATATGTATATATATATACATATATATATATATATATATATATATATATATATATATACCCAACAAACACAAAGGCATCGGGCCGGGGTCGGAAGGTTCCGGCCAGCCGATTTCACCACTGCCGGGCCGGCGCATTAGGTCAGTATCGTTTCCGTCACGGCTGTGTCCTCTCGCCCGCGACTACCCCGTCGACTGCCGGGCCGCTTCCGGTAGGATTCGAGCCATCGTTCATCCGACTACGAACCGTTAGGCAGCCGCGATTAAGCCATCGATGCGGACAGATAGCCGGAACGTAACCGGAGGTTGACGGGCCGGTTACGGGAGCAATAATTGGTGTCGACATACCGTCATCTACCCATCTCGTAAACAGCAATGTGCCGTAGGTCC
The DNA here is from genome assembly GCA_907164885.2 of Dolomedes plantarius. NCBI lineage: Eukaryota > Metazoa > Arthropoda > Arachnida > Araneae > Dolomedidae > Dolomedes > Dolomedes plantarius. The sequence continues at coordinate 35,015,223 of OU015494.1, read as the reverse complement.
GGGCATCATGCCAGCATTCTACCAGAATCGGACCGCCGGCAGTTTTTCAAAGTTTTTCGTAGGACCCTTTCGTTTATATGCTTATTTATTTCATTGACGATTAACCTCTGATATCAACCCTTTCACTTTTTTTATTATTATTTTTTTGCCTTCATATTTCTAGTATTCAGTTTTGCCTTATGTATTTTTAGGTATTGCCAAATACTGATCTTTGTTATTACCTAAAAATTTGCATATGAATCATTAGTTTACTTGTTAGAACAAAACCTCATTTCGTATTATGATACATTTACCCAAATTTGAAAGTTAAGATAACATTAATACCAACCATTAAAGCTAAATCATCTTTCCATTCGATCTAAAGTTACAGTTTGTTTTTTTTTTAATTTAGAATGAGATTATAGTATGTAAAACAGTACTACTTTAATAATTAACCCAAAAAATTTGTACTTCCCCAGTATAAAATTTATTAACATAATTTGATACTTTATCTTTCAAACCTGAGTAATGTGTAGTGTGTATGATGAAACCCATCTTTGTGAGCTTGTGAAAACTTGCTCAGAAGAATTTATTTAAATTATTTTTGGTGTAGAGTTAATAAATGCTCTACAGATAAGAAAATTATTTTTTTGCATAGTTTTGTGAATTAAAGAGTAATTCATTAAATTCTTATAAGTCATTTTTAAAAAATATTATATTGGACTTTATATCCAACACTTGATAGTACTATTTTTGAGAAATAGTACTATGATAGTAATATCTTCTATTGTAATTGGGAGAAATAATTATAGACACATGTTTTTAAATACAGAAAAGAGCTGGTTTAAAGTAAAAATAGTTTATTTAGAAAGTACATAGCACATTTACACAATTTTTTTCTATATTTTCTACAAAACAGGATCCTTTCGCTGTACCTCTGGCTCCATCTTTACAGCATCTAGGGGAAAATAAGAAAGAGAAAATCAGTTCATAAATTTATGTGAAAGGAAAATGACTCCCATCCCCAGATATAATTTATGAATCAAAAGAATTTATTTAAATTATTTTTCTTTAGTAAATGCTCTGCAGATAAGAAAATTATTTTTTGCATAGTTTTGTACATTAAAGGGTAATTTATTGTTGTAAAAATAGTTGATTGTTGAAAGTAGTTGAAAAATTCATTGTTGATAAAGTAGAATTAAATAAATCCAATTAGGAAATATAAATTCTGAGACAGGGGTTTAAAAAAACTTGATATAAAACAGCACCCAACACATGAGTGCAGTTTTAAATCTGTTGTCATTTTATTGATAACTACTTCCAAGAAGTAAATTCCTACCACATTTTTTTTGTAAAACCAAATTACATACTGTGAAAACTACATCATGTAAAAAATATTTACTTGATTAAATAAATATACTAATAGAAAATAGTTATAAAATATTTGTTAAAGAGTATTCCCCTTTTCACTAAATTTCTCTCTGTACAGTAGAAAATCCAACCATGTCGATTAATTTGTTATTATAGATATAAATAAAATAGGGTAGATTGTCTTGATAAGAGTACAATAATAAGTTTTTAATGTTGAGCATAATTTCAGCTCAACATTGAAAGCTGAATCAGAGACTTGTCTAGAATGACACCAAAATTTCCTCTTCACTACTGACAATAATGCTGTTGAAAGTAGAGAAACACAAGAATAAAGATTGAATGCTAAGTAAAACATTTGCATACAAAATCTTAAATTTCTAAATTTAATTACAACATGCCATAGAGAGCATTAATACAGATGCTGGGTCAGATTTAGAAATTTAAGATTTTATATGCTAACATATTATTTAGTATTCAATGTTCATTCTTGTATTTCTTTACTTTCAATGTGAGAGTGATTCTCGATAGTGAAGAGAAAATTTTGTTGTCATTCTAAACAAGTCTCTCAGTCAGCTTTCGATTATTGTACTCTATCAAGGCATTCTAATCTATTTTATTTATATCTGTAATAACTAATCATTTAATTAACAGGATTGAATGTCTTACTGTACTCAGAAATTTAGTGAAAAGGGTGAATACTCTTTAACAACTAATCTATTACTATAATAATGAATAAAGTAAACATTTATTATATGATGTAGCTTTCACAGTAATTGGTTTTACAAAAAATGTGGTAGAAAGTACTCTGGGATAAAACTTCTGCATAGTAATTTAATAGAGCATATCTTTTGTTACTTAATTGTCAAATTATGGTGGAGATCTGTGTATAAAATATTTTTTATTTGCGAGCAGCTGTTATTAGGGATAACCACAGTAAGAAATTATTCAAAATATACTATTTAGATTCAGTAATTACTAAACAATTGTTATGATATATTGTTTGATTAGTCTAGGTTAATTTGAAAAATGAGGTGGGTAATATTCACTAGCTGTCAATGTTGAGTGAAATGGCATAGATTATATTATAAAGCGTGAAGAAACACTTAGACTTTTTGAACCAAGCTTCTAACCCAAATTAAAATTTTTTTAAATATTTTGCTAATGAGAGTATTTTTCACAGGTCTTAACAATGGAATAGAAAACCCGTATAGTCAACAAATTCATGGATAAACGATTCAGTTCTAAAAGCAAAAAGCCTGGTTTCTGTATACTGTTGTAACATGATTATTATAAAAGTATACAGAAACCAGGCCTTTTGCTTTTAGGGCTGCATCATTTATCCATGACTTAGTTGACAATACAGGTGTTATGTTCCATTCTTTAGATCCATGAAAATATTTCAATTTTAAAAGTTTTATTAAATTTTTTTTTAAATTCTGGTTAGAAGTTCGGTTTGAAATGTTAAAAGTATTTTATTGCACTTTGTAAAATAATCTATGCTACTGCACTCAACATTGACAGCCAGTCAATCTTTGTATGCTTGCATCATTTTTCAACTTAAGTTAGATAAACCAAATAATACACCATAAAAAAAAACCTACACACTTGCAAACATAACCTTATTATAGTCAACAATTGTTTAATAATTAACTGAACCTAAATAATATATTTTGGAATATTTTTTTACTGCCCTTATCCTTACACTTTATAATAACAGCTGCTCACAAAAATATATTTTATGTGACAGATCTCCACCAAAATTTGACAATGAAATAATAAAAAAATTAAATACTAGGCAGAAGTTAGTATTCCAAATGACATTCAACTACCTATTAGCTCATCAACGAATGATCTAATACATCTATAAGCATTATTATTATTATTATTACTTCTGTAAGGAATTATGAATGAACCCCTAACTACTTCTCATGAAATTCTGATAATTAAATTTAAAAATTTTTTAACATTAACTATCAAGAGTAAAATAACCCTTGGCATTTTATATCTTTATAATATAAAAATATAAAAATTTTTTTGGTAAGCAGTTATGATAAAAGACTTTCACAAGAGTCATGGTTAACTGAAGTCCCTGAACTGCACTTTCGGACATACCTAATACTTTAATAACAGGCTTGCCAGTTAAAAATATAATGAATAAAGGAAATCAATATCAATCCACAAATTACTGCAACCAAAGTTTATGAGAATGTTCGGATTAGCATATATAATATACAAAGATAAATTTGAAAATTTGAGTTGTTTATTAATTAAGAATTATGTAATAAAAATATTTTTTATGGTTTTTCATAGACAAATTCAAATTTAAGTACAAAAAATAAATTTTAAAAAAATATATTCACAACCTTGTGATTTTGCCCACAAGTTCACTGCTGAAAAAAAAAGGATATCTACAGAATAAAAAAAAAATGGGTTCAGTGAGGTTAAAATCAACTTACAGATTATGAATCGAGCACACTGCCAAGTGAGTTGTGGAATCTTTTCATGGAAATCACAATGAGGTGAAGATGGATTCCAGTTTTAGAATTCTGTAAAGAAACCAATATTTTCTTATAATGCCATAATAAAAATTAGAGTCATTTGTGATACCAAGAAGCATTGAAAAGCAGAGTTCATTATAAATTTGCTTATCAGTGAAATAAAAAAGGTCGATCCTTAAAATTTGAAATATTATGATTTTTTGAAATTGAGTAACAATAGAATTGATGTTTGAGTAGTATTCAAAAAGTTATACAATGAGAAAAATAAATGTAATATAAATAAAAGAAGAAAAAAATGTAGCATCGAATTTTTGTTATGGATCATATTGTTAAAAACTATGTTAGGGCTAAAGACATAATCGGTATTTTCAGTTTCACAGTTTGAAAAAAACGGGAAAAAACCAACTTTCTTAAAAGTTTTCTACAATTTTCTGATTTAACCGAACTTCTATTAACGTTTTAATTTATTTCAAGTTAAGTTGGGGGGGGGGCGTCTATGCTTTGGGCCAGTAAGTTCTTATTTATTTTACACAACATGACAACTAAATACTCTCTAAAAGTCTTGAAAACAAATAGCTTATAAATAAGTTATTGAGGACATTCTCAAATTTTTAATGACACACACAGAATGCAAAAGTTTACCTAAAGTTTTAATAAAAATCTAGCACACATGATGTTATCTAAATAAAGGTTCTCCTCCTTGTTAGGTTATAATACAACATTTTAAAGTTGAAACTGACAAATTAAATTATATAAATGCATGATGACCAGCAATTTAATAACTTAGGAATGAAAAATATAATAACTTTCTGCATATATTTATATACATATGATTATGCAATACTAAAAAATAAAAACAACTATAAACATTAATATTCAGATGTATGCTGATAAGTGCATGACTTTTTTTCCAGTTGCTTCTTTTCTGCACTCATACAGACTGCATGATTGAGCATAAATCAGAATTATATAGTATGTTGTGTTAAAAATATGCATATCAGATATCTGATCTATAAGTATAAAATCAATAAACTTCTGTTAGAATTTTTAAAAATTATAGCATGAAGTTGAACATATGCAAAAGAAGTTTAGAAGTAAAAATTTTGAAGAAAAATATTAACTTTCTTTTTTATATAATTTCCTGCTCTGGTTGACTGGAGGTTGGGAAAGGAACGAAGTCTGTATGCTTAAAGAGAATACTTTGATAGACATAATTATTCTAAACATTCAAATATTTACTATATAATATACTACAAAATATCATTGATTCAGAACTATAATGAAAGGCTTTTTTTTTGGTTAATAATAAAGTCAGTTGTTCAGTCAAGAAGTCAATTATTGTATTTGGATGATCAGAAATTTTATGTCGTAGAACATCAAGCAATTCAATTACCACATTTAATACATTTTCACCATCACTCATTACTGTTTTCATTTAATCCAAATTCTTTTAAAATGCTTAACATATTATTTATCTTATTTGTTTTGCAAGGAAATTTATAATTATTAAATTTTGAAATCTTACAATTCTTAACAAATGCCACAATATTAAGTTTTAGAATAGCACGTTACCTTTTGATGCTTTCCACAATCCTTTAAGCCAGGCTGATGTTTTGTTGATCTTATCTACGAAGTTAAATACAAACAAAAAGATATTTACTTTACTACAAAATAAAATTACATATTTCATTTAAATACAAAAGAATTTGCATAAATGTATATCTAAATTAAACAGTGTTAGAATGAAGTTTCTGGAATTTGTATAACATTCAATTACATTAATTTAACTTTTATATCCTTTACTAACTGTAGGCAAGACATTTAAGATCAACTCAGTTAATCCTACCCATTCTTTTACATCAATATATGCATTAAATTTGAAACGTTGAAAATTAAAACAATAATTTATTTAAATAACTGCAATTAGTTTAATCACAAATCGCTAAACAATAAACAATGTTACTTACTCTTAAGCTGGAGGTAACTTCTTTTAAGAGGCACCCACTATGAGTGAAGCTACCAATCAATCAATCAATCAATCAATCAGGCTGTGTAGAAGTACCTGGGTATATGGATACCCCCGACTTCTAAAAAGTATCTTTATTTTCAGGAGCTTGCCATATTACTATGTCGGTGGAGTTGTTAGTAAAAAGGAGCTGTGTTTAAGATAGTGTAATTTATAAGTTCTTCGAATTTCTGCGACCAGAGGGAGTTTAAAAACGAGTAAAGTTAGTGAAAGATAATATTTTTTACCTTGAACTAGGTTTCCCTAGCTCAAGTGTCACTTTTAAAAATTTTTTAATGTTTTTTACCGTAGGCCGGGGCCTACGTCTTAGTTTTTTAAAGCTTACGTATAATAAAATATACATACACTCTTTTTATTTTATTTTTTATTTTTATTTTAAGAAAAGAAGTTGAGAGCTTGCCAGATCCAAGTCGAGAGTGAAATGGGGAAGGGAGGAAAAAAGTGGAATGTTGGGGATTCGATCCCGCAACCTTCGGAACTTGAGTTCCGTGCGTTACCACTGAGCCAGCGAGGACACATTAGATTATGGGAAGTTACCAGTTAAGTGCGAGAGACGCTCTAGGTCTCTTCCTATTAAAGGGAGTAGTAAAATCATAGTTGGCTAGCTCAGTGAGAAGATTAATGTTATTAGCTTCAATACTATTATAGAAGTTAATGTTAAGGGAGTGCATGAATTTAGTGAGGGGGGGGGAAATTTAATTCTTCATAAATTTTGTAGTTCCTGAAGTAGTAGGGGGCATCTACTATATCTCTAATTATGGAATTTTGAGCAGAACAAAGTTTTTTAATTTGATAGTTGGGACAGTAGGACCAGGACTGGCAAGCATAAGTTAAAAGGGGTCTGAGGAATGCACTATAGATGAGCAGCTTCATATTTAAGTTCAAAGAGCTATTTCGAGCAATTAGGGGGTATAGTTTTCTTTTAGCAGCTCGAAATTTGTTAATAGTATGTTTAATGTGGGGACGCCATGAGAGATTTTTATCAAGGAAAATTCCAAGGTATTTACAGGTGGGGGACCAGGGCAGAGCAGTGTTGTTGATCATGATTTTAAATTCATTATAGGACTTGGGTGCTTTTCTGGTAAACATGACAGCAACACATTTGTCAGTATTGAGCTTCATTTTCCACTTGACAGTCCAAGTGTTAATATGTTGTAGGTGGGTGTTTAGTTGGTTTACAGCAAAGTTAATTTTGTTATAAGACATGTAGATGGCTGTATCATCTGCGAAGACTGCAGTGTGTGTTCTGAAGTGTGTTGGGAAGTCGTTAACATAAATTGAGTACAGAACTGGACCGACTAAACTTCCCTACGGAAGACCACAGAGTGTGTTGTGCTTGTCAGAGAGGGTGTTTTGGAGTTTAACTTGAAAAGTTCTATTAGAGAGATAACTGAAAATTAGGTGGATAGTGTTGGGGGTGAAATTGTAGTTTATAAGTTTATGGATTAGACCATGAATCCAGACAGAGTCAAAAGCTCTGCTGATATCCAGGAAGACTGCAGCTGTAGATTTACTATAGGTTTTTGTTTTAGTGAGATCTTCAACAACTCTATAAAGTTGGTGGGGGGCTGAGAGGGATTTCCTGAATCCAAATTGATAGGGGGAGAGGATGTTATTGCTTTCAAGGTGGGAGTTAATGGTTTGAAGCATGAACTTTTCAGCAAGTTTGCTGATGATGGAAAGTAAACTAATAGGTCTATAATTAGTGGGGTCAGAGGGGGATTTGCCAGGTTTATGAATGGGGATAATAATAGAGTTTTTCCAAGGGGAGGGAAAGTAGCTAGTGCGAATAATGGCATTATTAGGGTGGAAATATTGATGCAGATTTCATAGGCAGGTTTTTTAGCATGAAGCCAGTAATTTTATCTGCACCAGGTGCTTTATTGTTTTTAAGTTTACGAAGAAACCATTTGCACAATTTTAGTAGTTTGGATGTTAAGACTATCAAGTTCAGTTTTAATTTCCTCTACTGAAGTATCAATATCCAGCCCTCTTATGACTACTTTTATAGGTTTTATTACACCCATAGGGAGGATGTATCCTTGAATTTTCTGTTCTTTTAGAAAGTTTTCTATTTTCCTATGGGATTCAGTACTGTCAGGTTGGATCCTGACAATATCATTAGCAGGCCTGGCGTAGAAGCAGTTACCTAGGGCCTCACCTATCCGTTGGAGTACTAATTTATATTTATGTTTATCCTCTCTATCTTTTATGATACAAATGGGTTTTACTTTGTTTACATTGTTTTTAGTTTCAGTTGCTTGTGGGATAGAGGGATCATTTAATACTGTTTCAGATAAGTTACCATATTTATTATTAGTAGTCAAGTTAGGAGTTTGAACGGTTAGATGGTGCTTAAACTGGCGAGCAGTATTTTTTGGATTCGGAAAAAACGAATCCATCATTAGATTTGCTAGTGCCAGGATTATTGGTTAAATTATCTAAGGTAATGTTAGGCCTTTAGGGCGTTTTGAGGGGTTTTCGGATGCGTCATTTACGTTGGTAATAGGGTTGGGATTATGGTTAGAGGTGAATGTATTGTTTTTGGTGAGCTCCACCGACAAGTAGTAGTTAGGCTTACCTCCTAGTAGCGTAAACGCTGCTTCGACGTGGGGGTGAGTAGCCAGCATTTCTTGCCGTACATCATCATGGGTAGTAGGGTTTAGGGCTTTTTCTAATAGATAGGTCTCCATAATGGTGAGTGATGTTTGATTTAAACATTCCAGCGTGCAAGGCAGTGGGGGGGGGGGGGGGTTGAGCCAAAGCTCTCCCCAGATAATTCCATTGGCGCACCTTCCATTACGCGTGTCTGTACACCTCGGTGTCCAGACGGCGTCCTCATGTTCGAAGCTACCCTAACTACGTCACGCTTTAAAGTGGCAACCCGTGCAAAAGCATTGTTCTCTACGTCGTTCATTGGTCCACGTAGCTGCCATTCATCCGAAGTCCTGCCTTTCTTCCCCGATCTTTCAAAAATGGCGGCGAATTTAAACCAAATATCAAATTCGATAGCTGAAGCATTTTTTTCTGTTTTCATAAGCTTCTGGGAAGCTAAAAACACAGACGACGACCCCCCTTTTTATATCAAACCACTGAGCTACTCTTACAATGACAAAATTTTTGTTAGTTTGTCATTATAAGAAATCTTAGTCATATGAACAGTATTTACAGTTTAAAGAATTCAAATCATAATGAAATACATCTCATTTTCATCATATTAATTTTACAGTAGCATATTCTTATACACATTGGAATGAAAGAAAAACAATTTTTAATTAACGGACCATAGTTAAAACAAACAAATCACACCTATTTAGTTCTTGTATATTTTTCAAGTTTATTCTGTTGCTAGTTTATATTGTCGTTTTCAAGTTTATATTGTTGTTTTGTTTTGTTTTGGTTCCTTATCCTTTGTAGTACACAAAAACATTCATGTTTTTCAAAAGTCCATAGTAATCACACATGGTTTCCATCACTTGTTTCACTGACACATTGAATTTTTTTTCTTTTTGTTTCAAATTTGGTATTAATGTAATTTGTTTTTATCAATGCATGTCTCGCAGAAGTGCCCCGAACGGACAACGATGACTCGCTAACTAATTTAACAATCCCTTCTACTGCTTCAGTGTGACATGGAAAATTATTGAAGTCAATACGTTGAGTCTCGTGATAGGTTCCTTTATAAACTGCTTTAGTTTTTCATCAGAAATGCCTCTTCATAGGAGATCCTGTTACTTTAACATCATTCCATTCAATCATATCAATAAAATCCTTGGCATCAAAGTTTATACGTTGAATTAAAAACTTTCCTTCATTTGCAGTCCTTGCTTTTAGAATCCTACGTAATCCAAGCTCTCTTACATAACTGCGATCATCTGATATCATACAAAGGAGGAATTTTCTGAAGCAGATTTTTGTCACTGGATAAGGGTATAAAAGATGGCATAATAGCACTTTCAACGGCAACAACCAACACTTAAAAATTACTGTAATTGGATGTGATGGAACTGGCTTGAACACTGGATTGAATAATGGTGCGATTCCTTTATTGGAAAAGGAATTAAGAAGGCCACTGCAGTGGTTGATTTGTCTATTTCAAGTAAATGAACTGCCCCTACATCCTAATTAAAGGTCCAAATGAATTTGGAGGAGAAATACACTGCTGGCCACTGTAAATGCAACACCCTGAAGGAAACATGCAAATAACATGAAATTTACAGCATGCATTAGCGGAGGTGAGATATGCAAATGATTAGAATTTCAGCGCAGACGCACATCACGCGCGCCTGTGACGCCACTTCAAAGCGCTATTTAAGGCTTGGAGATTTCGACGATTTCATGTTCGGCAATTGTGTTTTTCTTGTGGTTTTCTCTAAAAACGATCAATTATGCCTCGTCGAAAACAGCGATCATCTTTTGATCAAGTATCGAGTTCGACAGAGTAAGGATAGTGGCCTACCGAGATTGTGGATTATCTTTCAGGGAAATCGGTAGTCGTGTTGGACGAAACCAAACAACTGTAATGCGGATATGTGATCGTTGGATGCAGGAGGGTACGACGATTGAAGGATGCAGGAGGTCGCCAGATTGAATTGCTTCCCTGGCCGCCTCGCTCTCCGGATCTTTCGCCGATAGAAAACATGTGGTCCATGGTTGCTCTACGTTTGACCCAGATTCCATCCCCAGCTGCCACAGCAGATCAACTTTGGCAACGTGTGGAAGCTGCTTGGTCTGCTGTATCCAAGAACTCATCCAAAGTCTCTTTGAATCAATGCCGAGGCGTGTGGCAGCGGTGATCTCCAACAATGGCGGCTACTCTGGCTACTGATTTTGGCAGGAACCACACTTCACAGAAGTCTATAAATTTAATCATTTGATACTTGGTCAACATGTTATCTACAAAATAAATTTTGTTGTGATATCTCTTGTCTTTCTTGGTGTTGCAATTTGGGTGGCCAGCAGTGTAGGTAAACTACTAGAAAACTGCTATGAACTACCAGTCATCGAATTTGCACCTATTGAAAATGACATTCCGTTACTAGAAATTAAGGAAGATTTACGTGTGGACCTAAAATATTTGTTAGAAATGAGTAATGCAATCTGTGTTGGGAGGTGTTCTTCTGATTTGTCCATGAGAAAACCAGGAAAACTTTGTCATTCAAGATGGAATAGATTAGCAAACAGAATACTTCCCTTGTATGCGGGAACAGAATATCCTGCAAAAAATCTCCGAATACTGACTGAGTACATTTTGAAAGTTTATGCAGCTGTTTGGTTTAACCTAAAGCTGAAAGCATCTTGTATCCATGGATCAAAGCACCTGTGGAAACTTGCAAGCTATTCACGTTACCTCCATCAGACTCTTAAAAATTTAATTCACCCAGTTATTCAAAGAAATGCATACTTTGCTGCTTCTGAAAATCTCCTCCTTTGTATGATATCAGATGATCGCAGTCACATAAGAGAGCTTGGATTAAGTCTGATTCTAAACATAAAGGCTAAAATTGAAGGGGACATCAGAAAGTTTTTAAACCAACATATAAATTTAGATACCAAGTATTATACTGACATGATTGAATGGAATGATGTTAAAGTAACAGGACTTCCTATGAAGAGCCATATTTCTGATGACAAACTAAAGCCGTTTATAAAGGAAGCAAAAGAATCTGATCACGAGAGTCAACGTATTGACTTCAATAATTTTCCATGTCACACACAAACAGAAAGAAAGGATTGTTAAATTCTATACCGAGTTGTCCGTTCGTGACACTTCTGCAAGAGATGCATTGATAAAAACAAAAATACAATCTCAAAAGAAAATGCCAAAATTTCAAACAAAAAAACAATTCAATGTGTCAGTGAAATAAGCAATGGAAACCATGTGTGATTACTATGGACTTTTGAAAAACATAAATGTTTTTTCAAAATAACGTTTTGCTTTTAAAGACATTAATCACTATTAATATTTTTCTAAATAAGTGAGATTTGTTTATTTTAACTAATGCCCGTTAATTAAAAAATTGTTTTTCTTTCATTCAATTGTGTATTATTAAGATATGCTACTGTAAAATTAATATGATGAAAATCCGCGAAATTCTACAAAATCAGTTGTTCTGTAATGGCATTTAACAGTTAGAAATACTTAGAATTGTAAGTTTCCTGTAAAAATATCGTATTTTGAATATTTTATTTACAATATATATATGTATATATATATATTATTTTAATATACTATAAAAGAAATAAAAAAATACAAATTTTATCACTTTTTCATAAAAATATCCATTTTGAAGCACTTTGCGGTACTTGAAAAGATTTTAGTAGAACAATAAAATTTTATTTTATATTCTTTATTCTAATCCCAAGAGGCAACTTTTGAAAACTATAGCATATTTAAATTAAAAAAAAAGTTTTTTCGTTCCACCCTAGCAAACATGCACGAAGATTATCTTGAAACCGCCAACATGCTCTGGTTTGTTATCGGTAATTCACACATTTTTCTTGAGTGGTTCGTAGCATGGGTGGTAGCGCTCTGGGTTTGTAACCTAGCGGTGGCGGGATCGAGTCCCGCGGCTGGCATTTTTTTCCTCTCTTTCCCCTGCTTCAAGGCTGGCAAGCTGAAGTTCTTAGATTATTTCCTTCATGTTAATTAAAAAAATATATGTAATTAACATGTAGATGTTAGTCGACGGCAAAAAAAATTTTAAATGTCGTAAAAAAATATTAATACATAGGCTATTTATGGCAATATAACCTATAAGAAAAAATATTTTGTTTACAAATGTTAACATTTTTAAACTCTCTTGCAAACTCTCTCTGACTGCAGAAATTCCAGGAACATGCTATCTCTTTTCTATATCTTTTACTAACAATTCTTGCTACCAATGGTGTTAGACGAGCTCCACAAAATAAGAACTATTTTCAGAAGTAGAGGGCATAAATATGGAACCTCTCCCCACATTGGAGATCTACGTCTATATCCGTTTCAAAATCAAAATCATACCCGTCTGAAATATGTGCTTGAAAATTAACAACTGCAAATATATTTTGGTAGCTGAGGCACTTTCTTATACATTTTAGGTATAATTATAATTTGGTTACATGCACTAAATAGCATTTTATTTTTGCAGTGCAGGTAAAAACAAAAAGAGAAGAGTTTGATTAAGAAAAAATATCTTTAATATTTACTAGGAAATTCATTGTGGAAGTTGCTACGTAAATGTGTGACATCCACCGCTAAAAATAAATGAGTAGTAAAATAAGATAGACACCACTATTCCTCTCTTTTAAATAAAGAGTGGTGCAACAAGGCTCCATTTTTAAGTAGATATTTTTAAAATTTCTCCAGTAATAGATAAAAAATTACAATGAAACTACGTTTTGATTACCTTACACTTCTCACATAATATAATCTTTACATACCAAGAATGTTATGTGAATTTTCCTCGTAAAAGAGGTTACACAGAAATAAGAGCTATTTCTCTGAAAACTATCTTTTGTTTAATCATCACCTTCCCTTTCAAATCCATAATTCTGATACAGATTTCTGCTACTTATGGCTACGAATCGGACGGCCGATTAAGGTACGATGGAGCCATGTCGGTATCGGCGCGGTTCATATCAACCCATCACAGGCCTGAAACACGTAAACAGCAAAGCGTTCCCCTTCGAAGGTTCGTAAACAACCCGCGAACGGCCCAGAAAATTTCTCCCGTACTTGTCGTTCTACCGGCGCTTCCAGCACTGGCCCGATAAGCTGCCGTCAGTCCTGTGTTTGTTGGGTATATATATATATGTATATATATATATATATATATAATATATATATATATATATAAATGTATATATATATATTTATATATATATATATATATATATATATATATTATATATATATAATATATATATATATATATAAATGTATATATTATATTTATATATAATATATATATATATATATATATATATATATATATATATATATATATATATATATATATATATATATTATATATATATATAAATGTATATATATATATTTATATATATATATATATATATATATATATATATATATATATATATATATATATATATATATATATATAGATATATATATATATATATATATATATATATAAAAGAAATACGACGATCAATGTATACAATTGATGTAAAAAAAACAAAAAAATATATTTATAAAAAAAATCGGATCGGATATTTTTATAGAAAAAAAATGTAGAAGAAAATATTCAAATGAAATCTAATAGAATACTAAAAAATAAATTACAGTTAATATAGTACAGTTTGAGGAACATAATATCTTTTACTATATTTTAATATGTCCAATCGTCTGCCGCATTAGCAAGAAAAAAAAATTGTTTTTGTCTATTTAGTTGTTATGCACGTGACGATAAATTTATTTAAAGTACCAGAAAAAGAAATCACGTGATCGGCATTTAATAAATTAAATTCTAAAAATGAATCTTTAAAAATTCACCAAAATCAGAAAATTGAGGCCAAAATCCGAAAAAGATTTCATTTTAAAGGAATTTTTCTGATCTTTCTCGTGATATAAATTTTATAACTCTCAAATTATTATTTTAAATGCAAACTTAAAAAAAGTTACCAAAACAGCTTAAAAATTTAATTTAAAAAAATCTATGAAGAATTTTACAAAAATCTATCTTAGTGCACCCCTACACCATAAGAAGAATCGCCATGCAAAATGTTAGCCCTTTAGGTCGAGCGGTTTGGTCTGTGCGTTGTATGTCAGTCAGTCAGTCAGTGAGTGAGTCAGTTACGGAACTGTTTTATATAGAGAGGCTAGCTGAAAACCCGCACTTTGCTACGGAGTACATTTAAATTAAATACAACGATCAATGCATGCAATCAGTGCCAAAATATATATATATATATATATATATGTGTATAATAAATACGACGATCAATTTATACAATTGATGTAGAAAAATATATATATATTTATAAAAAATCGTAAGGGATATTTTTATAGACAAAATAATGTCCAATTGTCTGCCGCATTAGTAAGAAAAAAAATATTTTTTTGTCTATTTAGTTGTTATGCACATGACGATAAATTTATTTAAAGTACCAGAGAATGAAATCACGTGATCGGCATTTAATAAATTAAATTTTAAAAATTAATCTTTAAAAATTCACCAAAAATCAGAAAATGGAGGTACAGATTCGAAAAAGATTTTATTTTAAAGGAATGTTTACGATCTTTCCCGTGATATAAATTTTATAACCCGCAAATGATTATTTTAAATTCAAACGTAAAAAAAGTTGAAAAAGCAGCTTAAAAATTTAATTTAAAAAAATCTAAGAAGAATTTTTGAAAAATCTTTCTTAGTGCACCCCTACACTATTAGAAGAATCGCCATGCAAAATTTCAGCCCTTTAGGTCAAGTGGTTTGGTGTGTGAGTTGTATGTCTGTCAGTGAGTCAGTCAGGGAATGAATGAGTCAGTTACGGAACTGTTTTATATATATAGATTATACATCTTCTGACTCCGAAGAAGAAAAAGATGGCTTCTTTAATAATGATGATAATGATTTCAGTGCTGCAGGATGTAACGATCCAACGATCCTCAACTCTTCTCACAAAGTGAATAAAATGATTTAGTGAGAGACTTGAGCCTTCCTTAAATTTCCGCAGAAGTACTAGGTTCTAGGCTAAATGAAAGAATAAACTTATTGGCACCTGGTGTCTCTTTTTCATCGTTTAGAAGACGAGAAAAGGATTTCCTTTCTTATTTTTCTGTAGATGTTGATTTTGTTTATTGCAGCAATATTTCTGGCTTGATGGCACAGTTTCAAATTGAATATGACGAACAGGAATGATGGCTCTTCATTGACTCATACAAAAGAAGCCTCAAAGGTATGCTACTCCATGACGGAAATAAATATGCTTCAATACCAGTTGGACAATCCGTGCACTACAAAGAATGCTACGAAAATTTAGCCAGCATTTTGAACAAACTTAAATGCAAGGATCACATGTGGACCATATGTGGAGATTTAAAAGTAATTGCCATGCTTCTTGAACTTCAAGGGAGATATCCAAAATATCCATGCTTCCTGTGTGAGTGGGACAGTAGGGAAAAGAATCAACATTGGATTAAGAGAGAGTGGCCAGTAAGACAGAAAATGGAAATTGGCAGCGAAAATGTTATTGAGGAAGCTTTGGTTGACCAAGAAAAGATTCTTCTGACTCCACTACATATAAAACTCGGTTTGATAAAACAATTCATGAAAGCTCTAGACAAAAATGGTCGGTGTTTCAAGCACTTGCTTCATGCATTTCTGGGCATTACCAGCCAAAGTGAAGGAAGGTGTCTTTGTGGGACCAGATATTCGAAAACTTATGAAGGACGAAAGATTTGAAGCATGTATAACAAAGGTTGAAAAGGAAGCTTGGATCTCCTTTAATGAAGTTGTTAATAAATTTCTGGGAAATTATGAGGATCCCAACTTCAAACAAATTGTTCAAAGTATGCTCGAAAATTTCAAAAAAAAATTGATGTTCTGTCAGCTTAAAAGTTTATTTCCTGATGTGTCATCTGGACTATTTTCCTGAAAATCTTGGTGCCATCCTTGAGAAACACGGTGAAAGATTTCACCAAGACATTAAGCAGATGGATTGCAGATAACAAGGTAGATGGAAAAAAAACATGATAGCAGATTACTGCTGATTGCTACATAGAGAACAGCCGCAAGTTACACAGAAGATCTGCTTCCACACGTAGTATTCAACACAAAAGAAACAGGTACTACAAAGCCTTTTAAACTTGACTTTATATGCGGCCATTACTGAATATCCAGAATCATGATTTTGTACTAATGACATTAAATGACTCAGTAATGTGGATTATAAATATATATGTGATTATTAAAGTAATTTTCACACAAAACTTCTTACTTACTACTTTGTTTTACTTCTTAAAAATGTTTTTACATGGTATATAAAGCATTATTTTTCTAAATTTTCAAACGCAGTTTTCAAAAAACTGTTACGTGATGGACAAAAACGAATGACATATTTGAAATTAGCATACTAAAAAATATAAAAGTCAATTGCTACTTTGCAAAAAAATATTTGTTCGCTGAAAATTTGCAGACCTGTGCAATGAGGCCTAAAAGTTAGACGAATATAGTATTTTAGCAATAGAACTCAATTTACATACTTGCCGGTGACCCATGCAATTAAAATATATGCAATTATTTTAAAAGTATTATTTATTTTAATCTATTTTTGAGAACTCTAGAGTTATCCAGAAAATGCATGTATTAGGCAGTCTTCGTCATTTGACATTGTATTATACTGATAATGATTTTCCAACATATAAATGGCTGTAAAACAGCTATTACATGCTTATTTACATATTAAGGAAGCTGAACTAAAGCATTTTTGCCGCGTAAGAGCTCCCCTGCGTGACTAAGTATCTCGGAGCAACATATATGTGGGCTAAAGTAGCGACTATTGAGAAGCATATAATTAAGAGTTGAATGTCAAACTATCTAGGCAGCTTTCATAATAAACATGGTTTTATTTAGATATTTGATACTTTAAAGCTTCATGTTCGAACTAATTTGTCAAGGCATTCTAATAGATAAGTAAATATGTTTCATGAAATCTAAAAATAGTCCTATATATCTATATTAAATACTTGAAAATAAGTAAGTTTTTGTATTATTTCTATGTACATATGAAAAATTTTAAAAAGTAAAGTTTTTTTTTTGGGGACCACTTGAATGATAGTTTAAAATGCTGTATGAGATTGTCTTAAAATAAGATTACTTATCGTTGATTAAAGATTAAACATTTCAATCTTACCTCGGTAGACTAACCCTTTTTTTTCCTTTTACGGGTTCTAACTCATAGTTTTGTAATTTTATTAGTAATTTCTTATCTTCATATTAATACAAAATTAATACATTACCTAATTGAATATTATTCTTATTTAAGAATTGTTTTCAAATTTTGACTTACATATATTTAATTAACAATTTAAATTTTTTTAAATAGATTCTCCTAAATAAATGAGCATTAAATAATTTTAAATATTTAAAGTTTTTAAATTTACATTCCATATATATAGCAACTCAATCCAAATTTAATTAGTAATGGAATTTTTTACTTTAAGACGATTAGTTCAAGTATGATTTGCACTTCAAATACATTTATTTAATATAAAACACTGTTTTTATTCACATAATATAGCACTGTTTGACATTTACATTAAATGACAGGACTTCTAATTATGTGCAAGCAAAAAACATATCTTTTACTCACTTCAGAAAATCTTCTCTAAAAGATTATACTTACATGAATAAGTTTCCAAGTTATTTACAACTTTAAGCTTGAGGGAAAGTTGATAGAAGTATCCCTCGAGCATGAGGTTTTGAGATAGATAATTATGTCACTCTAATCATAACTAAATTTGTATTCTCTTGGTAGCAGAAATATAGGGCATTATATTTTTCTGGGGAAATTAGTGGATTAAATAATCTATAATAAGCTGTACCCATTTATTATAATAGACAGTTAAAGTTCACGTTTTAACACAGAACAAATGAGCTTTCTAGTATCGATAATACGCTATAACGTATTTAGTGCATGGTAATCAAAGGACTAGTTTCCTTATAACGACATTATTTAATAAAAGCAAATTTTTAATATAGTTGAATTTCACTCTTATTCGCTCTTAGATGGAACAACCATTCGTGAACCAGGAGACTATTTACTTGGCACGTTTATGGCTGATTTCTTAATGGAACCCTGCAGTAGCTTTAGTCGTGAACTTCAGGATAAATATTATTATTAAAATAAATTAATACATGTTGCTTGAAACATAATACAATTTTCTCTTTAATAACTTCACGAAAAATATAACCATTAAATGCATTTATTAAAGAAAGCATAAAAGAAATGCTAAAAGCGAAACAATTTTGGTTGGAAAATGAACGTAGTTAAAACTTTTGAAATGATTTGGAAAGCTATTTCAAATGTTTCTATAATGAAAATTTCGAATGAGTTTTAACCTTTCCTAAATGGCATTTAATTTACGGAACTATAAAAATAACATTTCTCCTCCATTTCGTATTGAGGTAATGAAATTTAATACATTTAGATGTCGGAATAATTTCCTGACTGTCAAAAACGGGGTTCATTAAAAGGGTTTGTACACAAAAGAAAAGAAGGTAAGTAAATAGTTCAGAGAGATAGAGAGACAGAAAGTGAGAGAGAAAGAGAGAGAAAGAGAACATTTCCCGGATTTATTTTAAGAAACAGATGCAACAGTTATGTTGTCTCCATCACCTGAGAAGATAACCTTAAGAGATGGTTTTCGTCGTGTATAATTGCATCGGGAAAGATTAAGCAACAACTATTAGTCACTTCAACATTCTTTCCGAGAATAAACAACGAATGGGCTAATGACGGTCAGTAATTATGAATAATTTTGCGCCTTAGCTTATTTTGCCGTCTTATTCTCCCACAGCATCTTCCGAGATTTTGCCCACTAATGGGCCACGGGAATGCCGTTCATTCATCCAAGTTGGACATGTAAATATCTAATGAATGAAGAAGAGAGCACATCTTGAAGAGGGAAGTGAAACATTCCATATGTGAAAATTGCTGGCGAAGAAAGGCTAGCTGCACGATATTGAATTAATTGCTCTCTCTAATGAAATTCGGAAATTCTAGCGAAGCCTTGACTAGATAGTGCAATCAACTAATGCCTCTTCACTCATTCAGCTAATGTTATTCCCATGATGATCTCGCCTGATGAAATGAATACATTCGTTTTCAAATCTAGGTAAGATCTAAGATTTAGGGGAAAATAATCAAGGAGTTCAAACTTTGTAATTACCTGTTGAGTTGACGTAATAAAAATTTTGTAAAGGATGGTGGAAACCCAACTGTAGATAAATATTTTTATATTCATTAAATGTACATTTAATTTCTTCATTTCAATTATTTTTATATTGTAAGATCTTTAAGTTTTGAATCGATTGCTTCTGTTTATTAAATTATTACAACATGCCGTAAAAAGCAATGCCAGAATTTAAGGACACAAAAATATCAATAATTTTTTTGAATACATTTTCACAACCATACGCATTTTTCCTTAGTAATTGAATATAACACTATAATACGTAAATAAAAATAGATTTAAAAATTTTAAAGATTTTAACTTTCAACATTATATTAAATATTTACTTCTGAAATTTTGCGGTTTTACTTTTATATGCCTTCTACTTAATTTAAATTCATTTCAGCTATACTGGTGCAATAAAATATATTCTCCTTATATAAACAATGATATGTAAATATTTATTATTCTTATAAGTTTTGCAATGAATTGCCACTAATTTTCAAAACTTCTACTCGCTGGGGGAGAATCCATATGAATTCTTCAGCATAACTCAGATTATCTTAGTGAGTAATTAGTACGTATCAGACGTTGCACTATAACGAGCCTTTAGGGCCAAAGAGAAATACTGAGAGTTTCACTGACTTTGTCTTCAATGACTTTGAAATGATTTCTTTTTCGACTGAACATCCAAATGAACAGCAGTGGTATGTTAAAGCTTAGAGGGTCATTATTAATCAACACTAGAGCCGGATCTAACAGATCAGAGAATAAGCATAAAAATTTTTTGAGGAAAAAGGAAAGGAAGGGACTCAAAGGAAAGGAAGATGACGTCATTTTGAAAACTAATATGGCCAGGGAAATAATGCAATAACATAAATTTTGACGCTGAATAACGAAATTATTTCTCTTGTAAGGAACATTATATAAACTATTCACGTGTTAATAAATACACATTCGAAGATAGAGTGATAGCCTTTAGTAGCACATATGGTAATCGTTTTAACTTAAAGTAAAGAAAGTTGACGACATTTTGAAATTCAATAAAAGAAATATAAAATTGTATAAATTTTTACGTCAAATAATGGATTTATTTATCTTTAAAGAAACATTTTATAAAATAATCACTGTCCATGTGTTCATATATAAAGGGAGCATGAAGAATTTAACCCCAGAATTCAATTAACGTTATTAGTTACATCTTTTGTATCGTATTTTGATGCTAATATGCCGCCCACATAGTATAGTGGTTAGCGTTCTGAGCCACCATGCAGTGGGATTGGGTTCAAATCCCGAATATGTCTTGGTCGTTTCCGTGTCGCCCCTCCCCGTAGGGAGCAATGCTGGCTCAGCTAGATGGTGCTCCCATGATAAAGCGACCAACAAAATTTAGTAGAAATTCAAGGGCCAGTGTCAGAGGAAGAAGTACCTACCAGAAAACAAGTGCCTGCCTCATTGACAAAAAAATTATAATTTTTAAAAACTTGAGGTTAATATCAGTAGCATTCTAATTAACATATACATATTAACATATGAATGTCACTTATTAATTTACAATAAAGAGTCATATTAGGAGCGCGGGAGCCCAGTTGGAGAAGGCAGCGAGCTAGTGATCTGAACGTCTCTGGTTCGATGCCGGTCGCTAACGAATCCACCGCCGTCAATGGCGTCAGGTGCATGAAAAATCTGTCGTGGCTGCAATGTCCTCCTAGTTCTCAAAATTTACCTGTGGAAGTGCGGGCTCAAGTGTACTGGTCTCGTCACTTGACTCGGTTCAAAATTACGGGACCTGTCTTTTAGCCAAGTCATACTCCGACCCTTGTGGTGCTATTCAAAACCGGAGCAGCACTTTTCTACCTATATGGACTTGATCTGATATACTGTCGGTCAAGGGGCATAAGCCACAACAACAACAATAAAGCGTCGTATTAATTTAAGCATATTAGTTTATAATGGCCATTTTGACAACATGCATTTTTGTTCTTTTGCGAACCATAATCTATTTAATACTTCATATTGTTTTATTTGTAAGTCATGATACTTACATTAAAAATAACGATATTTTCCTCCCTATGATACGATTCTACATTGTGATTTCTAACAATAAATCATAAATTATCATCAATTTATATACATCAAACTCTTACTAAATTACATGAAAGATACCTAACATTAAGGAATCACTAATGCAAACATAGGTATCTCAAGCGTCAAAGGAACTTAAATTGTCCTTTATTATAAGCTTCTTAGCTAAACACATCTAGCGATTCAGAATAACAAAAAGTTTCCAAAAGTGATATTGTTCTCAACTTTTGTAGTTGCCTGGTAAATAGCATTCAATCTAGAGGACACCGGAAAGGCCTCCGATGCTTGTGATGCAAAACTAGATGAAGGCCAGATGATTACGAAAATGCATGGAACTTGCTCAAAAAGTGGCTGTGGATAGGTCTCTTATGAAGAAATAGGTATTTCCAGCATATGCATCTGGTATTGACCCATCTCCAAATTACCTCAACTTTGAGCGGTAATCGAGGAATACTTGATTCTGTTTAAAGAGCTCTGGTATGCCAGTCAATATTAAAATTTCGAGAAATTCTGATTTTAGAATTATTTCGCCCTCTAGTGTCTCATGTGGGTATTGTATGAGCAGTACGCCTAACCATAATCAGGGTAACAGTCTTAAGATCATTATAGATAAGTTATAGATCAATAGTGTCTTGCTTCATTTCCCAAATACTCATATGAGTCCAAGGAATATTTGCTATATTAAAATTTATGTCATGCACAAAATATTTTAATTTAATTTTATAAAATAGCCAAAATAATGTGCTACATTTCGTAGCATATAATATGTATAAATAAGAGGAATTACTTTTCTAATAAATAAAAAAAATGTTTTATAGAAGGACATTGAAAGGTAGCCCTCTGTCATTTGATATTTGCTCCTTAATCAGGTTCAAAACATATATCGACAAAAACATTAAGTATATTTCCGTACTTGTTTTTATAAAATTACAGCATTCTAACACTAATATTCAGGCGAAAGATATATTTATTAAGAAATAAATGACATTTAATCCCATTTTTAAGTAAGATATTGTGAAAAATATTCTTATGTATGCTGATCTAGGTTTCATAACAACCTATATTCTAAACGACGATATAATCTAACAACAATGAAAACTCTAAGATACAGAAAAGTAGGTTTTATTAAATTTTTTCGTTTATTCTAATGTAACTTTTTAAATCCTATGATTTATAAAAAATATATAATGTTACATTTTTAAACCGTTTTGAACACAATTATCAAAACATCATTAATGTGTAGTTAAAATTAAACCTTTTTTTGTAAGTGAAGATAATATTCTTAAAAATGAGATTTGTATCAAATGACTCTCTTCGAATAAATAACATGATTTTAATTTCACTTCCTTCAATCTCCAAAAACCCGATTAATGCCGGGTTCAATCTTTTTACCCCTATCATTGTGAGCCACATTAGTAAAAAGCGATATATCTCTTGCCCTCTCAACGGGTTAGAAGATTTTCTTCAGTTTGTTTTTACTTCACGTTAATCATAATAGTGTAATCTATCATAGCCGACAATGACACAAGAAAAAAGATTATTTAGAAATGGTCCCGGTGTAATCTCTTTTGAAGATCACTTGAGCCTCTTTGAGCAGTTAGAGGAATGTGATTTCACCGAAAAATCCCGAATCAGACTGCTTCGTTCATGTTTTTCTTTCATTCTTTATTCCAATTTCTTGTGAGGAACGTTTTTTTCTTCCTTCAGAATAGTGGTTTCATTTTCATCGCCATAACTTGTTGATTTTGAATCTTAGAGTTGTAAGGGTTTCTGAAAAGGATTAAATATGACGAAAGTTCTACTTTAAAAATTACAGAAGCAAAATATTTTAATACGTGGAAGCTAAATAAAAATATATCATTATTTGGCAATATTTTTTTTAATAAAAATATATTCATAAATAAAAATTTATGTTACAAAATGTATTCATGACTGAGAGCTCTCTGTTAAATAAATATATTCTACCTCGTCTTTTTATATAAATTTATTCATAAATTAAGATCTATTTTGAAACTCGTTATATTACTCGACCTAAACCCGTAATTTTCTATTTCATACATTTCTAAACACTTACTATTTTTACCGATTTTCGCACTCATTTATATGAAGCTATAACTTAAACCCATCTTTAAAATTTAATTAATTCAAGAAATAACACAATATTGAAGGCATTTCAAGCGACATTAGTATACAGCATAATTATTAAAAAGAGTTAAAAATTGCTTTCTCTTGATAGTAATTAGCTTTCTCAAATGTAGCTCTAAGTCAAAAATATCAAATGTTATCGAATGCCAAGAATTTCAATTTAACTTTGAGGACCTGCACCAAAAAATTTTTTGAAAGGACCATGACGAGTATCAGGAGAAACGATCGTTTTAGTCATTTTCATAGTTATCTCTATATACACCATTAGACGCAGTTATTTCAAATAACTTGGACTGTATACTGGAGTACAAATGGTTTGTATGTTGAAAT
Organism: Dolomedes plantarius; assembly: GCA_907164885.2. Lineage (NCBI taxonomy): Eukaryota > Metazoa > Arthropoda > Arachnida > Araneae > Dolomedidae > Dolomedes > Dolomedes plantarius. The sequence continues at coordinate 34,990,889 of OU015494.1, read as the reverse complement.
AACATAGTAATTTACACTTTTAAAGCACTGACACATTAATTACCTATCTTTTGATTAGATATTATCTTATCTGCTTCAATTATCATATCTGGTGTAGTACTTAATAAATGTATATTCATTCTTTAGATCAAGCTAAGATATTATTTTGAATATGCTGCATAAAACTTACTCCTAATATAATACAAACGATTTCCGAAATAATTTTTAGTATCATTAATATTTCATTAAATGCAACAAAATATATAGGATATTATAAGATATGTTTTTAAGTCTGATTACTTGTCAACAATTTTGCATTCAACTGCCTTAAAATATATCAATGAATATTTTCAATCATACAGCTACATTACAGATTCTTTCATCCAGCATCTTTTTATGCTTCCTTAAAATAATGACTGCTGAAATCATTTTCTCTTATTTTGATTGTCTGTAGGGCTTAGCAAGTTACGTAGTCTGCAATGTAACCATATTTATTAAAGTTGCAATATTATAATAACAAGACCTAAGGCTGTCTGCTACTAATTTTTACATTCGACTATTATTGAAATTTAAAAATATAGCAATATGATTTTACAATGAATAGATCAAGGAAAAATACTAGCATTAATGCAATTTTTGAAGAGAGTTTTCTAAGATATGAGATTCTCTAGATCCCTTTCATTGTCAGAATGGTCTAGAGGCCTAAAAGGAGGTCTTAAATTCCAGGATTCTGAGGACATAAACCTGATCCTGAAGCCTCGCATAAATTTACCGGCACTGGGCTAACTTTGCAACATATAGTAACCGATAAAAAAGGAAATATTCGATACTAATTAACGTTCTTATATAAAATGAGAAATATTATTTAAATCAATTTTCGAGGTTTATACTGCAATTATTTCATAACGTATTACGTTTCATATCATATTTAACCATTTAATACATCAAACAGACACAAACTGGATTTTACTATACCACTTACTGTATACTGCTTAGATGGTAGTAATATGCACTGCCTGGCACTGAAAATGCCAACACCCTGAGGAAACATGCAAATAACATGAAATTTACAACATGCATTAGCGGAGGTGAGATATGCAAATGATTAGAATTTCAGCGCAGACGCACATCACGCGCACCCGTGGCGCCACTTCAAAGCACTATTTAAGGCTTGGAGATTTCAACGATTTCAAGTTCGGCAATTGTGTTTTTCTTATGGTTTTTTCAAAAAACGATCAATTATGCCTCGTCGAAAGCAAGATCATCTTTTGATCAAGTATCTGAGTTCGACAGAGGAGGATAGTGGCCTACCGAGATTGTGGATTAACTTTCAGGAAATCGTAGTCGTGTTGGACGAAACCAAACAACTGTAATGCGGATATGTGATCGTTGGATGCAGGAGGGTACGACGGACCGGCGTGTTCGATCGCATCCACCTCAGCGCACCACTTCACGTGATGACAGACAAATTGTGTGCATGACAGTGACGGATCTCTCAGTCACATCACGAACCATAGCACAGCACATGCAGTCTGTAACGCATCATCCAGTGTCTGCGCGTACCATTCGACGCCGTTTACAGCAGAGTGGTCTATCCGCAAGACGTCCATTTCTTTGTTTACCCTTGACGCAGAACCACAGACGTCTCAGCCGCCAATGGTGCGATGACAGAAGGATATGGACGGCAGAATGGAATGAAATTGTGTTTAATGACGAGTCACGCTTCTGTCTGCAACACCACGATGGTCGCATTCGAGTCTGGAGACACCGTGAAGAGAGGATGCTGAACAGCTGCGTTATGCACCGCCACACTGGTCCTGCACCGGGTATCATGGTATGGGGCGGTATTGGATATCACTCTCGCACACCTCTAGTACGCATTGCCGGTACTTTAAACAGCCAGTGCTACATCTCCGAGGTGTTTGAGCCAGTTGTCCTTCCTTACCTTCAGGGCTTGCCCACAGCCATATTTCAACAGGATAATGCGCGACCACACGTGGCACGCATTGTCCAACGTTCTTCGTTCAATTGCAGATTGAATTGCTTCCCTGGCCGCCTCGCTCTCTCGGATCTTTCGCCGATAGAAAACATGTGGTCATGTTGCTCTACGATTGACCCAGATTCCATCCCCAGCTGCCACAGCAGATCAACTTTGGCAACGTGTGGAAGCTGCTTGGTCTGCTGTACCTCACGACTCATCCAAAGTCTCTTTGAATCAATGCCAAGGGGGGTGGCAGCGGTGATCTCCTAAATGGCTGCTACTCTGGCTACTGATTGGGCAGGAACCCACTTCACAGAAGTCTATAAATTTAATCATTTGATACTTGGTCAACATGTTGTCTACAAAATAAAGTTTTGTTGTGATATCTCTTGTCTTCTTGGTGTTGCAATTTGGGTGTCCAGCAGTGTATTTACATATTCTAAAGCTATTTGAAATGTATATCTGCATATTTCAACTCTATTAATTTTATTCTTGAGTTTTGATGAATTGCAAGACATGCAAGATTATATTACTAAGATTATTCATTCGCTAAATCAAATTGGTCACAATAATTATTTCAATAAACACCAGTGGGAGTTATACTAGCTCATGCAGTCTTTTAAACAAAACGAAAAAAGAGCTTAATACCTAATATGAGTAATTATACCATATGAAAAAATATTTAAAAAATTTTAGGTCTATTACACGTATTTTTCAAACACATATGATAATACAATAGTGATCCAAGGCTGATTTTTTTTACGAATTTAGTTTTACGAATACACTAAATACAGAATTTTAAATGTGATATTCTAAACGTGAGTTTCTTTTTTTCATTCAGGTGTCGCTTCTTTCTTTCTAAATATATTTCTTTTCTAATGATTTTGCATTAGAAAAGATGGATCATACTTTTATTAAAGGTTTATTAGTTTAGATAAAAAAAATCTATTTTTCAATAGAGTTTAAGCATATTAGATTGCATGTACATTATTTAACATTATGTTTTGTATTTATAATTTTATAGTATATTTAAAATCAGGTCTAGGGGCGATATTTTCTACACGTTATCCACTTTAATGTTCTTGGTTCGCCCTAAGAGGATTATATCACCTAAGATTATTTTCTTTATCCCTAAATGGAAATTTTTAAACACGAAAGGAAATAGTTAATTCTCGAAACCGAGCTTTAAAGAATACTTTTAAACTGTGATAGATGATTTTATATGACATTTAGAGATAGTTTAGTCAAATGAGTCCATAACTTGACTCATATGCCACACATACACACATACATACACAAATCAATAAACCTAATTTAATTTCATGAAAAATTCCACGCACACATGAAATCTTAGTCAATATGCTGTAAGAAACGCATATCTCTTTCGTTATTTTTCACTGTGGGATTTTCGTCCTGTGTCAAACTGGAAGTAAACCACATTCCAAAAAGGAATCGGGGATTGAAAAAATCGCTTTTTCTAGAATGAATTTATCCGGAACATTTCAGTATGGTGAAGGATATAAGCGCTATATAACTCCGAAACTAGGATATATTTTTCTCTGCGAAAATACCAGGATAGCAAAAATTTAACATAAGAATTTTTCTCTTATGTAGGAAATTTATTATTCTCATTTGGATAAAAAAATACGGTATCAGATAAATCCTGTTAGTTTTAAAAACAATTTCGACAGTCAGACTTTAGAATGATGGCTTGCATGAAAATAGCTTTGTTATAAGCTGTAGAAAACACCAGAAACTGTAACATGTATAAAAGTTAAATTATGCTTTAAAACTTCAGGCGTCAAACATAAAAATATATATACACCACATGTAAACAGTAAAAGGATTTTTCCATTGAATTTTTTAAGTTTACTTAGGCTGAAAGATAATAAAAAATCCCCTTTTAAATCTTTTTGTGAATACGTAATAAATACGTTTTGGTAATTATAACTTTGATATATAAATGTGATTCAGGATTAATATTCTATTTTCAATTTGTATTTCCACTTCTTTGCTTTATCTCTTAATAAAACACTGATAGTATTGAATCAAACAACAAAAAAATCTAAATATGTTTATAAACTCTTGTAGGAAAATTTCTGTTTATTGCAGAAAGGATATTTTTGCAGATCTTTTCTAATAAATATTTTGTTGAAAGGCTGGGATAAAATATTGTAAACTGTATCTCACTGATGTTGGGAAAGTGTAGAAAACGAATGTTTAAACACATAATCTGGCTATCTAGTTATCAAAACTGAACTGACCGATATCTAATGGGAAGTTACCTCCCAAGATAGTAAAGATAAGTATTATAAACTGTAAATTTAGAATGGAGTTTATTTACTTTCGACCTTCAGATTTCTACTAATGAATATTTATAAACTAGTAACTTAAGATTTTACTAAAATTTTATGTAGAACGATGACAAAGGTAATAAGAGCTTCAACATAATATGAGGTAAATATTGTGATATATAACTAAAATTAACATTTAGCTACAGCTACGTAGGAGGATTTAAAATGCTGAACTGTAATAGCTATTATTAACAATTTTTAATATATACTCTACACTGTTATTACTCTACAATATTGTCTAAAGGATATTAAATTTGTATAAGCCATTTACTACACATATAAAAATAAGCTCAAGAAAGAAGTGGAAATATGTTGAAGAAAATTTTGTTTTTTTTAAATTTATTTCAAAGTTTCTTTGCAAGATTCGTGAATTCGTTAACTTACTTTTTCTATTTTTGGAAAATACAGACAAAATCATATAAAAATAGTAACTTTTTAATTGAGTGTTACAAATTTGCTTTATTGTATACACAAAAAATTTATTTTAATGTAGATGAAATTCTAAACCAACAATTTTAACAGCATGTTATTGGTGGTAATACTAACAAATCCAATAGATGTTCTCTGCTAAAATAGTTTTAAAGATAACTTCTTACCTTTAGGTCGGTAAGAAAGCGCTTGCATTCATGACCATTGAAATGCATGATAAAATTTGTTCGGCGAAATGTTTCAAACAGATATGTCCCCCTATATAACGAAGTATTTATTTATTCGGAATCGCGACAGTGGAAATTCTTCTGCATAATTTTTCATACTAAGAATTTATTGTATTTTATTTCTGCTGTATAGGGAACACGAAAGTGCCATTAAATGCTTGAAATAGATCCAGTAATACAGCATAATATTTTCGATGTGATCACAATGTCAAAACGTCTTGTGATTATCTCAAAGTATCTTTACCGACATAATTTCTAGGACTTTTTCCAGGTACTTGCTGAACGTCAGATAAATTATTTCTCTGAGGTTGTCCTTGGATGCCCGATGGCATAGTGGTTAAAAGCGTCAAGCTGCCACACCACAGTTCCCGTGAAATTGGGGAGAAAATCCTACAAACTCCTCTTGAATGAGCACCATAAGTGCCATTAAATGCTTGAATTAGATCCAGTAATACAGCATAATATTTTCGAGGTGATCACAATGTCAAAACGTCTTTTGATTATCTCAAAGTATCTTTATCGACATAATTTCTTGGACTTTTTCCAGGTACTTGCTGAACGTCAGAGAAATCATTTCTCTGAGGTTGTCCTTGGATGCCCGATGGCATAGTGGTTAAAAGAGTCAAGCTGCCACACCACAGTTCCAGTGTTCAATCCTCCGACTGGACAAGGTCGACTCAGACTTTCATGCCTTGAGTGGGTGGATAAAATGAGGACCAAGCATGCTTGGGAACTAAACTTTGGGGGTCCCGCGTCAGGTTGACTACCTGACCGAGACGTATGAAACCCCAAGCCGACGGTCGAGAAAGCGGAGATGGGGTCCACATTAGAATGTTTTGCCCGTGACTTTTATTATTTTAGAGGTATCCATGGAATGGAAGAGAGTCGAGCCATCTACTGTCCAGTAGGGTGGAAGGAAAAAAAATTGGGAATTTCAATATGCTCTAGTTTTCAGAAGTTGCCTTTTGGGATTAGAACAAAGAACGTAAAAGTTTATTGCTCTACTAAAATATTTTTAAGTGCCTCAAAGGACTTCAAAATGGATATTTTTATGAAACAGTGATAATATTTGTAATTTTTTAAATTTATTTTACAGTAAATTAAAATAATATAATATTTTTTGTAAAAAATATGATATTTTTACAGAACACTTACATATTATAAGTATTTATAATTTTTAGGTTCCATACGAACAACTGATTTTGTAGAAATTCGCGATTTTCATCATATTAATTTTCAGTAGCATATTCTTGTAATTCACATTGGAATGAAGAAAAACAATTCTAATTAACAGACCTAGTTAAAATAAACAAATCCCACTTATTTAGAAAAATATTAATGTAACGCCTTTAAAGGCCACAAACGTTATTTTGAACAGACATTCGTGTTTTTTAAAAGTCCATACTAATCACACATGGTTTCTGATTTCACTGACACTTTGAATTGTTTTTTGTTTCAAATTTGGCATTACCTTGTGAGAATGTATTTTGTTTTTATGAATGCATCTATACATAAGTGCCCCGAACGGACAAGGATTACTTGGCAACTAATTTAACAATCCTTTCTACTTCTTCTGTATGACATGGAAAATTATTGAAGTCAATAGTTGACTCTCGTGATCAGATTCTTTTGCTTCCTTTATAAACTGCTCAATTTGTCATCAGAAATATGCCTCGTCATACGAGCTTCTGTTATTTTAACCTTCCGACTACTTGGCAGGTTCATTGGACCCGACAGCTTGGATTACGCCAGATTCTAAAAGCAAGGGCTGAAATTGAAGGAGGCATCAAAAAGTTTTTAATTCAACGTATACATTTTGATGCCAAGAATTATATTGATATGATCAAGTGGAATGATGTTAAAGTAACAGAACCTCCTCTGACGAGGCATATTTCTGGTGACAAACTAAAGCACCTTATAAGGAAGCAAAAGAATCTGATCACGAGAGTCAACGTATGACTATACTAATTTTCCACGTAACACACAAGCAGTAAAAAAACGATTGTTAAATTAGTTATCGAGTCAAACTTTGTCCGTTCGTGGCACTTCTGGAAGAGATGCATAGAAAAACAAAAATACCTTCTCAAAAAGATAAGGCCGAAATTGAAATACAAATCAATGTGTCAGTGAAAAAAGTAATGGAAACCATGTGTGATTACTTAGAACTTTTGAAAAACACGATATTTAAAAAAAAAAAACAATTGTGTATTTAAACTAAGGTCCGTCTAATTAGAATTTTCTTCTTCATTCCAATGTGTATTATGAGATTATGCTACTGTAAAATTAATATGATGAAAATCGTGAAATTCTACAAAATCAGTGTTTCGTAATGGCATTTAAAAATTATGAATACGTAGAATATGTAAGTTTCCTGTAAAATACATATTTTGAATATTTTATTTACAAAACTATATATTATTATTTTAATATTCTATAAAAGAATTTTTAAATATACAAATTTTATCACTTTTTCATAAAAATATCCATTTTGCAGCCCTTTGCTGTAATTGAAAATACTTTAGTAGAGCAATAAACGTTTACCTAATTTTAAATTCCTAAAATTATGTAACGTTGTTCTAATTAGGTAAAAGTTGTTCTAATTTTTAAAAGCCAACTTTTGAAAACTTGAGCACGTTGAAATTTAAAAAAAAAGGTTTTTTCGTTCCACCCTACTGTCCAGCAGTGATGAATATTTCGACACCTTACTAACATCTGTGATTAACGTCACCTTTTAGACATTAAACAGATATCTAGGGAATATTGGAACTGATATGGGCTCAGGAAGTTCTTTCGAGGATAACAATAATGAAGCGTCTAAAATACCATCTAATTTGCTCAATATCTGACATAAAAAATGCAAAGTTTTCCGGATGCATTGGAGACTTGTTTTCCAGTGTAGGTTGTGATGTCCCACTTATCTCAAGTGAAATGTTGTAGAATTTATTAATCAAGTTTTATAACACTCTGAATATTGCGTCCAGCAGAAGCATTACGTTTAAAATATTTTTAGGCAAGAAATAAAGTAGTTTGGAATCATATTTCATTGGCATAATTATGGTTGTTTTGAATTCTATTGGCAACAAATCTGATCTCAAAAATACACCACAAGATAAACAAATCATGTTTAGTATAGATAGTGATTATATACTATAAATGTGACGTATATAAGTCACAGGGAGTATAGGGCCACATGGGTGTAGTAGCAATATCTTACTGACGGAAAGTGGCAGATATTCTTTACATGAGAATACAGAGGCTGTTCACACATTTTTTAGACGATGTATATTGTATTCACAAAACTAAATTACATAAAATTCTCGTGTTTTAAATGTTCTATTTGACATCCCTTATTCTGAACTATCTTTCGACACCGCAATTTCCAGGATAATAATGCCTTTTGAAGTGTCAGAAGAGGTATTCTATCCCTTTCCTCCTGAACAGCTTTCCAGAGTCCTGTAAGGGTTTTGGGACGACGTTTGGATAATGCAGATTTTAAAAGTTCGAAAGCTCAAAAATTCATAGGTGATACATCGGAAGATTTTGTAGGGATATCAGTGAAGGGTATGGCCTTGATACCAGTTTTTTGTTCCATTTCTTTTAGGAAATTTACAGTGGATTTTGATGTGTGACTGCTAGCTTTGTCCTGATGGAGTCTCACAGATTGATGGCACTGTGGGTAAAGCGATGTTATTTCATTCAGAAAAATTGGCGATAAAATATGTTCCTGATAGTATTTGGAGATAATCTTGACATTTTTTCCTCTCTCTTTATTTTTAACTTGCCATTATAAGGAAAAACAGCAACAATCATGAATCTCTTAGAAAAACTTTCTTTCGATTCTTTGATCCATGTACTAAAATTTTTTTCTCCCCTTTTATGATAATAAATGGGTCTTTTTTTTGTTGCAATCATTTAAATACACCCATAATTCATCTATCGTGACCATTGTTTTCCATTTTCTTTGGATAAGGTTTCTCATATAGAATTCTGGCAGCGTGGTCTGCGTTCAAGCGATATGATTTGGAAGAAGACGATGCACATTGCGTTTTTTTTCGCTTCTTAGATTTTAAATCAACGTTTATCATTTTGGTTTACAGTGGACAAAGTGTATTTTAATGATTTTGCAACTGTCCTTTGACTAGGGGATTTTCTTTAACATTAAACAACGTACCCTTTGCAATAGTCGAAGATGTCCGTTTTTTCCTTGGATACTTGTTTGGAATTTTTGTCCCACTTGAGGCACCAATTTGACGTTTTTTTTCCTTTCTTGTTGAAGATATTACCTATCGACGCTTTAGATATCACAAAACCATGACTCTCGCATCGTTTTTGGATAACGGAGTATGCATATTTCTCTTCGGAAAGAGCATAAATGTAGGCCTTCGAACCACTGCTTTTTAAAACGCCATTTTGAATAAAAAACAAAACTTTCAAGCCGCAGACGATAATTTTGACTTTTGAAAACATAGTACAATTGCAATATTCTTTTGCAGCAAACGATTTTTTTATTATCGCTTACCAAAATCGTCTAAAAAATGTGCGAACAGCCTCTGTAGCTATTAAGGCTTCAGATTCTACCTATGAGTGTAAAGAGCATTGTGAAAAGAAACAGTATTGCATGCTATAGTGGTTGTGTGAAGTCAGGCGACGCCATTCATATTGCGTAAGCGTTTTTTTTAGCAGATCAGTTTGACGCGCCTGCACATAGAGTTCAAGAGTGCAAAGAGGTAGAGGGAGAGACAGTCCTACGTAGGCAGTGGGAAGCGAGGAGGTCTTCTGGAGCCTGCCTCGGAAGTTGTTTAAGAAGGGTAGTAGCCATTTAAAGTGGCTTTATAGGATTTCGTTCGTGGCGTATATATGTTTTTTTTTGTGGGTGTTAGTGTCATATATGTATGTATAATCAAGCAATGTCAAGTGTTAAAATCGTCTTGTAATAAACTTGTTGTTGTGTGAACATTGGAGGTGATAATTTGCTACGCGGTGTGATTGTTCAGCGTTTGGATTTATGACACGCTCTCTGTCTCGAGAACCAGAGCTTTAAAAGGTAGGAAGCCTTTTGTTCTTTAGTGAAACTGTGAATGATTAAATTAGGTATTAAGAAGATGAAAAATATTTCTGATATGTGTTGATGTTAGAGTAGAAAGAAAATATTAGTGATTGATGAGTTGAAATAAATTTTAGTAAAGAGTTTTATTAAAATATGACCAGTATATAAATTGTAGAGAGTGAGGATTTAAAATAAATAAAATATGTTTAACATAAAGGGTTTTAAAAGAAAGAAGATTTGGTTTTGGTTGCCAAAGAACTAGGACAGAATGTGGAGGAACACCACAGACTAGTAGATTTAAAAACTCTTATAGAAGCTAGTAAGCCATATGAGGAAGATTTCGAATTTGTAAAACAATTTCTGATATCGACAGTTAATGAACGCATAGAAAAAGAGAAAAGAGAAAAGAGACTCAGAATTAGTTGAAATTGAAAGGGAACGAGCACGAATAGAAAAGAGAAAAAAGACGCGGAGTTACTTAAAATTGAAAGGGAACGATTTAAAGAAGAGCAAGATACGTTGCTCCAACTTGAAAAAAACAAAATTAGAAGTAGCTAAAGCACAGTTAGAGATATCTAGAATTCAAGCTGAAGGTAGGAGTTTGAAAACAGGTGGGGATGGACTTAGCGGGAATTCCAATTCGTTAAGCGGGAATTCTAATTAAGGAGAAGTTAGAGGCGCTAATAAAGAGTGTTAGGACTTTAACTCTTGCGGTGCTGACTAAACCAGAGTCGTGGAATTTATTTTTTTCGTCTCTCGAAAAAGCATTCGAAATGAAAAAGGTCGCGGAAGACATGAAGGTTGAGATATTATTTAATTTGTTGGGGGAACGAGCGTCGCATTTGTTAGTTTAAGTAAACGCGGAAGATATGAAAGATTATCAGAAAGTGAAAGCTATAATCTTAAAAGAATTTCAACCGACACCCGAAGCGTATTTAAATCATTTCTTGTCGGCGAAAAGAGCGAGAAATGAGAACCATATACAATTTGCAAGTAGATTAAGGGCAAATTGGGATTTTTATTGCGAACTGAGGTAGGTGACAGACATTGAAACGCTGAACCAGTTGATAGTTAGTGATAGATTATTGAGTACATTAGACTCTGAAACGCGAAGTTATATTAAGATTAAACAGCTAAATACTTGGAAAAACCGAGGGAAATTGCCGAACTTTGTGACAATTGGTTTACCTCTAAGGGTAGATCCTTTTCGGAATTATATGACAAACCAACGAAATTTTGTAATCAGAATGAAACGGGATTTGGGAATCAAAGTAGCGGGAAATGCGTACCCCCTCATATGAGAAGTAACTATAATGAAAGAAATATAAATTCAAAAGAATGCAAACTTTGTAAACGCGTAGTTCATTTGCGATTTTGTCCCAATAATAGAGAAAGAGTAAAACGGGAGCTGCACAACATCAAACGAAAAAGGATTCGGCGACAGGGAAAAGCAATCAGGGTGATAAACTAATTGCACAAGTTAAAACCGCGTATTTCGATAGTAATGCATTCGATAGTCAACCATTGCAGTACGTGTACATTTGGTTAGGGGGAAAGCAAATTAAAGCATTAGTTGATAGTGCGGCAGAAATGCCAATAATTAATTCGAACCAGATACCGCAAAATTTTCAAAATGAGGACAGTTCTAAAATTCAGTTGATATCTGCATTTGGAGACAAAGTTGTGGCGGATTTAAAAACGTTGCCGATATCATTAAAATTTAATACTCCCAATTTTTCACATGGTCATGTTGACGTCTTATTTTCAATTACAGATAGACTTGTAGTTCCTTGTATAATCACCCCAGTGATTTATGAAGTGCTTCAGTCAGCGTTAGAGAAAGAAGGGGGAGCGACAAGGGGTATCCACATGGATTTAACTGCGCAAGAGAATTGTAAACAAGAAGTTGGTCACACGGAAACATCGGGGGAGGAAATGCTGAGTTAGGAAGGGAAGACGCGAAATGTGAGGGTGTGTTTATACAAAATACGGTACAGAGTGGAGAGGAGAAATTGATAGTTAGCTGCGTTCAAAGTGAACATGAGGCAGAAAGGGAAACAAATGTAGGTCAATTGTCGGACGCTAGTATTTTCAAGAAAGAGCAGAGAAAGTGTGATACATTACGCGAATCTTTTAAAGATGCAGAGTAAAACAAAAATGGGTATTTTGTAAAGGATTCTTTAGTGTATCATAAAGAAAAGGTTTCGGGGGAAAATGTTTGTCAGCTAGTAGTTCCAAAGGTCAGGAGAGGGCAAATTCTAAAATTAGCGCATGAGTCAATTTTTGCTAATCATTTAGGAATGGAAAAGACAAAAGAGAGGGTCCGGTACTCATTTTTTTGGCCGAATATGTCGCGCGATATTGAAGAGTATTGTAGATCTTATGAAGCGTGCCAGTTACGGAGTAGGGAGAGGGCAAGTGATCGAATACCTATAACTCCACTTCAAAGACCACAATTTCCGTTTGAGCAATAACAGTTGATTTAATTGGTCCTATAGAAAGTCCATCAGCGCGAAGGCACAAATATGTGTTATGTTTGGTTGATCCACATTCTAGGTGGCCGGAGGCGATTCCATTGAGAACGATTACAGCTAAAGCAACATGCGACGCATTGCTAGAAATATTTATGAGAACGGGGATACCTAGGGTTATCGCAAGCGACCAAGATACTAACTTTATATCAAAATTAACTCAAGAGTTTCATGCAAGGTTAGGCGCCACTCCTAGATTTGCAACACCGGGACATCCACAAAGTTCAGGATTAGTGGAACGGTATAATCAAGTTTTAAAGCGCATGTTACACCATATCATACGAAGCGACCCTAAAAATTGGGATAAACATATTCCAAATATGTTATTTGCATATAGAGAGATCCCGAATTCCACTACCGGCGTGTCACCGTTTAAATTACTATATGGGAGAGAAGCAAGAGGACCACTGGCGGTATTGAAATCTTCGTGGGCAGGCGAAATTCCCCTTCCTATTAATATTGGTAAGAACACAATTGAGTATCTGCAGGAGCTAAAAATAAATTTAGAAAAGGCCGCGGAGGAGGCATCAATAGTTGCTGAGGTTAAACAAGGCGCGTACAAAAAATATGCCAACCGACGGGCAGTGTATAAGAATTCCGAACAGGGGATCAAGTATATCTTTTGATTCCAGATTCAAATAATAAATTATATGCTAGATGGACGGGACTCGCAGAAATAGTAGCTCGCTGTAGTACCGACTCATACAAAGTTAAATTGGCAAATGGGAACATTAAAACAGCTCACGTAAATAAAATTAGGAAATTTATATCTAGAGTACAAGCTGTGGGGGTTATATTTGAAAATGAACAGGAATTAGGGGAAGTCCATCCCACGCCTAGTAGAAAGAATGAAGCAAACTTCTGTAGTGTAGATGAGGTGAATTTAAGCCATTTAGATGAAATTCAAAGGAAAAAAATCGAGAATTTGTTGAGGAAGTATAGAGCATTATTTTTAAATAAAGTACAAATTGCAAAAGTAGGAGAACACAAGATACGACTAATTGAAACAGAAAGAAAGAAGCCTTATATATATAGAATTCCAGAAGCATTAAAGTCTCAGGTAGATAAACAAGTTGATGAACTTTTGTCATTAGGACTTATAGAAGAGTGTGATGCAGAAATATCGTATCCAGCAGTGTGCGTTAGGAAAAAATATGGAGCTCTCCGTCTATGTGTCGATTTTAGAGAGTTAAATACGGTCACGAAACCAGATGATTTTCCGATGGAAAATCAAACAGAACTATTGTTTTGCATTGCCAGAGCAAATGTGATTTCTACCATTGATTTGCTCAAGGGGTATTGGGCAATATCTTTGGAAAGGGAAAGTCAAGATTTAGCATGTTTTAAAACACATAGAGCGCAATATAGATTCAAAGTCATGCCATTTGGTTTGCGTAATGCCGCAGTCACATTTCAACGAGTGATGAACCAGGCACTTTCTAAGTACAGAGATTTTTCGCGAGCATATATTGATGATATAGCAGTTTATTCATCGAACTTTGAGGAACATTTAGGACATCTCGACAACATATTTAATAAATTGGCAGAACTGAACTTTTCAGTCAATCTGAAGAAATGCTCTTTTGCGAAATCTCACATAAAATATCTTGGACACATCATTGGATCCGGCAGTCACCAGACCGATCCAGAGAAAGTAGGAGCCATTCAAAAATTGGCCAGACCTCATACAAAAAGGCAGTTAAAAACCTTTTTGGGACTATGTAATTATTATCGTGATTACGTTCTTCGTTATGCAGAGACAGCGTATTGTCTAACCGAACTGACGAAAAAGAATGCACCAGAAGAGATGATGTGGACAGAAGAACACGACGAAGCGTTCCACAAATTAAAAAAGTGTCTTGTTGAGGCACCTAGTTTGAATACCCCAGTTATTGGACAATCTTTTGTTATACATTGTGATGCATCTTCAACAGGTATCGGGGCGTGTCTATCTCAGAAAAGAGAAGGAGCATTACATCCAATCAGTTATGCGAGCCAGAAACTGTCCAAAGCACAGCAGGCTTGGCCAACTATTGAAAGAGAGGCGTATGCTGTTATTTGGAGCCTGAAGAAATTCGAGACATGGATCTTCGGATCACCCGTGGAACTGATAACGGACCATAATCCATTGACTTTTATCAGGAAGAATGCCCCACAATCGTCTAAATTGCAAAGATGGGCCCTTGCTTTACAGAAGTACAACATTTCTATTACTCATTGCCCGGGAGCCAAGCTGAATAATGCGGATGCATTATCGAGATTAGAGACGATTGATCCAGCAGTGTAAGCAGACTGAAAAACGAGGACTCAAAAACTTTTAGTGTTTATTTTACTAACAGTATTATATTGATTTGATTTTCTTGTTATTACAATTGTATATTATATTTTCGTATTGTAATTGTATTAGTCTGTAATGTTATTCTTGTATTTTTTAGAGTAAGAGCAGGATAGAAGGTTAGAAGTTCGAGCTAATAGACTTAAGGAGTCTTAAGTATTTTATGTAGCTGATATCTTTCTTTTCTTCACTGTTTAATCATGTAAGAGTGAGAGGAAAATTTTGGTAACGCCACCAGAATTAAATTTCATATTGTAGATAGAAGTAAAACCCTATCTTCAATCTTGGATGGGGGATGTGATGTCAGGCGACGCCATTCGTATTGCTTAAGGCGTTTTTTTTAGCAGATCAGCTGACGCGCCTGCACATAGAGTTCAAAGTGCAAAGAAGGGTAGAGGGAGAGAGAGTCCTGTGTAGGCAGTGGGGAAGCGAGGAGGTCTTGTGGAGTCTGCCTCGGAAGTTGTTTAAGAAGGGTAGTAGCCATTTAAATTGGCTTTATAGGATTTCGTTCGTGGCGTTATATATGTTTTTTTGGTGGGTGTCACATGTCATATATGTATGTATAATCAAGCAATGTCAAGTGTTAAAATCGTCTTGTAATAAACTTGTTGTTGTGTGAACATTGGAGGTGATAATTTGCTACGCGGTGTGATTGTTCAGCGTTTGGATGTATGACAGGTTGCTTTTCGGCCTTAATAACGTGGATTAACATGCATCTTTAATATTATACTGACTACGATGTTTAAAACGATGATTTACTTTTTCGATACATCAGATTGAATTTTTATTTATCAAGTAATATCATTCCTTGTTATTCAGACCTCCAGTGTTTTCTTTCTTCACAGTACTGTACTCTTCCATTTTAACAGTTAAGGTCAGTCCAAAACTAATACTTCAAGTGATGAAAGCATAGAAAAAAATTTATCGAAAACAATTTCCATCTCTAACTCTATTTAAGTTGTTGGGAAATAACTTTCAGCGAGCATCATTTGATAAGAATGATAATTCTATAGAATTACCCTTTTTTTTAATTTGTCACCGAATTTCTCAGAAATTAGCAACTGAAAAACGGTCAAGATTCCGCCTTTGCTCGCTTTGCTCTAGAAAGGACAAATGTTCGAGAACTAGGTAATCTTGAAAGACTCTCGTATACTGTTCTGGCCTTGGGCGTGTAGAACTGGTTGAATGCTAACTAGTATTATCTCAAGTCCTCACATAATTTTTTATCATAATTTTAAATATATATATATATGTATTATATATAAATTAATGTCTTATGTATATGTGTGTGTCTGTGGAGTTCAAGCGTTAGTAAAATGTGCTTTATTGTTTATTCGAAAGTATTATATATAGATATGTTTTCATGAATCTATAAATACCACATAAAATTTAAATTATAAATGGAGAATTGAAAATGTCAAAAATAAATTATTATTTTTCTAAAGTTTAGCTGTGCATTTACATTGGATTTAATGGGATAAATGCAAGATCTTAAAATTCATAAATCCGTCGATAAGTTTTTTTCTAAATTTATCTTTAAAAATATACAAACAATAACTGAGCAGTTTTTGTAAAGTTTTCTAAATTGTTTACTTGTTTACAATTGTAATATTTTAAGGTTTAAGTGCCTATATTAATTCCTATAAAGTTAGAGTGCTTTTTTTTCTTTCGTTAAATTTATTTATTTATTTATATTTTTCATCCATCCCTAACTCTGCTACGTAAGCACAAAGTTTAAGAAAAACGAAAAGATCCAACATTGTCCTTGCAACTTTTTTTAAAGACAAACTACTAGCTAAAGAATAAACATAAACCCTGAATGCTAAGTTCTTCCAGAAAAGAAAATATTCGTATACAGGCCTCTGATTAGGAAAAGAGTTTCAACTTGAGGACGTTCATCCAACTGGAATGATGAGTACCGTTTCTCTTTAGTAAACGGAGAAGGAATTCTTTAAATATTCATTGGTTCATCGCACCAGTAGACCAGCCGCTAATAACTTGGAGTCTCATCTACAATGCAAACAGTTGCCCTAGTAGAAAGCAGGAAGTCACACACAAGCAGTTAAATAGAAAAGGGCAGATAGAAAGATCTTGAGGTAATCTGCGCTATACAGTTCACTAGAAATTGGAAAAGGGGGAGTAAAAAAACAGCTGCTTTAAAATCTGTAAAATAAAAATTCTAGTATCTAAATGAGTTCAAAGTTCAGTTTTAGATTACTCGTTATCTATTAAAACATAGAATCTGGAAGCAGTTGAAACTTATTTTTTTACATGAAATATTTTTATCAGTTATTATATCAGTTGTTAGTTTTCATTTTATGTAACAAAATTTAGGTGGGGGTACTTATTTTATTTTATTTTGAACTATTTATCATATATTACATCACAACAAAAATTGAAAGCTTTTTTTTTCCTTTTAAACCTCTGTATAGAATGTTTAATTTTTTAAGTTAATAATTTAAGTGTCAGCAACTAAGGTGGGAGAATTTTTTCGGTGTTTTAGACAACTACAAACTGAACTTGTAAGAGATTATTAAACACATATTCTACTGTGTTACACTGCATGTAAATGTGCATTATGCAAATTAATCCGTTCACTGCTATATAAATGCTGTACATGTATCAATTTTCATGCATCACATATACTGTTATTCCCCTCTCTCGTTTTCTGTGTATAGTAGAGGGTCTATACTATTTGTTTTGAAATTTTTAACTGATAATGCATACAATACTTATTATGAGTTAAAAACTGTAAAATTTGCACGGCGTAGTTTTTTACGCTTTTATGTTAAATATGGTAAAAACATATTAATAAGACAGGTTTACTTAATTTATGTCCAAGATACTTAGAGAAGTTTATAATTAAGAAATGTTTAGAAGAGTTATTCGCAACTTCCCACTGTTACAGGGTGCTGTCTCCCGGGAAATGGGAGTGTCGACAGTACTTTCCATAAATAATTTAAAAAATTCAATTATTTTTCAAGTTACACACACTTCAAAAATCATCTGTAAGATGCCTGAGATTTTACTTTTTATGCATTTAAAAAAATGTTGCCTGTTCATAGAAATCAAAAACAAAAGAGATTTTAATTTGAATGAAAATTGATGATGACCCTTCCACTTATTTGCCGTTGTTTCAAATCGGATAGGATGGCTTAGGTATCTAATTTGGAGCACCTGTTTTCACCTGAACAGATGAAACCTCCCCCATTTCATGTGGCCTTATCTGGATCATCTTGCAGGAACCTATTAGAAAGAAGTAGAATATAAGTTTAAATCGGTTCAAAAATATCCGTTTAAATTCACGGAAAAAAAGTAAAAAATTATAACTTAATGAGAAACAAGGAAAATGAAATCTTAAAGCAGAATCTAGCTCTGCAACATTTGCAAGTAATTTTTTCGTACATAATACTTCAAAAGACCTATTTAATGTAACTACATTCCTTTTATTTTTATATGGATAACTAAAAAGCTATACATATAGTATATATATACTAAAATATTATCTATGCTAAATGATAGACATACACATGGTAAAATTTCAGGGATAAATATATACAAAATTATGCATAGAGTAAAGATAACTTACTACTTTAGAGGTAATAGATATGAAAGGTAATGGATGTCCCATGCATTATTTAGCAAACATACTATGAAATAAATCTTAAGGAAATTAAGTTGTTTGAGTTCATAAAAATTAGAAATGGAGACTTTCTAGATCAACTGGTTAATAGCACAATTGAATGACGCTATAGATAAATTAAGTTTTCTTATTTGGATGAAAATGTGTGTGAACCTGGTTGTGGACATTGATAGCCTAGTAATTATTTCAACAGTTTAGGAATGCGTGTGTGCTATATCTGTGAGCAAAATTAAGCGACAGAATTTCGTTGGAAATATGGATAACTGGAATGTATTGTATGTTAGTTTATTCATAACGCTGGCTAATTTTACCCTGTATTAAAAACTTACTCCCTAGATGATAAAACATCAGTTTATTATGACGTAATTAATAGTTCTCTAATAATAAATAAATATAGGTATTCGACTGCTTTAAAAATTAAGAATTATATGATTCCAAATATGTACTCTTATTTGAAGAAATTCCCTTAAAAAATAGATAAAATAACTAATGATTTTTTTTTATAAAACAAAATTAATCATGCATAAAAAATTTCAATTTTATAATTTCTCTTTACTCTCAGAAAGATTTAAAATGTTAAGAAATATTTTTTTAAATTTATATTACTGAAAGGACTTAATTGTAAAAGTTACTGGTATTAAAGTTATTGAAAATTACTAAAGGATTCTTTTAATAGAAGATTAGAAGCATCTGTCCAGAAAAAGAAAACAAAAATTAAATATGATTCTTTTAAACATATTTCTTTAAAGCGTTTATGTGTAAAGCAGAAATTATTTTAATAAATTCCTTTACATGTTGGCCTGCTGGGGATTAAAATATCAGAACCGTTTGGTAAGGACGATAGTTATAAAATACTTCTATGTTCTGGCATCCTTGAATTTTAGAGAAGAGATTCCAGAATAAAGAACCGTTCTACTGAGGATGGAGAGTTTCAATTACCGATTGGTATGATTATAAGCATCCCGGTGCTATATAAAATTTTACTAAGCAGCAGAAGAGTAGAGACTGTGTTGTGTAAGTTGCGAAGTTGCAACTTGAGTCAATGATGACAGTCGGATTGCGAAGTTTTCCTTCCTGCTCGATGACCAGATCCACCCAAATCTCAACAATCTTGCATACTTTCCTGTATCGGCTGATTATGGAACCGAATTCTTTTTCATCTCAAGGTAGTTCTTTTGGGTCTGAGGAATCATAGTCTCACAGACTTCGTTTAATATTGCTGTTAGACCTAGAGAGATAAGTAACAGCAACAATCACAAAGACTGGTTTACTTCCAAATAGAAATCTGGTTCCTGACAAATTCGTCAAGAAAAACTTCATATTAAATGAGATTTATATCATGGAAATTTTAAGATTCTATTAGTGGCTCCAGGTGCAGGCTTAAAGTTTTGGAAATAATAAAGAAGCACAGCCGAGCTCGACCATCATATTTCCTTACATCGCCTGAATTTTAGCCTTTTATGCAAACATTCTAAAAGGAAGTGTTCGTACGACTTTGATCCTGAAACAAGTCTCTAGAACTACTTCTATAGAAGTGTATGGATATAATTTAGAATTTCTAAAAATAGAGAATTATCTTACAATAGTCTTAAAAAAACTTTAGGAGCAATAAAGGTTAGGAAATGTTATAATGTGAATTCTAGTTCTGTTTATATACGTAGCATTTCAAGTCTTTGGTCAATCTGAGGCAGTAACAAATTGCCATTCTTCTGTATCAGAGATCTCAGTATGTTCTGTAAAATGTTTAGCAACCACTCTAGAGACGAATTTCAATTAATAAATTAATGGGTAGTTTCGATAAATACAATATTAACGTTTTAGTAAAAAGGGACGCGACCTATTCGATGAAATTAATATATGGAATAATGTTTCTTGGCTAAATTACTTTCACATATCTGTCATAAATTACACAGCATTTGAGACTGCTCTAAAAATTTCTTTTTAAAACAGAGTTAATAAAATTTGAAGACCACAAGATATATGTTCGGATAGTACTAAAGAGTTTGAATACAAAACTAGTTAATGACTCCTGATTCAGGTATCGATGCTGGATCGTGCTTCTCCACACTCTGGGTCACTTTTAAGTACTTAACGACATAGATCTATTGTCGAAATTGTAAGAAAATAGATACACCCATGTTTTAATAGATCAACCTCGTTGTAAAAATAGAAATTTTTGTAGTTTGATCCTCGGAAAAACTTTTACCATTAAATTCTAATTGCGAATATTATAATAATCTTGCTATTCATTTATTCATTTAAATGGCACAAATCATATTTAAATGGCACAAATCGTATTTATTTTATATCTAAATTTATCAGTTTACAGCTTGCTAATTTATATTTCACAAAATGGAGTAAGTCAGAATAATACGTTGTTCCACCGATTAGGTATGCGACTAACGTAGTACCTGAAGACAGTCGTTTCCTCGGCGCAACATACTCCCACCTTTGTACAAAGTAACAAGTTAGTTTAGGACAAGTGGAGTAACAGGAGCTAGCTCCACATGGCGAAAGTCGAGGCCCCAAGTTCATTGTCACTCTTACCTCGGGCCATCGCTCGGTTTCCAGCCGGATTGCGTGTAAGTGGTGACAAGCCGAATAGCCTTGATGGTGATACACTGACTCTTCAGAGGATCCACTCCCCCATGAAACTCACAGTCGCGTTCTCCGTTACCAAACACCTTTATCCTCACAAAGGACCTCGGCGCCCTGGAAGCAAGCCACACAAACCCGACCTCACAAAATGGAGTAACTTAATTTTTGGTCGTATCTTATAGAATATGAGACAGATGATAAAAATTTAAATGTTAATGTAAATCTTTGAGAAACAATGACTCCTAAATTAACGTTTGGGGAGAGTGCTCCGACGTGTGCTCACTGTAAATTCGTTTTGACTGTCCTTCATATTTTATCTTCATGAAATAATTTTAAAAAACTTCCATGTAAAATATTTTAACTAGTCATCTCCAACTTTATCTCATTTAATAGGTGAACATCCGCAACCTGTGCTGTTCACTTTCATCCATCATATCGGTTTTTACCAGTTAATTTAATGTTTTTTATGTAAAACTGTTTTTATCTTGTTTATACTTCAAATTTTATACATTATCTGTGGTTTTATATGTGGTCTTTCTGTACTTCGATTGTTTTTGTTTTTATCACTTCTCTTCATATATATATATATATATATATATATATATATATATATATATATATATATATATATATATATATATATATTTATGAGCGTTTTTATGGATTTTTGGCCCCAAAAAAACTTATTTGGACATTTGTTCTCGTTTTACCTTGTGTTTGGAGCAGCTTTTCCTCTCTGGAACTTGTGACAATAAATCCTAACAAACCAACCAACCTAAATTAACAACTAAAAACTGAAATACTATTTATAAGTGTATTTAGAAAATTTTGAAAAATATATACTTATTTCTACAATTTTATTACTGTGATACTCTTAGTAAAGAATGTTTTAAAATACACCGTTGTCTCGTCATAGGTCGCACATTCACTTCAGGCAAAAAGAAGATGTGTAGACTTATATACCATAACAATAACTTTTTTTAGTGATGGACAACTCATCCAGAAATACTAAAAAAACTGCAATTAACGAAAGCGTTACTTTTTCATATTAACGGACACTAAGTATTCTGTAATACCTACAAATTGCAATTTTGAATAATTTGCATACATTGCAATTATTTTTTATAAAACACATTTCGGCCTCCCATGAGGTTTGCACGTATAATTTTTGTTTCCTCTTTTTAGTCGCAAACGAAAGGGTGACAATTTCTCCCTACCACGTAATCCAATTACAAAGCAGTTTTACATAAAAAAAAAATCTAGTAGTAGTATTACTAGTCTATTAATGTCTGAAAACATTTACTTCAGCAAAGTAAGAAGTATCATGGGGGATGCGAGGACAATCTTTTAAAAGAAAAAAAATCATTCATAGTTCCTAGAAACAATAAAATATCTATTTTATATCCCACGCTGGCAAAAAAAATCCGAATAAATGATACTGTATCTGAAATAAATAGCATCAAACTGTATTATATCCCTGTAACTCTTTCCAAAGAAAAGAAATTTCATCATTTCCTTTCTAACAATTGAATTCGTGAGAAAGAAAGGCGAAAAATGAAACAATGCCTAAGCTTCCATTGAGAAGTCGCGTCACAATATATTTACTATTCCTTCCGCCTCGCCTAAAAAAAGGAGTTTAAAGGAGTGCAGAGACGCACATATTTTGATACGATTAAAGGCGAATACGGGATATTGCTGGGTAACCAATGTCGCCACGTATAATTTCCAAGCACGTTTCATGGCATATTTTCCGAAAATATTTTCTCACCAAACTGGTGACAGAAACGGACTGTGAAACTTGATTCGAATAAATAGTTGGCATATTTCTTCCACTGTTCTACTCTGTCTATGTGAGGCTCCGCGAATGTTCGTGGACTGTGTTATGTAAATGCTCCCAAAGGCATGTGCACAGACTCCAGACTTTCTCTACTTCGGAGCAGTTATTATATATTACAATAAATGCAATTATTTTGAGGTATGTTTTTCAAAGAAGATGAATTATTTAATAGAAAGATATTTCTATACATTACACTGCTTTCCGCTTCCGTAAATAGAGTCAGTGACATAGTTTTGATTGTTGGGAAAATAGTTGAACGGCGTCGGTGTTGAATATATACTGCGTTTCTTTCAAATAAAATAAAGCATAATTTAAGGAATCCGAGTTATTTATAGGCCGCGTACATATTACTATTGTGTGCAGAAAGCGTTAGATGCTTTTTAAAATATATAATTGTTTTTATCATACATACTGAGCCTTTAACTAACAATTTTAAATCTAATCAAATAAAGTAGAGAAAATTTAAATCTCACTTCTAATGAGAGATCGTAAGACATTAATGTGCACATATACTTTTCATCTATATCTTATTCTATTCTCTTTGGCATTATTATAAGACATCTTCTGTACCTGAAGGCTTGAATGTCCTTAAAGGTCTACCTATTTCCTAAAAATTATCTGTACTCAGTTACTATTAATCTGTATATTTGATTCAGTTAAAAAGTATTCTTTCAATAATTGGATGCTTTAATCTTATTACGAAAACCAGTTTGTCAGGTATTATCTGTAACTGTACTTGGTGTACTATTTTTAAGGCTAATGTTATATGTTACAGTAAAACATAAATAAATAAATCAGTGAGATAAACCAAATTTTTTATTCTAAAATAAAATACGTTTTTCGTTTCAATACCACACAAAAATATTACAAGATTTGAATAGAAGGTATATAACGATAACGTACATTAATAGAGTCATAAACAAGCATTTTTATTGTTTACATAATAACGTGATTGTCTTGGAGCAAGCTTTCATTACGATTTAATTTAATGGTTATAAAGCGCTGCTTATATTTGCATTTTATATATTCCGATAGCTTTTGTTTGTTTTGATTGCCCCTTTTTTGGGGGGTAACTTGTTTATTGTAAGCTTGTGTTTAGTTTGTACATATTGTTACTGTTTGTTGGACTTGAACGTCCCTTTTCCTCGGCCTACTTTGTTTTTACTGTATTTCATATATCGCATTTGATGTTTGCTGTAATATTTGCTTTATGGTGAGTGTGTATTGTATAGATATTTAAATTGTATTTTGTGCTTATATAACTTTAGGGATGTTATGTTGTTTTCTTTTCCTCAAGATTTGTGGTTTTTCTGCTATTTTTGTTCCCTAGCGAGGTAACTAGGTTTTTGTTGTGTATAGTTTTCGTTATTCTGTTCTCCACTGGGGCGGTATTGCAGCTCGAGTCTAGGCGTTTCCCGGGTTGGGATGATTTTGGTTCACTTACTGGTCTGTCACTTTTGGCTATTATATGTACCACTTGATTCTTGTTATAGAGGTGTATTGTGTTAATTTATCGCATTACTGTATAGATACTTATGGCTATTTTCGTTATGTGTCTAATGTAACAAGTGTTGAAAACAAAAGTAAAAATGACTATTATCTCTGATGTCAAACGAGGAAGTACAGAGGTTGCTCTCTGGGTAAGGTAAAGTCATTAGGGTGTACCTGGGTTTTTGTGGTTTTATTTTGGCGTATTTTGCCTTTTCTGTACCCTGCTGACATATATTGAGTGTTGCAGCGGGGACTTAAGTGAGTGATTGCTGTCGCTCGATTGGTTGTCTGTGAGTTAACGCATGCCTTATGGCTGGACGATGTCTGAGTTAAATTCTGATATATATATATAACTTAATCAAACACGTGGTATCATTAAAGGAACTAGTGAGGTTCTTTAACGTTACAAAGTGGCAGAAACTGGATATGCTGGGCAAGATTTACTTTATTAATTTGTAAAAAACTAAACGAATTCCCAACTTAACCAAATTCCCAAACTTAAACAAATTCCCAAGTTTCACAAGTTTAAAATTAGTCACTAATAAAAGCGATTTAAATGTTTACAATGAACAAAGGAAATAAGACAAAACCAATTTTTGCAGACAATTTTACATCTGGTGCCTAAAACATAGCTCATCGGTTATCCACAAAATTAACAAACATTCAATTTTTGTGTTTCAAAGGAAGGGAGTCTGTTGTTGGCTTCATACAATTTTTTATTACTGTTATTTTCAGTTTCCTCTAACATATGGGAACGTGTATGAGTTAAGTAAAGTGAGAACTTATAATTTTTGAAGAAGAGAGGAATTTTTAAATTAGAGCAAAAAAGTAGAGAGATCAAATTGAAGAGAATTTTGAAATTTTTTGAAGAAATGAAATATTTACAAAGATCCTTTCTTTTAATTTTGAAGAGCTAAAATTACCAATTTTTTATGTTATGCTATTAGACTAGTCTAACAAAGCCGAAAGCCTCGACGTGGGCCAATTTTTTTAGAGTGTAAGAGTTAAAATTAAGAATTTAGAAGAGGAATATATATACATAGAAACCAATACTGTTAGTCATAAGTATACAAAGACGTTCTCTTTTCTTCGAGCTTCTTTTTAGCGCTATCTGCAATAGCGAAAATAAAAGAATCAGGTCGTAAGGAAATATTACTAATTCATACGAAAGGAAGAGGTACCCGAAAGAAAGAGGGATAAATTTTAAAATTATTCTTTCAGAGACAAGTTTAATGGAATGTTCATGAACATAGAAGAATGATTGATTCACTGAAAACTTTCTAGAATAAAATAGTAGAAGTGGGATATGATGCGTATGTTTTCTAATACTGTTCGGAAGGTAGAATCTCAGTTGAAATAACATTATTTTTAAAGCTCAGGTACTTAAACTACATTTACTTTAGAGTATAATTTTTCATAGTAAGCTAAAATTTGTTTCGGATCTTTCATAAATACGCATTAAATTTACCTCTGATGCGAAAAGTTATGGGGCTTTATCCTCGGGGACCCAGCGCAAAATAAGAACGCTCTTGTGGTAAAATGTGGGAGAATCCGCCATATCCTAGCTGCAAGATATCTATTCAAAACAATAGCGCAAGATGTAGGAGGAATAAACTTGTTTATACGCGTTTCATTGTCCGTAGCCAAACAAAAATATTCGCGAAGATTATGTTTAAGAAGAAGCCGGAAAACTAAATGAGCAGCTCCTTGAACCAATGAAGTTTTCATCGCTCTTTTGGGAAGGGAAAAGTACCAGTCTGTTTTGGTAACCTGGAAACTGACGATATATACCTCTCTTCCTGCACTTTGCAACGTGCTCCGAATTGATAACGGTTTTAATCCGACCCAGGGGGAACTTGCCGTGCTCGTGCCTGGGCGTATTAGTGAAAATGGTCGATTTACCCCCCTTTGCCGTTATTCCTTCTTATTCCTTCGATAGAAGATAAGCTGTACGCCACCAAAAGGAAAAAATGAGGAAAAAGGTATAAAAAAGGGCCAGCTGA
The DNA here is from genome assembly GCA_907164885.2 of Dolomedes plantarius. NCBI lineage: Eukaryota > Metazoa > Arthropoda > Arachnida > Araneae > Dolomedidae > Dolomedes > Dolomedes plantarius. The sequence continues at coordinate 34,964,434 of OU015494.1, read as the reverse complement.
GAAAAATCTTTTGGATCACTTTTATCATTAAATAAGTCTGGGAAAATTATTTAGTATTTAATTCCCTCTTGTGCTCTATAAATTAAGATTTTTGGTTTTCATAGACGCTAAAAATAAGTTCTATCTGTTTGCCTTGGGGAACTGAAGGGAATACCGAGATAAAATTTACATTGAAGTATAAGATTTTATAGAGAAAATTTTTGAAACAATCTATAGGCTTAAAAATAGTTATTTATAAATGCCTAAAATGATATCTAAAATTCCTCGTAAAGTAAACTTATCGAGAAACTTGATGGAATATATTGTATTTCGGCGCATTCATTCAAATACACATCATTGAAATCAGTTTAAAACATTGACTTTCCCATGCTAAATTTCTAGAATGAATAATATTAAAATTTGATTAACGCATGAAACAATTTAATTATGTTATAATTGCTTTTAGACGTTTGAGATAATACTCCTATTCTGGTATCTCTCTATCTCTCTGAATTGGATACGACATTATATATATATATATATATATATATATGTGTGTGTGTGTGTGTGTGTGTGTGTGTGTAAGTAAGTAAGACAACGTTGTGACAACAATCAAAGTGAAAAACCAGTATGAGCTCTATAGCTACTTGCAGCCAGGAACTAAAAACATGAATAGATAAGTATTAAATATGTTTTAGACAGCATCTCGCCATGAGTGGTGCCGATACTGTCTAAAAACCAATGGATTGTTTCTGATAAGTATGATCTAAACAATAGACATACTTAGACACCGTACAATCGATTAGAAACAGAAGAATTGAATAACTAGTTACTTAAGGGGACTCGGTACCAAAAATTTTTTTTTCTTAAATAATGCCTATATTAAAATTCTGAAATCATATTTAAGTAAGTCTGAATGATACAAAATAATAAAACATTTCAAATTGTTAACATTTTTATAATTTTTTATAAAAATTTGAATTTTTAAAAAAAAATTCAATAATTTTCAAATTCCTACTTCTTTTTTAATTTTTATATTTGGAACTAGATTTTTTTACCACTTGTTCATCATACCTAACTACATAAAACTTCTGAGCAGATTTTAAATAAAATAAGTAGATCAGGGTAAAAAAAAATAAAATGTGGTTGCATATGGAAGAAACGATAGAAAATAGTACTTTTTTAGATTCATAAATTTTTTTAAAAAGTTTTTTCATAGATATCAAAAAACCACTCAGACGTTTTGATACAGTAAGTATCAAGATTAATCAAAAAAAAAATTAGACTATTTGCATTAGAATTGTAGAAGCCTTAGCATTTCGAAGATGGGGAGAATTTGAAAAATCACAAACTGAGAAAAATGAGTTTAAAGATTTCATTTATAGAAAAACCATATTAAATATAATCTTACTTCATGAAAACTTTTTTGCCAACAATAATAGGATATATTATTTGTTTTCACAACAAAAAATAAAAGCTAGAAACCTTAATTTAAAAAATTGAGATGCATATATAAGCTGTTATCCACTCGTTTACTGCAGTAAAATTATCTTGAAATAGACAAATGCTGTAAATGTACAAAAATTAAGGCATAATATATACTACTTACTTGTTATATATTTATAATAAGATGCACAACTGTCATAAATCCTAAATAATAATAAACATAAACTATTAATAGCTTAAGATATGAATTTTGAAACCACCAAATTTTAATATTTCAATTTCTAAATTTAATGAACAAGGGTCAATTACTTTCCAATAGATTTAAAAGTAGCCAGCACTATAAGTAATTCCTTCTCTCTTTTTTTCTACAATTTCTCTTTTAGCTTTTACATTTTTTACAATTTTTCTTACATATTGATATTTAGATGTAGCTCGTCTTTCTCGAAAAGATTGTTTTCGCATATCTAACATTTTTGCAAGTCTTTATGTATGGCACCCTGACTTTATTCCTAGTATTTTATGAACTCCTTTTAATGTAAAACTCACACCTTTGTTATATTCGAAAATTGCTTGTCTAACAGAACAATCTACACGTTTTTTATACACAAATATGTCTTTGGTACACCTAGACCAAATCATATTATGCAAACTTTCATTTGCATTTTGCGTTTTGTAACTAATGCACTTTTCTAAAAGTTCATTTGATGCTAGTCGTTGGTAAATAGGAAGTATCTTTGGTAAAAATTCTTCTTTAATCGGTGTTCCAACATTTAACTTATGATTTCCTGGTTTTACAACTTTCGAAACTGCAGACTGATAGAAACACCATGAATCAGCCCTACTTGGACATTTGTGGTGCTGTGGTTTTTGGTCAGTTGAAATACCGTGGAACAATGTAGCATATATTGCAGTTTTCATATTATTTACATCACCCTTGTTCTGTAAAATTGCTCTTTGATAGTATTTTGTGAGCTTTTTTATTGTCGTTTCCTTAAGACTACCATGCTCTTTGCCTCCTAAATTGACACCAAGAACACGCCAATCTTTAACAGCATTTCGCAAAGCTGTCCCTAATCTCTTACTTACGCGATTTACACATTCTTCCTTTTTAATTTCCACAGAAATATCACAAATAGCTGAAGTTTTTGAACCTGATCAGTTGAACCTGATCAGTTTTTGAACCTTCTTTCACTTCCTTATGAACTTGTTCGAACATATTTTTTGATAAAGTACAAGTTGCAGAGTTAATCTTTTCAACACACCTCATATAAGTTCGTGAAGAAAATGGGGCCATATTCATTGACATACAAAATTTTTCAATAGCAGTATATCCTTTCCCAATATTAGAAAAGGCACTGTCAACTTGAATATTTAAATTAGAACATTCTTGTTTCCTTTTAGTGCCTGATAATACATTGGTGCACTCTAAACAAACAAGTTTTAAATTTCTGTAAAAACCAACTGCACTGCTACAGTCTAATTTGAGAGATATGTTTCCACAATCTACACATTTCACATTAGAAAACAAATTTCACAGTTCAACAGTATTTACAAAAATATATTCACCATTAATATTTTCTGTTTCTATTTGATTACAAGATTGAAAATTCTGCAATCGAGCACAACTGTTTGATGACATGCTTGTGTTCATGCAACGTGATTCTGCACTACTATCACTTATTATGTTACCTTCGGTTTTTTTCCATCTTTTATTATTATTTTCTGTTGCAAGAACAGATTTTCTTTTCCTTCTAGGCATGATTTCAGAAGAACACACAAAATAAATAAAAATGAACGAAGCTTCCATTTCTCTAAACGAACTCGAATTATAAAACGCAATCCATGAAAAAAAACAGTGTTCAGCACTCGTAAATGTAAACAAGTTGGCGCTACGGTTGTGGATAATCTAACTTTGAAAGCAGCATCGATATAAAAATAATTATTTTTACAATAAACCAGGGAGACGATCAGATCTCAGCTGTAAACATTGAAGCAGCTGGGATTTAAAGGGACATTTAAAGGGAAAATGAAAGATATGGGTTACGAAAATTAACCATAACTCCTTAAATATTTATCAGAATGACACGAAATTTGGGTGGAATCTTCTAGACATGTGAAGGAATAATTTAGAATAAAAATATGAAATTCGTCAATTTGGTCATTTTTCGACAAAATGAGATGTACCGAGTCCCCTTAATCAAAGGACGCCAAGCCTGGTACTAGACAAAGTGGAAGTTAAGAATAGGAAACCGCAAGAAGACTGACGTCGCAAAACTTTCAACCATGGAGCAAATAGAAACACAGAAGCAGACTCACTAAGGAGACTGTTCAGTAGACTGTACTAAGGAGACTGTACTAAGGAGAACCTTCAAAAATATCAGCATATGCAAATAATATTCAGGTTGAGTTAAAAAAAATTTCAGTACATCATATTATAGAAAAATTCCTTCTTTTTACGATAGCAAAAATTGAACATTTTCTTTTAATATTGAAATGTCTATCTAATTACTTAAGCCGGTAAATGTATAAATCTTACCGCAGAAACCTTGATTTCTTAATGACATCAACTATTTTTGTAAATTTAAATGAACTATATATGAAATTATTAGATTAAAATTTCTTAAACTTCAGTGCATCCTGGGTGCGGAGACTCGCTAACAGAGTTGTAGACAGTAATAAACAGGGGAGTAAGTCATAAATATTGATGACTAGTATTCCCTTCTGCTTTTACCACTTGGGCATTGTGGGTTGTGGAAAGTATTATTAGCTCGAAGAAATTTTAATTTTAAGGATGTTTCCCGTGGTCTATTGATTTTCAAGAAAACTTCTCCTTCCTTCTTAAATTTATGACAAAGTGGATTAGTTCCTTTTCTACTATGGTTGAACTAAAGATGTATATAGGCATGCGTCCATTTTGCATCTAAATGTTGCTGTTTCTTTTTCCTTTTTGTAAAGGATCACATAAATAGTTAGTTTAACAAAGTGTAGTATATTGGCAACAGGGAAATTGCAGATCAAGAAATCAATTCCTAGACTGAATAAATGACAATGAAGTGACTTTTATTAGTACTTTCTGAAAAAAAAAAACTGAAATTGTTTCTAAATGTCGTAATATATCTTTTCGCGATGTGTCGTGATTTATCTTTTCGTTTTCTAAGTTTAACCCTGGAAGATTTGTTAACCAAAAACTTTTTCTGACTATTGTTTCAGAAGTGTTCACGTCGTAAATTCGCTTGCTTTCCTCCTTATGGTATATCATAACCTTCGAGGCTGGCTTTACATATTTTTAGGATGGCTAATCGACTTAGAATGGCTAAGGATTCGATTCTATGATCCACAAGATCATAGAACCGAATCCTTAAATGGGAGTTCAAAACCACGAGTTATCTAAACATGTCAAATTACTAGTATGGGTAACAGTTTCATCCTTCAACAATTAAATTAAAGAAATAGATTATAAAACGGATTAATTTACTGTTATAGTAAAAGTTTCGTTTGACAATACGATAAACTGGCGTAAAACTTGGAGTTAAAGTTTTAGTTCTGAACTACTTACTCCCTTCGAGAACGTAAAAATTAAGGATAAACGAACACAAGACATGGTTTTTAGCTGTACGTGCACACTGAACAATATGTATATAAACAATATTAACATAAATCATGAAATAATACCCAAGAAACGGCATACTAAGAGGCTACACTTATTACAGCTACAAAAATCTGACCAAGAAACTTTTGATATACGTTTGTGTATAATGTAAGTAAAATGTCTCTCGTATAAAATTAAAGGATTTAAAATTAAAATATTAGAATGCAAAACTTGAAAACTCTCAAGAATCTGTATATAGGGCCTTTTTATCGCATGGGAAATCGGGACTTTGCCCAGGGACCCCTGATGCTAGGGGCCCCTCAAACTGTCCTCTTTAACGTGCAAAATCTCTTTAACGATGTTTCTCAACACTAAAACTGATAGGGTGCCACATAAGTGAAAGTTTTTAATTTCGCTTTCTGCTTAAGGAAAAATGTTAAATTATCAGGTTGTATCAGACGTACAGCAGAAGGGGAGAGACGTTTTCAATTTGATGTGAAACGTGTTTATGAATGCTTCATCTTATCAGCCATACACTGTAATAACAAATACTATATGACTTGCATGCAGGGTTGTTTGGTTTAAATCGTTATTTGAATCAAAATGTAAATGAAACGATTTTGTTTTAAATCCTGATTTTTAACAAATTTTCCTCACACGCGTGGTGTATGCACCTAGTAATTCTGGTAGTATTGTCCATGGATAATTCTGATTTTTATAAATGTTCGAAAGGGGGGGGGCGCAAATAGCATCTGCCCAAGGGCCCCCAAGCGTTCATAATCGGACCGTGTCTGTATAGGAATGCAGCGCTTTAAAAATGTTCTATCGGAAAGTCCAGCCTTAACTTATACACTGCTGGCCACCCAAATTGCAACACCAAGAAAGACAAGAGATATCACAACAAAATTTATTTTGTAGATAACATGTTGACCAAGTATCAAATGATTAAATTTATAGACTTCTGTGAAGTGTGGTTCCTGCCAAAATCAGTAGCCAGAGTAGCCGCCATTGTTGGAGATCACCGCTGCCACACGCCTCGGCATTGATTCAAATAGATTTTGGATGAGTTCTTGGGGTACAGCAGACCAAGCAGCTTCCACACGTTGCCAAAGTTGATCTGCTGTGGCAGCTGGGGATGGAATCTGGGTCAATCGTAGAGTAACCATGGACCACATGTTTTCTATCGGCGAAAGATCCGGAGAGCGAGGCGGCCAGGGAAGCAATTCAATCTGGCGATTGACGAAGAACCATTGTACAATGCGTGCCACGTGTGATCGCGCATTATCCTGTTGAAATATTGCTGTGGGCAAGCCCTGAAGGTAAGGAAGGACAACTGGTTCCAACACCTCGGAGATGTAGGGGCTGGCTGTTTAAAGTACCGGCATTGCGTACTAGAGGTGTGCGAGAGTGATATCCAATACCGCCCCATACCATAATACCCGGTGCAGGACCAGTGTGGCGCTGCATAACGCAGCTGTTTAGCATCCTCTCTTCACGGTGTCTCCAGACACGAATGCGACCATCGTGGTGTTGCAGACAGAAGCGTGACTCGTCAGTAAAGACAATTTCATTCCATTCTGCCGTCCACATCCTTCTGTCATCGCACCATTGGTGGCGGAGACGTATGTGGTTCTGCGTCAAGGGTAGACAAAGCAATGAAAGTCTTGCGGACAGACCATTCTGCTGTAAACGGCGTCGAATGGTACGCGCAGACACTGGATGATGCGTTACAGACTGCATGTGCTATGCTATGGTTCGTGATGTGACTGAGCGATCCGTCACTGTCATGCGCACAATTTGCCTGTCATCACGTGAAGTGGTGCGCTGAGGTGGATGCGATCGAACACGCCGGTCCGTCGTACCCCCCCCCCCTGCATCCAACGATCACATATCCGCATTACAGTTGTTTGGTTTCGTCCAACACGACTACCGATTTCCCTGAAAGATAATCCACAATCTCGGTAGGCCACTATGCTTCCTCTGTCGAACTCGGATACTTGATCAAAAGATGATCGCTGTTTTCGACGAGGCATAATTGATTTTTTTTTTGAAAAAAACACAAGAAAAAGACAATTGCCGAACTTGAAATCGTCGAAATCTCCAAGCCTTAAATAGCGCTTTGAAGTGGCACCATAGGCGCGCGTGATGTGCGTCTGCGCTGAAATTCTAATCATTTGCATATCTCACCTCCGCTAATGCATGTTGTAAATTTCATGTCATTTGCATGTTTCCTTCAGGGTGTTGCATTTATAGTGGCCAGCAGTGTATAATGTTGTAAGTCAAAATGAGCATGTATTAAAGGACCTTGTAACAGAACATCGGATTAAGGACACATTTTTTTTTCAAATATTTTACATCATCTGTAAAACATTGAATTTATTATGTGACTGTTATTATAATTCTGCGGAGCTAAAACTACAACCACTCACTTAAGAAGTCAAACTCTCATGCAGGAAAACACTCATTTATTTTCTTAAAATTATTCAGATGAAATCATTATCAATGAAAAGGTATATTTTTTTTTATTTTTTTTTTATTGTTTCATTTGAAATCTCCTCATGCACCACAAGGTATAACATGAGGCTTACAGAAGTAAGTGAAAAACACAAAACAAGAAAAATTAAACATTTAAATTACAAACAAAATTTTGCAAGACAGCAAGACTTTCCACACTCTTAACGAGATCAGAAAGAACAGGAGGCCAACAAATGGACAGACGTCTCAGGTCCGCCTTTAATATATCTCGGGCATTCGCATGTAATTTGCAGTGAAAAAGAAAATGTTCAACATCTTCATCAGCATCACCACAAGCACAAAGTCCACTAGTCACCAAATTAAAACGAAGCAAATAACTCTTGAAATTTCCATGACCAGTTAAAACTTGAGTTAAGTTAAAGTCAGTTGAAAAGTGCTTACACTTTAAACGCTGAAAAATAGTTGGAAAAAATCTTTTTGTCCACAATGCCTTTGACGAAGCAAGAAATTCAGTATTCCAGTCCAAGACAGTTTTTTCCCTAGCGACACGCTTCCAGTGAGACTCCGGGACAGACATCACTAAATTTATCTCTTGAAGAGTCGCTTCTTTCGCTAACTGGTCCGCTCTTTCATTGCCAAGATTGCCAGTATGGCCCCGAATATAGGAAAAATGAATCTCAACAACATTTTCAAGTTCGTGCAAAATTGAGTGAATTTCTACTACAAGCTTTTCTGTAGAAGCTGTATTACGCAAAAGAAAGAGGGAAGAAAGAGAATCTGAGCAAATAAGATATTTAAGCGTTTCACTCTCACGGAAAGAATCCTGAATCCATTTTACAACCAGGTTTAAGGATAAAAGTTCGGCCTGGAAAACAGAACATTCATCAAGTAATCGATGCTGAGCTGTAACCTTCTCTATACCATCTTCATAAATCACAAAAGCAAGACCAACACTTCCATCTAGCTTACTACCATCCGTGAAACATATAGTTTTATACTCCTGAAAAACATCCTCTGCATAGTTAATAACTATAATAGGTTTCCTAGTTGCAGGGTGCGGCAAACAAGAAATAGGAAGCTTCCCATCCAGGGTGTTACAAACGTTGTCTTTTATATGGCTCCTCTTAACTTCAAGATTATTTAAAATAATTAAATCAATAGGCGGAAGACCAGAAATAACAAAGACTGCATCATAACTAACTGTTCTATAACCCCGAATAATACGAAGTAGAAATCTTCTTTGAATTCTTCTAAGAAGTCTACTATTTATTTTCTTTCTCAAGGAGTGTCCCCATGATCCTGAAGCATAAGAGATCAATGGTATAATACCCTGATTATAAATCAATTTCAGAACATCAGTTTTAACCCCATAAGTGTTTTTTGCAATTCGCAATAAACCAAGAAGAATTTTTTCAATTTTACTGGAGACGTAAGAAATATGTTGCTTCCACTGCAGTTTATTATCAACAATAACTCCCAAATACCTTATCTGCTGTACTTCTTCAATAGGTTCACTCCCAAGAGTTAAATGAATTCCATGAGCCGGCCTCGATTTTTTATGTATCATCATAACTTTAGATTTAGAAGAATTAAACTCCAACTTATAAAGTTCCGACCATTCAAAAATGTAGTCCAGGATATTTTGAGATATAACAGAGGCATCATCAAAGTTTTTACACTGAACAATAATCAGTAAATCGTCTGCAAAAGCAATTTTATAACTATTTTGGAATTTTGAGATATTACAGAGCAAGTCATTCATAATAATGTTCCAAACAAAAGGTCCCGTAACGGACCCCTGAGGACTGCCTTTTTCTAGCACAAAATTTTTTGTGATATTTCCCAATGTAAGATCTGCTGAGCGACCCTGCAAGAAACTCTTTATTACGTAAAAAACATTCTTAGGAACTTTAAGACATCTAAGCAAGTGCAGAATACCAGGCCACCATGCATTATCGAAAGCACCCTTAATATCCAAGAAAATAAGAAATGTCACATAATTCTTACGTTTTCCTTGCTTAACAATATCGCATAGGCGGATCAAAGCATCCTCATCTGACCTTTGAGGAGTAAATCCATATTGATCCTCACTCAAGAGGCTGGATCGTCGTAAATGGTAGTTAAGTCTATTTATGCAGAGTTTTTCAAGACACTTACCCAAACAAGGAAGTAAGCTGATGCATCGAATATTATCAATATTTGTCCTCGATAGCTCAGTACTTTTAGGAATAAGTACAACTTTTGCTCTCTTCCAGGTCCTCGGAAAAACACCAAGATTTAAACAAGCATTAAACAAGGCCATCAGCAATGAAAAGGTATTAAAGGGAGTTTGTGTCACAGATTTAATTTTGAACCGAATGCAAATTTATAGATATCTTTTATGATTTTTTTCCCTTGTGAAAAATATTTTACTTGAGCACAATATGACAATTCACGCCGCGAGTTGCGCAAACTACTTCATCATGAGATAACTCAATAAGTACGTTGCATTTGAGGGGACAACACGGGGACATTCATGTTATTTTTGGAATTCGAGACACCTAGGCTGCAACCTACACACTAACCTCTATACAAGATGGGTGGCTCATTTCCTCACAATAATACAGAACAAATTTTGAATAAACATTATAACACATGTCAGAGCACAAAAAGTAATCCCAAAAGTCATTGGACACTTGCTGTTCAGTCGAATAGTGAGCTAAAGTCAACAGACTTATAGTCTTTTTGCCATTAGCTTTTAAACGCAGTAGCTGCTTTTCCTGCTAAATTCAATTAGCTTTATCTTGCTATTTCTAGCTCAAATTTGTTTCGCTACACTGGTGTTACTAACTCCAATTTTGTGCTTTCAAGAATTATTTTGTTTTTGAATTTCAGGATCCCGTTCTCGTCAAATATGCTCTAAAAAGTGTAAATCTGGGGATTGAGAGATTATTTTTAAAACTTCCCTGCAATAATACTGCAGCAATAGTCGCTCATTAAAAGCTGTATGCTTCGGATCATTGTCAAGACAGAATGAAAAATAACTCCCTAAGTCATGCTTTAGACCTAAAAATTTTATGTTATTTTAAAGTGGGAAGAAATTCGTAATCACTCAATATGTAGTCGAAAGTTTAATGATTAATGGGTGCAGGGGGATAACATACTCAGCCAAACTATATCATACCTCATCCAAGATATTTTTCTATTAAAATCAAGATCTATTTTTTTTAATTACGTCATAACACCGTTACTAAAACATACCAACGTCAGATTTAATAAACTGCATCTATCAGCTTATTCCAGTATTCAAAATTCTTATTAAGGGGACTCATCACCTTTAAACCTTCAAAAAAACCGACTGTCCACTTTTACCATTTTTATAAAATTCAGAGTTTTCTGAATATTTTGGTGCAAACCGCATTTAAATGTCTCCATTTGAACCGACGCAATCCTCAGATAAAAAATACATACTCAGCGAATTTTGACTCAAACCATCCTTTTAAATCGCTGAGCAGTTGTTTACATTTCTGGCCACATCCATTTAGCAAATCTTTTTGTCTGCGTTTGCATTTAATTATTGATATAATAAACTCAATGGTCTGTAGATTTTTCAAATTTGTTATCAACAGGATATCTACAACTAAACTTTGAAGATAGCCAGTATTTCTAGTTGTTTACATGATAGACTCACGTTGCTGCTGTGTTAGGTCGGTTAGTGTTTCGTGTTGAGATTTTCCAGTTATATTTTTAAGTTTGTGATAAAATATCTTGAATTTTTGATGGATAATTCACAGAAGTATAGAAGGTCCGGCAAGAGACCAAAAAATATAGGTTTAGAGGTAACCAGTACATAAAAAAATCGAGTGAAATAAATATGAGTGATTCTAGTAAAAAACTGAATGGCAGATTTCCTATGTTTCCTGAGGCTGAATTTGAAGGGTATATTTTATTTGATAAACGCATTGTTTTTCAAGTAATTCAAGATTGTGTTTCTTGTAATACCTGTGTGGGTAACATAACCATTAAGTGCCAAACTGTTGCTGGACATTTAGAAAAAAAGTTCACATTCACTAAGAGAGTTGTGGTGAGATTGCTTGAACAAGAAACTCAGCCATGGTCGGTCCAATGAAAAACTTACCTGAAGTAAATTCCAGGTTTATATATGCAATGAGAGTATTAGTACAAGGACTGTCTGGTGCAAAAACATTCTATAGTGTTATGGACTTGCCAAATACAGTAACATTAACTGCATACAACTCCATAGTTAAAAGCATCAAAGATGTTTCTAGTAAGGAAGCGAAGAAGCGTATGTCATTAGCTGTAGAAAAAGAAATCGAAAAAAAAGGTGCAGTTACTGATTTGACTATAAGTGATGATGGCACCTAGAAAACACGAGGACATAGTTCTCTAGAAGGAGTATGTACAGTTATAGGATCAATGTGTGGAAAGGTTATTGACAACGAGGTATTATCTTCTTGCTGTAATGGATGTAACTACTGGAAAAGTAGGCTATCTGGTAAAAAATAAGAGGAATGGAGAAATGAACATTATAAAACGTGTGATAAAAACCATAGTGGTTCAGCTTCGATGATGGAATTCGTTGGAATGTCAATAATCTTTGAACGCTCGAGAATTCTCTATAATGTTCGCTATGCTCAATACATTGTGGATGGCGACTGCAAAACTTTTGCTGTTATTAAAAAAGCATGCTTTATGGTGAAAATGTTACTGTCTTATAAATTGAATCTATTTTGTCACATGCAGAAGAGAATGGGCGCAAGATTAAGGAAGCACAAACAAGAAATGTATAATTTTTCCTGGGTGCTCTGTTGTGATACCAGACATACCTGATAAATCGTCTAATAATCTTTGAAGCAACCCATATAATGTATGATCCATGCAGTCCTTCAGAAAGTGCCAGTATCTAGTCTCGGAGTTCTGTTTACATATTTACTGTAAGCTTTGATAATTAACCTGTCATCTTTCTTCTTGCATACTATAGTATTTTGTGTTACAGTTCATTGCAACAGAGACTGTTGAACGGTCAAAATTTATTCTTTCAGAGGTTTTGCAATTAAATTTCTTTTTTTCTAAATTCTAACATTAAGAACCATTAAATAAATGTCTAGGGAATATCCCTTCTTAAATCTGACAGGATGAAAAACATTAAAATGACAAATAAATGGTCTAAAATGTTTTTGAATAATTTAAGCAGCCCCTTTTTAATGATCGTCATCTTCTGCATGACCCGAAATAATGTAACAAACTGATGTTTCAATTCTTTTCAGAGGAGCGTACTTCCGGTGTCAACAGCGTTCAGTTCCTTTTTGTGGGACTATTACCCGTATATTAGTTCATAAATCAGCATTTCCTTTTTAAAAACAATTTTAAAGAAATAAAAAGCTAAGTTTTCGTAATAAAAACTTCTATTTAAGTTTCTGTTTAAGAGGTATTTTATTTTTCAATTTGTTTTTTAAATTAAAAATGTCCAATAAATCTATCAAGAAATTGTATATTTTCCTTAATTTTTAGGTCTTGGAGAAACTTGGTATTTTTCTTGATCGCGATTATATCAAATAGTAGTCAAAGGTGAATTGTCACTTCAAATAATCTAGTACAACCTAATTAGGTTCATTATCTCAAAGGGAGAACATTTATTATTTTTTTTAAGTTTCTGTGCTCGCCACAAATACTACATTTGAAAATAAAAAGGAATACACTCGATTCCTTTTCTCGCTTATATATTATAAATTTTCTATGCGATTTAAGTACTATGTAGCATTACTTTATAATATTTTTTCCTTCTATAATTGTTTCTCTCGTTATCTCTGAACGCATTAGTTGACATATCACTAACTTACACAAGCGCGCATAGGCATTTATAAGTTCAATCATAATTTTACCGAAAATGATAATGGATAGAATTCTGTATTTCATTACTTATTATAGAAATATTTACACTTTTGTGTGAATCCTCCGTATTTTAGGTCCCTACTTTTATATTCTATATTGATTCACCAAAGGTATAGTAACTTAAGATATTGTAAGGGAAAACATAATATTTTATTCCAAAAAGATGAAAGTTTCTACGAACTGTCTTGCTTCAAATAACTTTTTAATCGCTTTTATGAGGGAATTCCGATCATTCGGACTCATGAAAACATGCTTAGTTATAATATATGTTGGTGTTCTAAGTCCACAAGACCGTGCTCCTTCAGGACATCAACAGTCATAAGAGGGAGGTGTAATGCGAGGGCCATTCTAAAAGTAAAGAACGTTTGTTTCTCTAGTCATTTTTATTCAAGATAATGAAATTAAACTTATTTTATACCACATTTTGATATCTTACCTGTTTTTCTACGTAGTCTCCGTTCAAATTGAACCATTTGTCAAAGCCCTGTACCAGCTTTCCTAGGCCTTCTGCACACTCACTTGCCGCCGAGTTTTTGAACCAGTCACTAACTTCCTCTTTCAGTTCATCATCATTTCCATAGTGGTTTCCGCCCAAAAAAATCCTTCAATTTGGTAAAAAAGAAAGTAATCACTGGGGACCAAGTCCGGGCTATAAGGCGGGATGTTCAAAAACTTCCCAGTTAAATTGATGAAGCAATTCCTTCGTCAACGCAGGAGCATGCGGACGAGCGAAGAAGCACAATGCCGCTGGACAACAATCCACGCCGTTTGTTTTGAATGGCATGGTGTAGTCGGTGAAGGATCTGGCAGTAGGCTGCGGCATTTAAACATAATGCACCATTTTCGAACTGAAGCTTCATTCATAACATTTCCATAAACTTCAGTTATCTGTATGTAAATTTCAATAGGGCGAACGTGTTTTGCATTCAGGAAGCGTATTACGCTTCGAACCTCACACTTGGCGGGATCCTTAATTTTGTCACACATTTTAAAATCACAAAAATAAACAGTAAATGACCGCAGCTGGTAGCTGTTAGCGTCAAACTGGCGGGAATGATTTGGTAAGTAAAGTTCACGGCAGCGGGGGTGGTGGGAGAATTACGCGGATCGTCAGATCAAAACGTTCTTTACTTTTAGAATGGCCCTCGTATATAATGCGATTTAACAGAATAAATTTTCGTATCACACTTAAAGTAATTTTATAAAGGTGAGGTAAATGTACTATTCAAATTGTCAAGTGGTGAAGGTCAAATACAACGTAAACGAAAAATAGAGCAGCATATTACTGTTAAAATTTGATTTCTGTTCGAAGCGAGGTATATTGATATACAACAAACCTTATGAATACAGCTTGGATTTTAGTGTACTGCATCTCTTATCTTACATATAACTCTCAAACCAAAAAGATCATCTACAACAACACAGTTACGACTAGATCGTCGGTTGCCTTAGTCTATGAAATTGTATCTGCGTACCTCGTATGTGAAGAGTTAACTTTTCGACTTCTGAGTTCTTAGAAGTTTGAAGAGTGTGCCATCTATGCATGTATTACTATCTATCATAAAGCAAGTTTCTTTACACAATCGAGGGTGAGTCCATTTAACCCTATCACTGTATCGTTTCGTAATATACCCTGTTGTAACCTGGGGTCCATGCGGACCCCATGTTGTAATTTACATATTTTATACTATTTACATCACATGAAAGTTAATTTTGCATTCATTTAATTATCTTATAAGTAATTAAGGATCATTCAGATATTTTCTTAAACAATTTTATTTATAAAACTAAGAACATAATAATTTTATAATCATATTTACAGATTCGTTCTGCATTTCTAAATGTTCGCTGAACATACCTCACAAATGGTCTTCTGATGTTTCGGGCAACACGGCATATGGCAATTAGTAAATCGGGTCTTTACTTTTCTATCCAAAGAACGTGGACATGCTGGCACCGTACCTTTTTATTTTGCTCTTGAATTCCTGTGCTGAAGCATGTAGTGTCGTAATTTCAATCCCCAAAGATATCAATGAATGACGAATACCACACTACAGCGGTTGAACGTTCTGAAGTCTTCTCTGAATGAGGTCAGCTCTCTCCTAAGGTCTTTCAGGAACAATCGACGTCGATGGCACTTCTCAGATTCCCAATCTGGATATTTCAAAATCCAAATTATGTATCCAGCAACAGCTGCGCAGTCGAGCATGTTGAACCACAAGACCATAGTCCAACGGCGTATTTTTCGCTTGTATGTGTACAATCTGCATAAATGGTCAAAGTTGTCAACTCCAGATTTTGTTGCGTTGTAATGAGTAATAATATCTCACTTATTGTCTTTCTCTATTATGACGTTTTTGTCATGATGCATTTAAGATAGCAAAATGACTGCCTTCCCATTTCTTTGGAGTGTAGCTAACTAAAGTCAGTTGTTTATCAAAACAAAAGATAGAAGATTTTCTCTTCACACTGACGATTTGGTAGCAACTCTTTAGGGACTTCTTTTCGATTTTTTCGAATTGTTCCAACCACTGTGGTTTTCACTGATAGTAGGTCCTCTGCTAACTGAGCGCTGGTGAAGTAATTGTCCATGGTAACGTTGCGTCCTTTGTTCTTCCAAGGGTCAACTAATCGCTCGACGAGATCACAAACATTGTTTGCTCCACCTGCAGTACCAGGTTGTCGTCCAACATACACTTCTTCTTTCAAAGGAAACGAAGTGGTGGAATCACAGCACCAAAATATTTTGATTCCATACTTTCCGGGCTTGCTCGGTATGCACTGTCGAAATCTGCACCGACCATGAGTTGCCACTAATTGCTCATAGACTGTCAGATATTTTCCGGGCTTGTAATATTTCGCCAGATTT
The DNA here is from genome assembly GCA_907164885.2 of Dolomedes plantarius. Taxonomy (NCBI): domain Eukaryota; kingdom Metazoa; phylum Arthropoda; class Arachnida; order Araneae; family Dolomedidae; genus Dolomedes; species Dolomedes plantarius. The sequence goes on along the minus strand of OU015494.1, from coordinate 34,948,184 downwards.
TCGTGAAGCATTTGCCAGACATCCCGACAGACAGCTATTTTACCTACCTCGTACCGGCCTCTTTTAAGAGATGCCTCGTTCCGGGGTTCTTTTACGAGATACAGATTGTTGGCCAATATATCCGTCACTTTCTGATTCACTATAGGTTTCAATGTTTGGATCTTGAATACTCGCTCTTTAAACTCAGATGATTCACCGAAGCTATCTATTTCTACATCGTTTTCACTATCACTTTCTTGTATCATGCGTAAAGCATCTTCTATCGAAACTGTTTGTCGCGACATGTTGCAGCTTCGAATAACAGCTCTCAGCTAACAGGCTCGCAACGAGAAAAATACAAACACACCTGTCGTATCACCTAGCGCCATCTGTCGGATTCTGGGAATAAAATTGTTCAGAAACAAAAACTTTTGGATCTTGTTATTCATACGTGTTATCAAAAACACGTCATTGTACCTAGCTATTTTTCATTCTTTTTAAATGTGTTCAATAGTTCTCAGACACCCGGCATAATGCTGGGGTCCGTGCGGACCCCAGGTTACAGAAATGTGACATATATGTTTCAAATTTAAAAAAAACCAACAACCCCTGCTATTTATGCAATTAAATTTTTACCCTGTGGTACACACATGTTAAGATGAGATGTCACTGGCTTAGACCCCTGAAAGTACGATATATATTTTTTGGCAACTAGTTAAAAGTGCCTGGGGTCCGCGTGGACCCCAGGTTACAGTGATAGGGTTAAGCGTTAGAGGTGATTCTAAGTAGCTAACATAAGCAGCAAAGGCAAAAGTTGAAAAAAAAAT